>CP139504.1:51534509-51864497 GCA_021014915.2 Artemisia tridentata subsp. tridentata | reverse complement strand
GTATTGGAATGATTAATCTTTGAAAAACATGTGTTTTTTGTACATAAAAATATCTGGTATTGGCTTTTAAAACATCGTACTGCTAGTTAGTCAAAAGGTACTGTCAGTTCATAATTGGTCCTGCTAGTATAAAATTTGCTCTGTTTTGTTCATATTAATGCTTAAATGTTTACAATGCTTTAGATTAAGTGATTTGCACTTTGTTCTTTTGGTTTGCAACTAACACATTTCAAGTTGATAACAAAACAAGAGATCTTCCAAACAAAAAGAGAAATATAGGTTATTTAAATCTCACGGGAGGTAACAATCTCAGGGGAGGAAATAATAGCCCAGAATGGAAGAAAAACCAATTTATGAAAGAAAAAGACAAGAGCATACATGATGATGCAGAGTTTGAAAAAGATAGGATTAGATCAAATATTCAGAAGGGATGAAGCATTCCTAAAGGAGAATGTTCTATCTAGATCAAACTAAGGAAAGTTTCAATTCCAAGGCATGCTAATAGATGATTTCACTTGTTGAACCAAGCATCATTGCCTTTTTAATTTCCTCCATCCAAGGAAATTGCACCATCTTTAGGTCATTATGGCTTTTGGTATTCAGTTCACCAAGTTTTTACAAACTTAAGAGCTGGCTAGTCCATAAGCAAACGGCTTTTGGTAAAGACAAATCAAATCCGTTGATGGTTGATAGTTTACCAAAAACTATATGGTATTTAACTAACCATACTTAACAGTAAATAGTTAACTAGTCCATAAGCAAACGGCTTTTGGTAAAGACAACTCAAATCCGTTGATAGCTGATAGTTTGCTAAAAACTATAAGGGATTTTTGCTAAACTTTCAAAGAGACTGCCAAGTAATATTTTCTTTCAAAGGTACTGGTAGTTCAAATTTTGGTACTGCTAGAGTAAAATGGTACTGCTAGATAGCCGTTGAGCCTGTCAGAAAAAGTTTTAGCCGTTGGGCCTGGTAGTTAAAATTAGCCGTTGGGGTAGTTATGTAAATTACTGATGATTATATTATATTATATTTTACATATAAAAGATCTTTTTAACCGCCTTTTCATTTACTTATTATACATTTTCTTATTGTCGGTTAAAAGAACAACTCTCATAATATCTTTCATCAGTCCTTATCACAATTAACTCTAATCTTTCATCTTCTACCAATACCACCAACAAATCCCACCATCATAATCAAAATTTTCATTAACTTTCACCATGGAAGTTCTAACCTTTGTTAAACGTCACAATCAATTAGCATTTTTGGAAAAGTCTGAGGATAATGCCTCTTTTCATCAAATAGTGGACTTTTTAAATGATTCGTACATCAGGTATGCTTTACTAGTTAATCCCACTATTTATGAATCTCAAATTTTACAATTTTGGCAAACAGCTAAAGTTAAAACTTCTGAAAATGGGGAACAAAGGATTAAGGCCAAAGTGGATGGCAAACATTTGACTCTTACTGAGTCATCCATAAGAAGACATCTTCATTTGGATGATTCAGATGGTATTAGTCAATTGCCTGATACTGAAATTTTTGAAAATTTGGAAAGAATGGGGTATCATGCTGATTCTACAAAACTTACCTTTCTTAAAAAGCATCTTACTCCACAATGGAGATTTTTGATCCATACAATCCTTCATTGTTTGAGCCAAAAGAAAACCTCTTGGGAGCAATTTAGTGGAAACATAGCTTCTGCTCTCATCTGCTTGGCTACAAACAGAAAATACAATTTTTCCAAACATATTTTTGAAGGATTGACTAAAAATGTGGATAGTGAAACAAAGTTTTTGATGTATCCAAGATTTATTTCATGCATCATTGCAAAATCAAAACATTTGTTGCTTCCCCCACACTCACTTTATGAAACACCAAAACTTTCTCACAAAGTATTTTCAAACATGAGAATTGGTTTCAAAGGGGAAGAAATACCACTATTTGATGAAATGTTACCACAACATCCTGAAGAACCAACACCATCATCTGAATCACCATCATCAAGTTCTTCAACTGGTTACATCTCACCAACACATCAAACATCACCAATCCCATCTCCAGTACCATCTACAACACCACCAACACCATCACATCATGTATCACCACCCCAATCTCCTCAGACAGTGAAAGAACTAAAAGAGAAGGTGAAGCTCTTAGAAGATGCTCTTAAAAGACAGAACACCAAATTTTCTGAGATCAACATCAAGTTAGTTAAGAGGGTAAAGAAATTGGAGAATGAAGTGAAGAAGCTAAAGGGTAAAAGATCTTCAAAGGTTGTTTTATCTAGTTCTTCAAGATCAGATGCTGAAAGGTTCGGTCACTCTTCCAAAAAGGGGAGGATGGATAGTTCTGAAGATGAAGAGGAGGCTCAATTTGATTTTCATGAAGGAACTCAGGTTTATGATGAAGAGCCTGTTGGAGCAGAGCAAGAGCCTGCTAGGATTGAGAGGCTATTGGCAATGGACTACAAAGGTACTGCTGATCATGTGTACAAAAGAAAGAGGGACTTAGAGCCTCAAGGGGATTTGTTTGTTCAAGGGAGGTTATTTATTGCTGATGAGCAATCTACTGCTCCATCTCAAGAACCAACTCCAAAGGATAAGGGCAAGAGCATTATGGTTGAAGATGAACCAAAGCCCAAAAAGTTGAAGAGAACAGAGCAGGTACAGATGGCTTTAGATGAAGAAGTTTCCAAAAGGATTCATGAAGAAGAAATGCAGAAAGCATTTGAAGCCTCAAGACTGCTTGCAGAGATGAAAGAGCAAAAAGATGCTGCTCAGACTCTTCTTGAAACTCAAGTTGCTCAAGAAACCTTTGATGCACAGATGCAATGGATTATTGCCAATGATCCAATTGTGAAAGGTCAAGCAGCAATAATAGTGAATGACAAGAATCTTAACTCTGATGAGAAAACAGCAGAGCTTGAATCTTTTATCAACAAAAAGTATAAAGAAGCAGCTCTGGCTGATATTTTTGAAAAGATGAAAGAAAGTCAGAAAAGAGGTTTTAAGGTGGGCACATCTCAGAAAGATCAAGTGATTTTTATGAAGAAGTTTCTGAGGAATCAAGCCAATTGGACTGATTATCAACTGAAGAAGAAATCTGCTGATGAAATCTACTTCTTGTATTTAAATGCCTACAAGTCTATTTACTACAAGATTCCATCTGATGCAAAGCCCTCAATGAAAAAGAAAGATGCTCAGAAGAAAGAAGAAGCAAAATTGGATTCAGAGCAAGTAAGTAAGATGTTAATTACTTTGCCAACTATCATACATGCTGATCCAATTAGGTCTAGACGCCCTATTATTGATTGGGAGATTAATCATGATAGATTAGGAAAGTCATGGAAAATAACAAGGGTTGGGGGTCAGGCTGCTATTTTCAAAAACTTTGAAAATCTAGTAAGAGCATGTGACAGAGCAGACTTAGAAGAATTGTGGAATCTAGTTCAAATTAGGCTAGACACAAATTCTAGTACTGATGTTAAGGAACAGGAACTATGGGTAGAATTCAATAGGATGTATGATCCTAATCCAAAAGATGTTCATTGGAAGTTTCCATATCATGATCCTTCAACAACATGGGAATTTCTAAGCCTTAGCAGTATTCATCATCTTTACACACAAAGTGGGATTGAACTTTTTATGTTGGCTGAGAAAGAGTATCCACTTAGTTATGAAGTTCTTACAACTATGATCTCCAAGAGATTAAGATGTGACAAAGATGAAGAAAATTCAGAAGTTGTTCAAAGTTTGCTGAGGAGCATATTTGAGCAATGTGAAAGAAAAAGGAAGAACAGAGAGTAAGGATTTTTGGAAGAGTTCCCTCAAATCCTCAAGGTATGTATTTTATTCATCAGAAACTTGTGTATTTTAAAGGAAATAACAAGTTTAGGGGAGGATTGTTGGGAATAAAATGTTCAAGTCAAAGAGCCTGCCAGACAAGCCAAGAGCCTGCTAGTTGATTTTGAAGAAGATGAAGATGTACTGACAGTACCTTCTGGGTAAGAAGGTACTGCTAGTTGATAAAGGTCCTGCCAAGATTATGATCAAGTTGATAGATATTTGTTTGTAGATATTTGTTGAATTATTAGTCTTTGTACAATGTAATACGTAATGTAGAAGTAGTTCAGTCTTCACATGTTTATGCAGAAGAATATACAGAGTTGTTACATTGGTAGTTGTATTTAATTGTAGGCTAGAATAGTCAAAGTATATTATTATATTCAACAACTTGACTACTTGTAATAAGGGTACCTTATTCTATAAAAGGTTCCCTTAGTCACCACCTTAGTTTAGGCATCTCTTCAACTAATAACCAAAACTGAACAACCTCTCTAGTAACTTAGTTACTCATTTCACAAATCCTTTTACAATCAAAGATTCAAGATTACTTTGTAATCCTGGTGATAGTTAGATCATCCGTATTATTTCATCAATAATATTGAATCATTTTGTGTTACTAAAGTTGTGTTCTTTGTTCATTACTACTCACGTTTACATAACTCATCACTTTTGTGTTCTTTTAAGTGTGTTATAGTAGATTCTGCATACTACATCACATTCATACATAAATATCCCAAACACGTTACTAAGATTCACATCCCAAGTGTTTGTATAATCCTTTCACAAGTATGTAAAGAATCTACTAAAGAAGTATGATCTCAGTGACTGTGCCTCAGTCAAAACTCCCATGGTCCCCCCAAACAACCTTGGTCCTGATCTCACTGGTAAACCAGTAAATCAAACTCTCTTTAGAGGAATGATAGGATCACTGATGTATCTACTTGCATCAAGGCCTGATATCCAATTCTCAGTATGTCTGTGTGCCAGATATCAATCTGACCCAAGAGAATCACACATCACTGCTGTGAAAAGGATATTTAGGTACCTGAAAGGCACTCCAAACCTTGGATTTTACTATCCAAAGTGCTCAGGGCTTGATCTTAAAGGATACTCAGACTCTGACTATGTTGGATGCAACATGGACAGAAAAAGCACCTCAGGCTCCTGCCAAATTCTTGGTGGAAAACTAGTCTGTTGGAGTGCTAAGAAGCAACAATCAGTTGCCTTGTCCTCAGCTGAGGCTGAATATGTTGCAGCAGCTAGTTGTTGTGCAAATGTACTCTGGATGAAAAGTCAACTCAGTGACTATGGAATTCAGTATAAGATGGTACCCATCTTTTGTGATAACACAAGTGCAATTGCAATATCTAACAACCCTGTTCTTAATCAGAGAACAAAACACATTGATATCAAATATCATTTCATCAGGGACCATGTCATGAATGGTGACATTGAATTACACTTCATCCCTACTGAATATCAGTTAGCTGATATCTTCACCAAACCTTTGCATGAACCAACTTTCACAAGGTTGAAAGCTGAATTAGGAATGTTGGATATAGAGAATCAGTCCACTGATTGAATCCTTCCAACTGAAGTGTAAATTCTTAAAACCTCAAGTCCCTGACTCAATATGTACATCGGTGAAAACAAATCACTGAATCCACATCCTCAGGAACTAAACCCAAGTTCCTGAAATCTTTAGGGTTCAGGAACTAAACCCAAGTTCCTGAATCCTTGTAGCTCAGGAATCATTCCATATTCCTGAATCATCAGTGACTAATCCCAAGTCCCTGAAAAACCATCACTGAATGAAAAGACATCCAGGGCCCTGAAAAGAGACATTAAATACTGACTTAAATGCTCTAAGTATCTAGTTAGTAAATATCCGAGGTTGGTAACTGAACTCATATTTAATTCAAGAATATTTGTTCTTTTTTTTGCCTTTCTGGCTTCCACCTCTGGGCCACTACATTCCCACTTGGCATTAAATGCCTCTCCAATCACATTACAGATATGTGATGACTCATCTCTGCAAATTACACTTTTGCAGAACTGCTCAACTGTTCACCTCGACTGTTGCGCCAAACCAGGAAAGTGAAGTGTTGGCATTAAATGCGGATCCCAAAACATATTATTCAAAACAATTTCCAATAATTCTTTTTAAATAAATTAAGATCTCTCAAATGCCTAAAACACCCCCATCTCCACTTCCCTATAAATAACCCAACCAAAAGAAACACACACACGTTTTTATAGAACTTAAGCAAAACTCTGCCATTTTAATTCTCAAAAACAAATTGTGTGTGTATTCTTAAGCTTTAGAAACCCAGAAACCTTAGTCAAACCCAGACTTACCCACAAATGGCTTCTTCTAAAGCTATAGCATACGCCCCCAATGTGGAATTCCTCACTAGGGACGTTGACCGAACAAAGAACAATGTGGTAGGAAATTTCTCTTATCCACAAAACTACCAAGCCTACAAGAACGTTATGAAATTTTTTCGTAATTGTTTTCTTGCAAAGGCTTTCACCCACACCCCCTCAGTCATCTACCATGACTATTTGAGGGAATTCTGGTGCACGGCTGTGGCTACCAGCCCCAAAGACACCACCGAGTCAATCATCACCTTCACGGTGATGAATGGGAGCAGAACCCTCTCATTTGACTACTCAACCTTCATCAAATCCATAGGCCTTGACTTTGCTGAAGCGTTTGCACCCAACCCTACTGATCAGGACATAAAGAATGAACTGATCTTTTTAGCTCCCCATGACCCCAGACGTCCTACAACGTCTGCGGGAGGCTTATTGGAGAAGGCTCCGGTAGTCAAAACATGGTTCCATCCTATCTGGAGGATACTGATGACATTTGTCATTCAGGTCCTGGGTGGAAATAAATCCTCTACGGAACAATTGAACTCATCACAACAAATTATGCTGTTCAGTCTCCTTGAGGGTACAAAAATTGACATTGGAGGAATAATCTTCCGAGACCTTGTTGCCAAGCTCTCAGGAAAACATAGGCAAAGGCATATGTCCTACCCTAGATTTGTTTCCTGTGTGCTTCAGGACCTACTTGGTTCTGACTACGTGAAGCCTGATGCAGAAGGTACGAAGCCTGACGTCCTGCACAAGTCAAACTTCACTAGTGGCATCAGTGAGGTTACAAATATTGCCCTGACTGAATACATGCAATCAGTCATTCAGGGTAAAGACGCTGTCTCACCAGTTCCTTCACCGACCAAAAAGGTGAAGAAGACAAAGAAGGGTCAGTCCAGCCAGGTGGTTAGACCCAAGCCACTCGCCACTGAGACTGATCCTCAAAACCAACTAAACCTTAAAAAGAGGTTGAAAAAGGCTGAGACCTCTGAGACACCCATTTCTGAGACCTTCTTGACCTCAAAACAAAGGCCAACGGAGGTCACTGAGCAATCATCCTCAGTGACCTCGGGCACACCTTTTCACATGGTTCAACTGACATAAACAAGTCAGAGGGATTAGGAAGCATTCCCCCCTCACATCCCGATGAAGGTACTGATAAATCACAATCAGTGCCCAAGGGAGGAAAGGGTCCTGAATCCTCGGTAGGGCAGCACCACCCTACTGGGAAGAGGACCCACACCCCCTCACATCCCGATGAAGGAACTGTCAAAAAACAATCAGTTTCCAAGGGAGGAAAGGGTTCTAAATCCTCGGTAAGGCAGCACTGCCTTACTGAGAAGGGGACCCACAAACATTCACATCCCGTTAACCTCCCTGAGCAATCACCCTCAGGATCTCAGGGAGAAAAGGACCCTAAATCCCCAAAAGGACAGCACAATCCTGATGGGAAGGGGGTCTACCAACTTTCACAAACAGTACCTAGTGATACCACTGAAAAACACCCATCAGTGGTTGAAGGTGCTAAGGGGGACAAAGACTCAGAGGGAAAGAAACAACCCGCTGATACGGAACCCATAAACACCTCAGGCGGTCCGATGCTCTCAGGAACTGCCCCCAAAAGCCAGGCTAGTGTTACCCCAGTTATTATGGCTAATCAGGCTGAGCAAACCCACGCAGTTATTATGACAACGCGGTCAGGACCTGGCCAAACCAAAGGCGAGTCTTTTTATAAAGAGGAGCCAGTTGAATTTTTGGGTATTGAGTCAATGGGGGACTTTCAGGCTCTTATCGAGTCTGATGAAGAGCTCAGGGATGAGAGTGAAGAGGAAATGTTTGAGGCAGGTGAGGATATGGAAACTGATGTACAATCTGAACAACCTGAACAATCACATCAGTCATCTCCACGCCAAAGTGAAGAGTCAGGCTCTCAATCTTCTGATTCTTCTGATATTGGGGACATCCTCAAAAAGTATGATGACTCTCTTCCCCTCACTGAAAGAAAATTGGTCAAGTTCCTACCCAAGACCAATAGTAGCTCTTTTCACTGGTCTCACTGAAGATGAATTTCGATGATCACACTGAAGCTGCTGTTCACTATGCTCCAACCTGAAGGCAAGGATGTTGAAAGTTTCATGTGTGTGATCGAGAACATTCTGAACAATAACTCCCTGAAGGCTATTTATCTTTATTTCAGAATATCAATCTTTCTTGAAGGATACAAACTTGGAACATTCAAACAGCTTGGCAAGGATGACCCTGAATCAAAGTAAGAGTTCTTCAGGCTTGCGGATGATTAACCAGAAGCAAATCACCGAATTCAAATGATTTCTTAGTTACTGAAGGATTCAAGTTTAGGTCTTATCCTCTTCATTGACTCAATTCAGGACACTTGGGTCTTCAGAAAAGCATTCTGGTATTAGGCCACAATCTTCACATCTTTGCATCCTTGGGGTCAGGATGTCACATGAAGCTTCTCAAGGCAACTCATCGGATAAGATCTCACTCTTCAACAAGACATATGGACATCAAACATTGATGACATGAGATCTATCAGCTTTCAAGGGTTGCTGTCCATGCTCCAACTCTTGCATATCACATGGCTAACATACAGTTGAGGGGAGAAAGACATGAGTCTGGAAGTATCCAAAGAGCAACCTCTTCTACTCATTTACATGAAGGGGAGATTCTGAAGCTTCTTCCACCCATCAAGAAAAAGGCAAAGGCATCCTCACTGATCCTGAGCCTCAACCAGCACCAATAATGGTAGCAAAGGATCCTGAATCACCACCCAGGATCCCGTATGATATTGATGGAGTTCTTCACCACTTCTCAGCTGAAGAACTCAGTGCTTACCTAGAGGAAGAGGAAGCAAAGAAGAAGTTAAAGGAGGAAGAAAAGGTGAGCAAGCCTGCTATTATTAAGGTTGTTCATGAAGAGGCTGAGAAGATTGGTCTTGAGGCTAAGGATCTTTCAGGAAGAGAGGGTGGTATGACTTTTGTAAAAGCTCAGACTGAGGAGATGATCACTCTCAGGAAGAAAAGGGAGGAAAGAAATAAAAGGGCTGAAGAGATCAGGCAGAACAGGATTAAGAAATATCAGTGGTATATGACTAACAGGTTGAAGCCAGAACCAATCACTGATGTTCATATTCATCGAAAAACCAATCCTGCCATAGTCACTGTCTATAGAGGTGCTGACAAAAGAGACTTTCAGGTTCATCAACCCTTCAGATTCGCTGACTTTGGGATCTCAGAATTGGATGAGTTGGGTCCATTAATAGCAAAGAAATCAAACGTTGTGGTCCCTAGTCTGATGAAGTCCTTGAGTCTAAGGTACGAAAGATTGGCAGCTGCACCTCAGGAACTTGGCACTCCATCTCTTCTTCCTGATTCAGCACAACCAGCTTCCTCTCAGTCTTCTTCAAGAAAAAGAAAGAAGATTGAAGCTGAACCTGAGATCAAGATTCCTGGTCTTGACTGCAATAGGGCTCTCCCTGAAGGTGTTCCTTTCAGGAACAATGTAGGATCGAGTACTTCGAGCTTGATTGAGCTTGGTATAAACAAGAACCTTTGTATGCTATACAAGTGTTTATGCGGAAACTAAACAGCAAGTATAATAAAGAAGAAAACTCTAAACGAACAATGATCCTCTATGGATCAAACTATGAACTAAGAATTGTGTTCTTGAATATTAAAAACGTTAAAGGTGTTAAAGGCGTACATAAACTCATAGACGGGTTTATCTTTTATACTAACAAGATGACCTAACCCTAACCCGTTCTACAAGTAAACGTGTGAAGAGATAAACAACAATCTCTTCTAAAAATAAATCTTAACAAACATTCTAAATATACGGATAACAAATAATACTATCCGCAGCAACAACACTATCGGCAGAAACAAGATAACACTGTCGGCAGCAATGAGCTTTCAGCAGGAACCAAAGCTATCGGCAGGAACCAGCTTAACACTATCGGCAGCAACAATGAAACTCTTATTTCCCAGAGATCCTAACAATCCTCCCCTAATCTTGAGGTTGACTAGGTTAACCTGCAAGATTCCAATGTGATAGAGCTTGCAACTCTCAGGCTTGAGGACTGCGACTTAGCAGCAACAATTTTAAGTAACCAGCAGCAACATCCAGAACTTGTAAGATTCCAGCTTCTACAGCATCCAGCAGCAACTTCAATAGTTCAGCAGGAACAAGAAATCTTCTTCAAAACATGTATACTGGTCACCATTACTTTCACTTGAACTTGGCTGCTACTATGACAATATGTACATCAAATCACTTAAAGTTTCATACTATTCTCATCACATCCAGGTGTGTTAACGCCTGTGAGAGGTGAATCATTGAAAATTAATGGATTTGATGTCTCTTTACCAATAGCCATCACTACTGGAGTAGCCAATGTTTAGGTGTGTTAGACCATGGTACATTGATAACCATCTGATTTATTAGCAAATCAGCAACTATAAACGGATTTGACTTGTCTTTACCTGTAGCCGTTTGCTCAGGACTAGCCAATTCTTTGGTTTCAACTGAACCTTGGTGAATTGAATACCAAATATGGATACCAATTGTCTTTACCACAAACCATACTTTTGTGGACTAGCCAATCCTTTGGATCCCATAAGGGTTACATCCATGGTGAATTGAGAACCATTTTCAACTCTCAGAAACAAATCATGGGTGAGTTGAAGTACCCTATAGCTTTGAGCAAGCTATTACAGCTATCAACGGATTTGATAATCACACCAGAGCCGTACCCTCATGGTGAGTCAACTCTTTCTTGTCTGTAAGACATGGTGAGTTGAGCACCATTTATTGTGTAGGTGTAAACACCAACACTGTACCTGCAAGGTGTTGCTCAAAACCACTTATTAGCACACAAAATATACACAATTTTTTTTTTTTTTTTTTTTTTTTTTTTTTTAACTAAGAAACACACTTGAAATAAAAGAAAATAAGAAAAGAAACAAAAGAAAGAAAGAAAGATAGAAATTATACAACAACAACAAGAACAATCCTCCCCTTGAGCTTTATCCTCCCCTTAAGCTTTATCCTCCCCTTAAGCTGATGATCCCTTAGCTACAATTTGATCCTTGATGAATTTAACCAATTGTTCAGCTGTGGTTAGATCATTTCCTATAGTATGCTTAGGAACTCTGACCTTCTGAGTTAGCATTCTCTTTAACACTCCTTCAGTTAAAGGATAAGCAATATCCACAAACATAGTTAGGAACTTGCCAGAGGTGAGTTCCACAACATGAACATTGGAATAGGGATATAATCTCCAAGAAAATATTCTCCATGATGATTGATTACCCCACACTAGTTTAGCCTTGTCTCCATCCAATTTATTCATCAAGACTTGTAAATCTCCCCAAAGCAGCAAACCAATTCCAGTTGGAGTAGTAGATTGATAATGATTATCCACTATCCTATAAAGATGCTCCAAATCTTTTCTTTCAACCCTATTCAAGATCTCCCTCAGAAATGTAAAGAATTTGACTGTCCCATCAAGAGAAAACCAAACATTAACATCACCATCTGAAGTAGATCTAATCTCCCAATGAGCAATATGACCCCAAGACTGAATGGAGTCACCCTCTGAATCACTTTCAGAATCAACCTCAATCAAATCATGATCATCCACTTCAAGAATATCCACAGAAGAAGAGTGGAAAGATTGACTCTTCTGCCTTGTTCTTAGACCATATTGAAAGATAGGAACAGATACAGAAGGCTCAGCAGAGACAGAAACATTAGCAGTAGGAGGATCAGCAGGAACAAGACCTTCTTGTGGTACCTCAGATGCATCAACAGTAGAACTTTGAGCAATGAATGAATCATCCTGAGATCCTTCTCCTGACTTCATTCTTTTTGCAACATCTGACTCCAAAGATGAAGATGCTCTTTTCCTGCTTTGTGGAATATCAGTGTCTACTATAGAGTTGAGCTTTGCATAAGTATCAAGGAACAACTTTTGAATTGCACCATCATTCCAACCCTTGAAGTCACTGATCTTGTAGTTAGCTTCATTCTTCAGATACACCTTCATAAAATTGATATTATCTCTGTTTGTGGGCATCTTATATCCTAACCTTTGTCTTTCCTTGATCCTGTGCATCAATTCATTCCAAGTGGTTGCTCTTTGTTTCTTTAAGATGAATGCCTTGAGCAGTTCTGACCTTTCATCTGGATCCAATTCTGACATTTGAAGAACCATAAACCCATGTGCTCTAATAATCATGTCAGTGTTCAACAAATATTCAACTTGTGCACTAAACACTTCTGAAGAAGGATCATCTGAACTTGGGTTATTTATAATCTCAGCAACATTCTTCTCATCAACAGACAATTGTCTTGCAATCTCTTCATCTTGAGCAAGCTGAACTAATCTAGCTTCTTCAGCAGCAATTTCCTGTTCCTGCACCTTTGCAGCTATCTCTTCATCATTTTCAGTTGCTTCAGGAGGAATGATGTTACCTTCAGCAGCAACAGATGAACTTCCAACAGTAGTAACAGGAGACTTAGATGCAGAAGAAATATTTTCAACATTGGCAGTAACAGCAGAGACATCAGCAGCAATGGAGACATCGGAAGCAATGGAGACATCATCAGCTGTGGTCCTTGCTTCAGTGGAGACCTGTGCTTGAGGAGTGATGTTGTGCTCAGAAGTTGTAGGTACTTCAGTATTTGCACCATCAAGAGAAACAGATGCTAGAACATTAAGCCCATCAAATATCATATCATCCTGATCTTCCTCAGACTCAGAAAGAATAACCCTTCTTTTCTTTTGCACATGACTACCCTCCAATATGCTGATCTTTTCATTTAGTTCTTGGATAGTTCTACTAAAAGCTTCATTAGAATCCCTGAGCTCCTTTTCCAAATTCTTCACTTTCTCACTGAAAATCCTTTTTGTCTCATTAAGTTCTGACTCCAATGCCTCAATTTTCTTCACAGATCTGTCAAGTAACTGGGACATAGAGGTGAGATCAACAGCATCCTCAGTTCCACCAGCAGGAACACTTGAAGTATTAGGAGCTTCACTGACTCTGGGTGGAGAAACATTAAATCCCTCCCCTGCATTGGGGTCATAACTAAATGGCTGTCTAGTAGGACTGGGTGATGAAAGCCTTGAAGAAGAGGGTAATTCCACAGAAAGAGATGGCTGGATAATAGGTGTAGCAGCTGAGATGGTCTGAACATTAGATTCAACATTGTCATTAGACTCAGGTGTAGGTGTTACTAGTCTGGGTGATGGTGGTAAAGGATCATCAGCAGCAATAGATGCAGATGCATCAGCAGCAACTGAAGTCTCTTGTTCAGTTGCATTAGGTGATTGTGGGATATTGACATTCTCAGCAGGATCAGGATTTCCGGCAGGATCAGGGATATCAGCAGGATCAGGGTTGTGTAACATATGAGGCAACAAAGGCAAATGTTGGCCAGTAAAGTTCATCTTCATCAGGGCAAACATTTTGGCAGTCAACCTATTTATAATCTTAGGGGATGTATTAATGGTCTGTACACCTAAGATGATTTGAAGAAATCTAGGGTACATCAAAAAGCTGTTTTTATCATTACTGAGATTCTCAATCATTCCCTCAAAAATATATTTTGCCCAATTAAAGATCCTACCCTGAGATAAACAGACTAGACCAGATGCAATAGGACTTGGACATTGATCCCAACCACCTGACTTAACACTAAGACACTGGAGTAAAGTGTGAATCAGAAACCTCCATTGAGGAGACAACCTACTTTTCAAGAAGGTGCAACTTCCAGTAACAGGATACCCTATAGCTGCCATACCATCAGTAATATCTTGCCTTGAAAGATCAAATTCCCCTTGCTCCTCAGGAAATTAAAGCTGAACTCGAATCAACTCCTCAGTAACAATCACTTCTTGGTCATCAATGGTAGCAACAATATCAACTTCCCTTCCCACGATGTGTCTTGCCTTAGCTGTCCTCCAAAACTGTTTGACCAATGAATCATATACCGTCGCTGGACAATAAGTGAGGGCATAACGAATAGAGGACCCACGAAGAAATGCTAGAACTTCATCATAACCAACACTTCTTGAAGAAGACTCCAAATAAGCCACCTTGTTATGATCATCCTTGTAACGAAGAGTTGTCGTCATTGCGTTGAAGAAATGATTTAGGGTTTGAAATGGGAAAATTAGGGTTCGAGAGGTTTTAGAGAATTTGAGATGAGAGAAGTGCAATTATGCGTTGTGTTGCCAAAAATATCACTTTAAATTGCTGCAATTCTTTGCACGTAACATTGACCAATTAAATTGAGAAGGTTTGACCTTTCGGCAGAAACATTTGGTCATTCGGCAGCAATAGGAGGTTTGACCAATCGGCAGGAATGAGGTGGTTTGACCGAAGTCAACCTACCGAACATAGTCATTAAGAATAACTTACCCAAATTAATTCTCAATACCAACCATCAATAAATTTTGCACTAATCTCCATATCGTTATATAACCCTCAGATCACATAACCCTTTATTACCACAAATCAAACTAAATCTTCAAAAATCAAGCCACACTATGAGTTCATCCAAACATCCAATCATCGAAATCTCATCAGATTCTTCCTCCTCTAGTGACTCAGGATGGAACAACTACTTCCCCAAAACAGCATCATCCTCTAAAACCAAAGGTAAGGCCAAGGTTGAGGAGGATTCATCTGATCCTCTTCCATCTACCCCTTCTTCTTTTGAGTACTTTAGCTCTGATGATGAAGATTCATCAGAGTTGAAGTCTTTGGTGTATTACCAGGGTGAATGGGAGACTTTCCCTCCCAATTTTCCTTTAACAGATGAGGACAGAAAACAGATGAAGGAAACTGAAGCTCTGCTTGCTGAAGAGATGGAGAGAACAACTGCAGCTTTCTATAAAGTACCGGTACCAAAAGGCAAGGCTAAACATCAAGAAGGTTCTAGTCGAGAAAAACCAAACCCTAGAAGTCGACACCATCGACAACTTGAAGGCAAAGATCCAAGACAAAGGAAGATTCTCACCAGAACCACTCCCAAGCCAACCCAGCCAGCTTCACAATCAAGCAACCCAAAACCACAACCAACCAATCCAACTCCTCAATCAAGAATCCCTACTTCACAACCAATCCAACCAACTTCAATGACACGATCCAGAACTCATCAGAGGCCAACTACCTCAAGCTCTTCAAAGCCACCCCCTGAACAAAGACAACCACGGCCAGTCATCTTGGCACTTGCAGTCCCCCATGTTTATGAAGAGATCATTCGCCAGAGAGGAAAGAGGTTCATGCCTGACAATTTGGGTAAGGGTAAAGAGAAGATGGAATAGGTGATAGGGATTAGGTAGATTGATGTTAGAAGGTTGGAATGATGATATGAATGTTGTTGATTAGTAGCTTTTGAAACTCATAATCTTTTGTAACCAGCAACTGAATGTACTTAACTCTCTTATGAATGAATGAAAATTGATGTATTTAGCTTTAAGGCCAAGCATTAATAAGCTGCAAAACAAAGTTAACTAACAAAAGATACTGAAAAACCTGCAAAACAAAGTTAGAAAAACACAAACAAAACATGAATGAATGAAAAGCAGGACAAAAAAAAAAAAACAAGCAATAGCCTCCCCTTGGGCTAAGACTGCTCTTCAAGCCAGCAAACACAATTACAACAACATGAAAAACCAAACAGAACAATTACCAAAAATACCATGGAGAATAAACCATTCCCCCTCCAAAGATGTGATTATTATAGCCAGGTCTGAAATCCCTTTGAATATATGAAGAAGTACCAACAGGAATGGTTCCTTGAAAATCAGCAGGAACAGAGGAACCAGCAGGAACAGGTCTATCAGCAGGAACAGGACCTCTACAGAAGTTCATTCCTGCTGCTTGTGGAACATATGGTGGTATCTGTTTAACATTTTTCCACAATGATCTGTTTTGTTGCCCACCATTCAATCTTTTCTCATGATAATCACAATCTTTTATAAGATGATATTGACTACCACACACAAAACATGTCTTTTTCTTAGCAGCCTTGTTTTTACTACAACTTTTCTTAATATGGGTACCATTAGGGACACAGTTGTTTTTAAAAGAATTCATTGAACTGTTATCTGAAAAGACTGATTTAGGAGTTGAACTTGAGGACTTGTGATATTTGGGTGTGGTTGACTTTTCACTTGAGTCACATGAAACAAAGTCTTCAGACTCTGCTTCTGAGGATTTGTCACTTGTGTGACAAGGGACACAATTATTAGATTCAGGTAAGTCTTTGGACTTTTTACCATAAACCATTTGTGACTCATCTGAGTCAATATCAGAGAGAGAGTGGACAGTAGTAGGCATAAAAACTCCTCTTATAGGTGGAGAAACAGCATTCATTCCACCTTCTTTCACATACTTAACAGGTTTTTGGTAGTCTGCAGGTTCAGAGTCAAAAACACTATACTCATTAGGGTCATAAAATTGATTTGGCCCTATCAGGTTACCATACCCTAAACCTCTTTTCGTTTTCGTAGACATAGAACTATCAACTAACTTGTTTAGGTTTTTAGATGAATCTTTCCATTTATTAAACCTAGCCAAGGTATTGTCTAGTTTAGTCTGCATATCCTGTTTTTCTAACACCATCTCAGCCTTTTGAGACTCAGAATGTTTAAGCTCATTAGTGGTGTTTTTCAAGTCCCTCTCTAAAACTTTTATCTTTTCCTTATAAGCTAACTGATTCTTTTGAAACCAAATTTTTTGCTTTTCTAATGTTTTAACTGCTTTGTCATAAGCTTGAACCTTAATAAAGTATTCATTATACTTAGATTTCATTTCATCATATTCATTATTAAGTGTTGAGTACAATTCTTGACAAGCAGAATTACATCGTTGTACCTGAGATGGAAACCCCAACAGAGCATATTCTTCCATATTCTCTTTTGTATTAAAGGATTCACCTTTATCAGTCAGCTTTTCCACAGACTTATTTTGAAACAAATTCCTAATCTTCATTGCAAATATTTCAAATTTATCACCCGACAACAGCGACATTGTTAAAAGATTCAAGAAAGACAACTCAACAATGTTTCCTTCTTTATCAGAGATCCTAACCTGGCTCTGATACCACTTGTAGGATCGAGTACTTCGAGCTTGATTGAGCTTGGTATAAACAAGAACCTCTGTATGCTATACAAGTGTTTATGCGGAAACTAAACAGCAAGTATAATAAAGAAGAAAACTCTAAACGAACAATGATCCTCTATGGATCAAACTATGAACTAAGAATTGTGTTCTTGAATATTAAAAACGTTAAAGGTGTTAAAGGCGTACATAAACTCATAGACGGGTTTATCTTTTATACTAACAAGATGACCTAACCCTAACCCGTTCTACAAGTAAACGTGTGAAGAGATAAACAACAATCTCTTCTAAAAATAAATCTTAACAAACATTCTAAATATACGGATAACAAATAATACTATCCGCAGCAACAACACTATCGGCAGAAACAAGATAACACTGTCGGCAGCAATGAGCTTTCAGCAGGAACCAAAGCTATCGGCAGGAACCAGCTTAACACTATCTGCAGCAACAATGAAACTCTTATTTCCCAGAGATCCTAACAAACAATATGGTCATTGAACAACCTGAAAGAGTTTTGTTCTTCATTGATGAGTTCGGAGACAAAGCCTTCCAAAAGTGGAGTGATATCGATTTGTCAGGGATCAAAGCTATGCTTGGTTTTCTAATGATGGCCTCTCCACTCAAGAGTCCTGAAAATGTGAAGTTTTGTCAAGATCTGAAAAGGAAAATCAATGAGCATCCTGACCAACAAGAGCTGCAGTCAAAGAAGCCCAAGCTTGAAGCCCTTGGTATTAAGTTGAACTGATAGATCTGCCTGAATACCCCCACTATCCCTTTTGTACTTAGTTTGTTAGGACTTGTAATGATATCAATAAGATGATGTTTTTATTATTTTAGTGTCCTTATTTACATTCTAGTACATTCAATATGAGTAGAAGTCATTAGCTCACTCATAACTGATCAAAACACTTAGGAATAATTTATATCCAAATAGGGGGAGATTGTTGGGTCAAGAAAAACCCAAGAATACTTAAAATATGATTTGGACACAAATTAACTAAGTGTTAACTTAAACCGAGAACAATTCAAGTCACTGAGAGAACAGCCTCTCAGTGAGTCATCTTCAGGATGCTTAAGGCGAATTCAAGAAGAAGGATTCACTACACAGGAAGGCGGTACTCCCTGAAGTAGCACTTAAGCCAAAGAAGAAGATGATGGTTCAGTAAGTATTTGACAAGAACTTACTGAACCCCAGTCTCCTCAACAACAATGAAGTAATTAAGAGTGATAACTGAGAAGCGTGTCCTGAAGAACTAAGTGCCTGAGAAGAAAGGCAGAAATATCTAGGAAGGATTTAAGATAAGATCAAATCTTATCTTGTCAGGAAGAAATCCTTCCTAAGACGGCTTAAAGTCTTGGAGTGTCAGACCAACCACTCCTAAAGACTTAATAGGCCATTTCTATTGGTTCTTGAAAATGACAATTACTGTTGTAATTGTCAGACACGCTTGCTCAACAACTTGTAATATTTTAATTACTTTTACTCAGTTTACTTGTGTATAAATAGATTGAGAAGGAGAGAAGTTGAGTGTGTTTTGTACAATTAAAGCTTAGACTTTTGCAAAACAACTACTCTCCTACAAAGAGTAACGCATCCCTGAGATAGCTCAGTGAGGTCGCATTGTTACCACTCAAGCAAAACTTGAGTTTAGATAGGAGACACCACCATACCTTGTCTATTCAATCCTAAGTGTTTGTTCCGCAAAACACTTGGGTATAGATTCTTTGATTCATTTCTAATAAGAATTTAAACGTTGAAAATTACCTTGAGTTTTTTATATTCACGTTTTATAACTGTTAGAATTAATCATAACATTGTATTAGTCATAAACACAAATAAATTAACTTTCTAGTTAACTCTAAGCGTGTAAAGGGACCAACACCTTGTTAGTGTTAATCACCAAGTCGTTGAGCCCGATATCATCAGCAACATGACTTCCAATTTTACACTAGTCAACTAAAACATATGCACAACCAAGTTTTCCTTTCTCGAGTCTATCTAGGTAAAGACCCGATCGCATCTATATCATCCACACTCGTTAACATCATATCTTTATCATGGTTTATTTTATGACGTCACGTGTGTGAGATCCGTTGTCTTCAAGCGATGTTGGACGAAATAGTGCGTAAAAGTGTTGTGTTTCTTTTATTGGAATAACCACCATATCATCATAATTATGCACGAGGTCCTTACATGCAAGTCAATCCCACTAAAATTCAACATCCACACATCACGTCTCCACGTTAAATCATATTGGCAGACAATCATGCTAACCGCCTCGATAAAATGTTAGATTTTTACCTGCAAGGTTTTGTTCCATCTTATCGATATGGGTTTGACAGAAATATCATTTCACTTTGCACAATCTATATAACCTAAAGGCGAATCACACCTTTAAACAACATACTTGTCAAGGTATACATATGTGCATGTTGTTACAAAAAGGTTCTTCACGATTTTCCTATTGACACATAAAAGAAAGAACGAATTTTATAAAAGAAAGAACAAAATCATATTTGTAATGCAAATGGTACAACACCATAAATGCATGTTTATGCTGTGCACATCACTTATTGTGGTGTGCATATCATCTCCCTTTTAAAATGGTTTAAATCATATAAGAGTAGTAAACATAATTTTCTCCAAGTTACATTATCACACGTTTATTCATTTTTGTTTCATTTTATGATACAACCTTTCCGATTTTGTCTCAAATTCATACACTTTGATCATGTGTCATGAGTATTTTAATAGTTTTTAAGATACTTGCACGTCAATTAAAAGTATGATATCTATGTGTTATTTCTCATCATTCTCATTTTAAGTTTTCAATCATTGGATCTCTACTCACACTGAATTAGGATCAAATGAGAAAAAATCTTAAAATGAGAAGGATGAAAATAACTATAATTACACATTAGAAATTTATTGACTTGAATTAGATGTATTCCTAATCTTTTAGATGCACCGTAATGTGTTTTCTAGCAAGAAATTAGATGTATATACATATATTATATGCGTTTCATCAAGTTAGGCAAATCTTATATATTTTTCATCCCATGCGGGTCAAATTTGTTGCTAATACTACTTTGCATCGCTTTAAAATCACTTTCAAAACTAATTGTGTGGTTATAGTTATTTCTCATCCTTCTTATTTTAAGTTTTCTTCTCACTTGAACTCTATTCATCTGACACTTAGTTCTTAATCAATATATTTTCCAATTCTCACTTATGCCAGTAAAAAATGTTATTATGCGGTTCTTGATTGCCATAATGATATGGCTAGTTTTTTAGCTTCTGGTAAACCTCCTGTTGCTAGTTCTTCTAAGGGTGGAAATGGAGGTGGTGGGAAAAAGAGTTTATTAGAAAGTTGGAGGGAGAGTTATGGAGACGACCCCCATGGTAGCACTAGTACTACTCCTATTGTTGATAAAATTGGGATGCTTGAAAAGCTAATTGTTGAAGGAAAAGCTACTCTTGTGGATGATGATGATAAACCTCTAAAAAAGGTTGATTCTTCTTCAACCAAGGTTGGTAATGTGGTTGTTACTGATAGTGAAGAAGATGAAGTTATGAAATATCCTAACGTGACTAATTATTTTGGTAGTGGAGAGAACGACAGTAGTCTTTTGGAGCAATGGAAAGATGGTACATATGACTACAATGATTATGATGATGATTACTTTGATGATTGTGGTCTAACTGCGGCACAACTAAAGGTTGATGCCATCCATGACATTAGACTTGGTTAGGTTGTTTTTCCTTTGTTTAGCATAAAGGTTGATGTGTCTTAGTTTATGCTTGGTTTTTTTTGTTTTCTAGTTGTGTGTAGCTAGTTGGATCATTTATGGCTTGTCATGAATGATTTAGTGGTTGTTCAAGCGGTTGCTTGAGGTTAATGTGGTATTTCAGCCACATTCCATTGTACTTAACTATTTTTTGGAGTAATATATTTGCCGGATGGAAGCACTTTACCCAAAAAAATAATCCGATATCAAGAATCCCAAAACCAAACGGTACTTAACAATCTAAATTTCCATTCATGCGTAAAATTTCAATAATATACACCTTTGAATGCTATTCACTAAAAATATATAGGAAGAAGCTAGAAGGGAAATCACAAATAGTCCATTAAACAACTTATAAGTTCCCGAATCAGTTAGTTTTAAGATATCTATATAGAGTTCTCCTTGAAAGTAATACCTGAAATTCTATAACATGTAAAATGACCAAATTGCCCCTGTGAATTTAAAATCTAAATAAAACATATGTAAAGCACCAAATAAATTCCAAACTTCTGTAAATGAACAAGTTATGATCCCAAATAATTTTGACAACTCCATTTAACATTTATACAAGCCACAAAATTACCAAAATGCCCTTGGGCGCCAAATAGAGTTTAATTTCAAATTTTATGATTTAATAAAGGTAATTAAGAGTAATTAAAAGGCATTAAAATGGCCAATCAATGCAATTAATTCCCTAAGCTAAAATTAAGAAATTTTGGGCCCAAAGCCCTCCCCTATGACTCGGTCTTACCATTTTTAAATCAATCACATCTTTATTTTGTCTAACCCTAATTGCCGATTGAATGAAAAACACACACACAATTTCTATAGCCTCAAATCGACACTCTAAAATCCTTAGACCATTTTTCTGTGATTTATCATCATCCAAGGGAGCTAGGAAAAATAACCTTCGAATTGTTTGAAGCCCGATTCAATCTTGGTGAATTCTTTCATTGTCGCTAGGTGTAAAAGAGGTATGATTCGAAATAATTCATGCGACCTTCTAAAAATTCGTTTCTTATTTTTCTCATGTTCCTTGTATCATATGTGATCCATGAAAAATAGATTTGAGGCTGTTCTTGGCTGAATTCGAGTTTTGTGGATTATTGTTCTTATCGAGCTTATTTTTAAGGTACCTTCTAAATAAATTCGATCAAGCTATATAAAATTCGTTCATGATTTTTCTCCTAATCCTTATATCGTGTATACTCTGGGAAAAATAATGGAAAGGTTGTGGAGAAGCTTTTGGAGTCGTTTTGGAATATTGGTTCGTTTTGTTCATACGCGTATATCTAAATTGGTGCAGCCCTTTTTCACACGTTCAATACTTGGTTTGGTAATTTTCTCAGGTCCCCTACATCATATGAACACCAAATAAAATGTCTAAATCGATCCATGCATACTCTATATAATAATTGTGAATTAAATCTTAAAAACATGCATAAACACTAAATAATTCAATCCGAATTTTTGAGGCTTCATATTTATTTTATTTGGACTCTATACAATCATAATAGACCTGTAAAAATGGTACTTCGAATTATTGAGGCCTAGAACAATTATTTTTGATTTAAGTTATAATCGGCTAATAATAAGAAAAAGGAAAGAAATGGAATTCGATTAGGGTTTGAGGATTAGGGTTTGTTTTGATGATAATTAATGGTGTTTAATGATTGTGTAATGATTAAAAATATGTTGGATATGTTAGGGTTTGGATTTGTGGATTTAAAGGGCTATACGATTTGTAATTAAAGTATAAGGGGGTATTTTGTAACTTTTAAAACTCAAGGGTTATTTTGAGTACTTAAATTGGGCTGTGTACTAGTAGAATAAAATATAAGTTTGAGGTGCTATGTGTAATTTTCATATTTAAAGGGGTTAAAATGTTTATTTAATAAAGTATAAATCGATTTTGAAAATATTTAAATTAGAGGGACTAAACATGTAAATTCTGGAAACTTAAGGTTGATTTGAGTAATTAAATATATTCATGGGGTTATGTGCTATTTTGGTAATTTAATGGCTTAATATGTAATTGTTATTAATTAAAGATTGAAATTATAAGTTAAAGGACTAAATATGTAACTTTAATAATTAGAGGGACTTAATGTGTAAATTATGAATACTTGTGGATACATTCGTATAAGATGATAAAATAAGTGATCATTGTGTAAGTTTGTTAAGTTAAGGGTTTAATGTGTAATTATAAATACCATAAGGTTAAAATGTAATTTATGTAACTACAAGGGTATAAAATGTGAATTATGAAACCTAAGGGGCTAAATGTGTAATACTGATAACATGAACAGTAAGATGAGTTAATTATGATATTTTCACTTTAAACCTTCATCTTTGGTACATTTACACTTCAAACCCTAGAATATAAAAACTTGTCATATTTAACCCTAAACTTTTGCAACTTGTTGAAATACACCCTTAAGCCATGATATGACCTAATAATGTCTTAACCTAATCGAGAATATGGAAATATTACTAAATATGGGAACTTTCTAAATAAGGAAACTTTCTAAAAATAGAAACTTACTAAATATGGAAACCTACCTAAAATGGGAAGTTACTTAAAATGGAAAGTGTTGTAACACTTGTCTACCCCTCTAGGTGTGAAGAAGGAGGAGAACTGAGTTCATTCCATCTTGTTCTTTGTGTATTGTGCTTTCCTGGAATAAGGTACAGATATTCTGCTTCTTTAATAAGAGGCCTTCATTCTCTGATTATGATTCGTATTAGGGTTTCCCTATACCATTGCTATGTTCCCTTCATTCATGAACTCCGACCTTTTGAACCATCATGATATTGAACCTTTTATGATTATGAACCTTTCATTCATGAACCTTTAATTATGAACCCTTGACCATGAACCTTTGCTTATGAACCTTTGCTTATGAACCATGATTATGAACTTATGAAACATGATATTGACCTATGCAAGTAAACTAAAAACATGATTCATGATACTTGACCTTTACCCTCAGTTTGATACTACGAGCCACTCACTAGGCATGAGGGTTTCATGTCCATGTCAGTCGATGCACCGATGGCATGACTCTAGGGCAGGAGAGTGATGACCTGTCCCGTCCCTGCATGTTATGTTTATGATTCATGTTTACGTAGAGGCAGATTATGGCCACCGGGGGCGTATGGATGCATCCTAGATTTGTTCATGTTCATGTTATGTTATGTTATTCATGGTGACTGATGGTGTGTGCGATACACGTCTTTCACACTCCGGGAGCTAGCTACTCCAACCCATGATTGAGGACACCCCTCATATTTTACAGGATACCCATGATTGAGGACACCCCTCATATTTACAGGATACCCATGATTGAGGACACCCTCATTTTCACAGGATACTAAGAGGTCTCCCCTCTGCATGTTTACGATTATGATTATGATTATGATTCATGTTATGTTATGGGCTCGTAGTGGATTTCTGACTTCCTTTACCATGTACCCTTTTACCTTTCCTTATGATACCATGTACTCTTACCTTTCATCTTAATACCATGTATTCATACTTCCACACTCTTTTACTCATGTAAATTATACAGTATACTACTGCTTGTTACGTTATATCTGTTCACTGGGCTTTTTAAGCTCAGCCGCACGTTTTCTTTTCGTGTGCGGCAGGTTTTAGTTGGAAGCTGGTTATGAGTGAAGAGACTTGGACTTAGAAGACTTTGAGTAGAAGCCATTAGAAGAGATGTACTTATGGATTTGATAGACAGCTTTTATTTTCCTTTGTAACCCTTTGTATTGCAAGATTTCATTTGTAACCTTTGAGAACCATTGTATTACTATTGATTGTATGCTTTGTTTGATCTGATATGGAGCCATTAGTGTGATACTTCTACCCTTGCCGGGTTGGGGCGTTACTTTTAAGATATCTATATAGAGTTCTCCTTGAAAGCAATTTGTCTTCAACTGCATTTCATGAAAAAGAATTAACTAGATAATTACTAAAATAAGATCAATATTAAGAATCGTGGAACCATCTGGGGCTCGGGGCATTGGCCCGGTGTTGACACTCCCTCACCGAAAACGTGTTGACCGGTCTCGGAACACGTGCTAGGTGAAGTACTAGTGCTCATTACCTAGCGGCTTCAATCTCCACTTAGGACTCAAGGAAATCGAAAAATGTACTCAATAACTAGCCCTAGGTTCTTAAGGAAGAGACAATTAACACCCAAAAAGGTGTATGGTGTATTGGTGTCACAGTTTCCCGGCCAATTTAAGGAATAATAAGGGCCTTAAGCGCATTACCCACGTGTTGCCAAACCTTAAATGATTGAGTATTGAATTATGGTCGCTCTATAACACTTTTTATGATTTTTGGGGGTTGGATTGTTAAGGAAATGAGTTTAGACGTACTTTCGAGTGAATACGAAAATAAATAAGGGTAGCAACGTAGGTTCTAGCGTTAGATAAAGACCTGACAAAAGGAAATGAGTTTGAAAAGTTGTTTTCCAAACTAAGACATAACTAATTAACAATGTCTATGGAAATGTTATTAGACTAATGCTAATGGGCGTTGCCCTCTAACCACAATCCCATAAAAGCAATGCGTTGCCCCATTAGCCCACCCCAAAGCGACGCGTTGCTTGATGACCATTTCAATCTTTCGGTTGATTGAGTGACCGAAACATTTAACAAAACAACTCCAATTTTTGTTATTGTTTATATGTATATTTATTGGGTTGCTTTTGTAGTCACCACTATCTAGTTATGGTTGGTGCGGAGTTGTGGAGAAAAAAAGCTGAGGTAGCACTGAGATGACGGAGTTGCTTAGATGAAAAAGTGGTCACCAGTAGTATGAGTCCTAGCATGTTACTATGGAGGGAAAGGGCTCAGTCTTACAATATATCAACAAAAATGTGTGAATAGTCAACCAAGACCCCCTTTATTCTAGGAGCCATGTTCAAGAAATGGGGCACATGCCTACCCAAATAAATCCCTGAAAAAGAAGAAAACAAACAAAACATTATATTCCACCTGTCTCATGTAACCCTTGTATATCTTTCTAATATAAAATAGAATAGAGAAATTTAAATGGGATGAGTTATTCAAGCCCCCCTATAGGAGGGTGTTGACTTTTCATGTGCTGCCGCCGCTTGTACGGTGTGCTTTAAAATTTGTACATGTTGATCAGAATAGGCGGAGCCTACATAATAGGGGGGGCTTGTAAAATAGAATAGAGAAATTTAAATACAGTCTTCAAATCATAACACTCATATGTCTCTTCAACCTCTTATCTTGACCGTCTTTTGATGTTTTTAAAACATCTTTACTGAAACACGACACCATGTATATGATATTTTTTTTTTCTTTCTAGATAATGGTAAATAGTTGTAGGATGTATTACGTTTTCTGAATGACAAACAATTTGTATTAATGAAGCTATACTTTCGCTAGCAGCTAGATAGGTTACGTAAAACTTGGAAATAAATACAACAATATTAATCTTTGCATTAATAAAACTATAAACTAGCGAGCAGCTGGATTACATGGAACTTGGAAGCAAATATAACAAATATTAATCCTCTAAACACATACGATTATACAAACAAGCTATAAACTAATGTACGATGTGTTACTAAATTTTTCATAGTATGACTAAATTGAGAAAAAAACTAAAAAAAAATAAAATAAAATAAAAAATGTTAGTATTGATTTGAAGCATTAATGGAACAATGCTCCTATGAGAATTATGGAAAAATATGTACAGTATGATATATATGCTACTTCTTCGTTCTTCAATGTTGATGGCAAAAAGATGTATTGTTTTAAGCGAACAATTATCAGTCAAAGTCAGCTTTCTCTTAACACTCTTAGAGCATCCACAATGGTTAAAACACAAATGACTTTTTGCATTTAATGCAATCAATTCATACCATATTTAACACATATCACTTTGAAGAAAGACTTGAAGTATACCGAGTCTTTCTAAATAGCTTTTCATGCAATGAAAAAAAAGCCTTTCAAAAGACTTATTTAAACAGTGAAAAGCTATTCTTGTTTTTGCCATTGCGGATGCTCTAAGAACTCTTTGCCAAACATACCAAAAGAAAAAGAGTTACAAAATGAGATTACAAATTCACAAAGCAAATCTCTTGAACACCGGATTTTTCCACACTAGAATTTCATGAAAACAACTATTTAAAACCCAAGCATATATATACATAGATATGAAACTATGTAAACCAACTTAATTAAATCGAAACTACAATTTTTGAAGTTTTGAAAGGGAAATGAAAAAGTTGTCAAAGACTACTTGCTAGTTAGATTATACAATGCGGGCGGCAATTGATTCCAAACACATAGGTTCTCCAATCAGAGTGGTCCATTGTCTATGCATATGCAAACACAACACATAACCCCTTATTAATTTAACTTAATCCTCCGTACGGTTTCTTTTTATTTTTTTAATTAAGAGGACTAGATTCTGTATTAGATCCTATTCTATATATATGTAATTTTTAATGAAGAGAACAATGTTGTATTGGAGTCCTATTGTTTTATGTAATTTTTAATTAAGAGGATAAGATTCTGTATTAGATCCTATTCTGGTATTAGGGTTTTGTTTAACATGTATGATTGGATGTAGCAGATTATAGATAATCATAGTGAAAGCTGATTTACGAAACAACCATGCTTGAAGAATGAAGGAATGTTTGATTACATTGACATACACATGCCTAGTAAGGTCAATAATTTTCATTTGCAAAAACTCAAAGTGTCTTTAGTTAAAAAGAGTCGATCCAAGCTTAAAACGAATATCAACATTCAGTTTAGGGATTTTAACCATCATTGTAACGTTAAGATGTACTAGCGGGCTATCGTGCGTTGCTGCGACGAGTACCCTGCAATCAAAATTTTTGGAGAACAGTATTTTTCGATTAGATGTTTTTTTCTTATAATGACTTTACGCATGACGAGAATTTCGGGAATAACTTTATCACAAACTATTTCATATTAAAATGTCAAATACTTATGCATCATGATGCAGTGACAATACGAAAACGGTAGTTAGTAGTATTACAAGGTTGTGATGATTAGCGGTGAAAGTTATTTGCTAATCAATAAATGTTGTGTGATATTCGTTAAAATATTATATAACATGTAAATATAGAGAAATATAAATTATTTTGCAGTATATAATTAATAATATATATGACATTGCTTATATAAATTGCGTTATTCAAAAATTACACATTTTCATGCTTTATAAATCACATGAAAATCTTCGTACTTTGACGTGTACGATTCTTTTGAATCGAAGTATTTAGCAAAATGATTAGGATTTCACTAAACTTGTACTAAAATACATGCATAGATGATAAATGTTTTTGAATATGAAAATTTTAAAAGTCCAATAACCAAACAAAAATTTGGTATTAAACTTACATTAGTTAATGTTTTAAATAATTGTGTGTAGAAGAATTATTGTTTAATGTATTATACAAGAAAAAAGGGCTATAGTGACGACAGGAAAATCATCACTAAAGGTGGAAAAATCGTCACTAAACCGGATTAGTCACGAAAATCAAGGTCGTCACTTGTCGTCACTATAGCTCCGTCACTAAGTTAATAGTGACGATATTGGAATTTGACACTAAATTTAGTGACGAGCTAAAGTCGTCACTTATGGGTGTGTGACAACCCATTTCGTCACTTAATTTCATCACTACAGTGGCTAAAGTCGTCACTATTTGCTGAAATTAGTGACGAAAAAAAAGCGTCATTTTTTGGGTGAACTTAACGTCCAATAGTGACGAAATATTTCGTCACTTTCCAAAATCCTATATCTCGATAATGCGGTACCTACAATCGTAAATATGGGTATTTATAGACAAAATGGAAAAAGACATTTGTTTAGTAAATAAATCCATAACAAAGCTGAAATATCAATTATGTCCAACGATTATTCGATTTGTAGCAAATACTTTCAACTAGAAAGTTATAAAGAGATAATAATGATTCTGTAAAAGAATCCTCAAGTGGTAAAGTGTTACTACAAGTATATCATGCACTTAAACTAAACATCATCTCGAGCCTCGTCATAATCTTCATAATCTTCGGCCATATCATCATCCTCAGTCTCCTGCATAAAAATAATAATTTCAAAGCACATCATCAGTTATAATACCCATTTCGCCCATTATAGGTTGAAATAAAACCTAAATTTATTGTATACACATAACACAAATGTACTGATCCAGAAGTCAAATTAAGTTTCCTATACTGGTATCACAATAATAAGCAGATAAGCTGGTTACAAAGGCACTCCCAAACATCAAATTAGTTCACATTTCTAACAGAACAAACCTATTATTATGTGCATTGAGAAATGAATATAAAGAATTTAGTGCCAAAGATGCAGTAGGAGAAAATACCCAAAGCTTATCAGCCTTATCATTGATCATTGCTTGCTTCTTTTCTACGAAGTGGGCTATCAACTACTATACTAGCCATTTCAAGCAAAAATTACAGTCTGCATAAATATTCTCTTCATGGGGTGAAAATTTCTCATGGTAGGTCAGACCCGAACCCATTCTGACCCTGACCATTCTAACCCGTTACCCCAACCCGATCTGACCCACCAGTTATGTATGAGCTTATCAAATACGCTTAGACAAACATCCCCTAATTTAACACGACTGCTAAAGATGCACTGGAATGGTGGACATGTATAGAGATATTCATCAATCTATGAAGACAAACATCCCCTATAAAGCATGTACACACACCTCTACTTTACATCCAGGTAGTTTTCCATAAGTAAGTTTTTTAACATAGCACATATATTCATTAAACTATAAGTTACTGAATGCATGGTTTGCAGGCCATGAAGCTCCCTTTGGAGCTTCTTGGAGTGATCATGTGGTTATGGATTTTCTCGAATATGTAGATGCATAACACAGGTAATTCAAGTAGATGCATGCACATAGCCTATTCCCAAGCCAAGCCTGAGTAGACTATAACATTTAAGAACACAATTTTAAGATCACATATAGCATAAATGTTCTTTAAAGCATCAAGAGATGCTGTATATATTAGCAGCAATGTTCAATAAGGAGACAAACAATAATCAGTAGGCTGCCTTAAAAGGGAGAACAACGATTAATATTAACGAAAAGGTAACACATCGCTTACTAAATGGCCAGACGTTTCAGAACTACGTTTAACATGTAAACTTCAAAATACATCTTAATACAAATTACTTATAAATGTAAGCATGTAGGGCCTTAAACGTTTTATATTAACACTTAGAAACACCAGAAACTAGTAACCATAACTTAAAGAGATAAAACTACAAGTCACGTGTACTTATAAAATCAAGGTCGACTTCATAATCCCTATGCTTCAACGGTTTCCTTTGCACTGGCGGACCTTTCGCTGCAATCATTGTTCACATTTTGAAATAAAAAACTGAAACATGTATATTCACATTTTAAACAAAACAAATTGTCAGTGTGCTTGGTATTGCGTCTTTGGAGTAACTAACACATTGGGCGAAACATGGATAATCAAGAAATAATGTTTGGCAAACCATTTGAAATAAAGTGATCATCTTAGAGCGAAGAAAATGCACTTGTATCTCATAACAAGATATCTATTCTTAAGAAAAACATGAAACACAAATTGAACTATTTATACTTACATTTAGATTTAGCACGGTCCAACTCTTCTTTATCAAACTTCCTTCTGAATGTATTGTCAACTCCAGCACCCTGCATACAAAAAGTATTTCAAATCATTATTATTAGTTTATTACTAAAGTTCTATCACAATTTTTGACTAGAGGATAAACTCACGTTTTGGGCCTTTATAAGCTCAGCTAGATAAGCTCATAAACCCAAAAAAAGCTTATCAACCTTAATCTCAGTTTTTTGGACATATGAACTTATACACTTGAGCTTATGGACTTCATAATCTCAGTAAACTCATAAGCTCGACTGGATAAGCTCATAAGCCCAAAAAAGGGCTTATCAAACTTTCAATAAGCTAGTAAGCCCATCAAATAACCTTAGAAAAACACCCCTTCTTGCTAAGCAGTTTTCGATAAAATAAGCAATCCCTAAACACCGTTATCCTTAAATAATCAAAATCTACCCAAAAATAAACTCTTAGCAAATAAATCCTTAACTATCACAATATACAATCAATCTTCATTTTCATTTTCATCAATAAATAACTAACACTAATAAAAAAACATCACCATAAAACAATTATATAAAGTTAAAATAAAAAGGTAAATAAATACCAGCAGTAACAAAACGGCGGTTGTACTGAATACGTTTGTGAGCACGCCCACGTGGCTGTTTCTTCTTGTCTTGTTTAGCAACCTTTGGTGTCTGTCCTCTAACCTTTCCCGCACGTGCCAATGATCCGTGCCCCTTTCCTGTTTAATTATTTATAAAAACAACAATCAGACACGTCACCACGATAATAGCCAACTACTTAAATCTAGAATCATCTCATGCTCTTCACGATTTGACGCATTTGTAAAAAGGAGTGAGCTCTTACCCCAAAATAACAAGTGAATACCATGAGTCATTTATTGTCCGCAAAACAGAATATGCATGTAATGTGTTATATATTCTTAATACCCGAATCAGTTGTATTTCGGAAAATTTATTCCAAATTTGCAAAGAACATCAAGGCATGAACACTAGCAGATCATTCAAGGTGCCCGAATAACCTTCAAGTTTCGTTTTCTTTGGGTCTAAAAGTTATTTAGAAAGGCAACGTCTCCCTCACTCATTATATGCACCTCAGACTACACCACATATGTCCACAACGGAACTTAAACCGTCGATCTATCGGTTGAGGCACACCTTTATTAGTCGCCCTGAGCCTATTAACTGGATCTAAAAATTTCTGCTAGCCTTAACTTATTCCTACGACCAGTACAAAATTTGGAACTACTGTCCTCACAATCAACCCAAAAACATCTAACAAAACTAAAAAAAAAAAGGCACTAGCCTAACTAACATAGCCGATATATAGATTCCTAAAATCTGCCCTCACAATACAGCCTTTGACATACAAGGCACTAGTTAACCAATGTGTTTGCACTTTGCCAACGAGCTCCTAAAAAATAGTCAAATTGCTAACTTAAGCGTAATAAAACAATCCGACAAAACCAGACGCGAACCCACCGCGACTTACCACAATCCTCATCATCCACAACTAAACTATCATTTCGATGAACATAAACATAATCACCATTACTACTGCTACATTGACTTGATGATCCTTTAGTGGTAAGCTACCTAGTTATTTACAACAATTTGCAATTTATAATATAAACAAGTGAATACCATGAGTCATTTATTGTCCGCAAAACAGAATATGCATGTAAAGTGTTATTAATTTTGCTAGACATTTTATCGAACACTTGGCATGCAATGCTTAAATATCTTATATTCGGAGCAACTAAACCTTATCAAATTTTAATCCGCTAAACCTACACATTCTAAACTCAAACCAGCAATCAAATAACCACAATTTTAGCCCTAAACCTTATCAGCAATAGGTCAGAATCAAAGAGGCAATCAACTCAACTAAACTTGTTGACTCAAATAAGTAGATGAAACACAAATAGATACGAATTATACAACAAATTTATACAAGTAACATAATATTATCGAAATTAGATGAAATTAACTCGTAATAATTAGGATTTAAAGAAAACCTCTGAGCAAATTAGGGCAAAATAGTGAATGATGAGATTCGGTAGATGTTTTGTGTGAAATCAGGGAGAGAAATGAATGAGGGAGAATGAGGGAGAACAAATTTCAATTATATTAATTAATTCTTTCGGGTCGGGTTGTAGATCCGCGTCTGTTTTATTCGGGTTGTAGATCCGCCTTTTTTAAAACTTGATAACAACTGATTTGTAGTTTAACAACTGATCCGCCATTTTAAAATTTTCATAATTTGTTACTTGGTTTTTATCAACTGCAAAGGATATTAGATACATGACTTTTTTTTTTTCTTTTAAAACTTGAAAAGGATAAAAATTAGAAAAATAAATTATTATTGATTTGATTGTGATATATATATTAATTAATTAATAAGATTACACTAAGAAAATTATTGAATTAATTGCAATACTCAACTTAGTGACAAACTTTTTCGTGACTAGATGAGTGACGAAAATTTCGTGACTATATATGCAAGTGACGATATATAGTGACGACAATTATATATCGTCACTAATTAGTGACGAAATATATAAGTCGTCATTAAATTCTCGTCACTATAGGCCTTTTTTTTTGTAGTAGAAGAATTATTGTTTAATGTATTATACATAGCATTAACCATTTGTACATATTGCATGTCAACTTGTATTCATTAAAATTTAAAAATACATTTATTAGAGCATTAAGTGTGTTCACCTTGGGTGAAACTTTCACTCAGTACCACGTCAGTGCCACATCAGCTTTAACCTTTTCACCTTAACTAAAAAAAAAAAACACCCCTTATCATCAATCAATTTTAACTTAACATTTTGAGCCCCACTTTTAACATACCTCAACAAAAAAAATTGAGTTAAAGCTTAACTCAGAGGGCGGTGTACAAGTTAAAGTTTCACTCACAAAAAAATACCACTTTAACGTTGCGTTAAAGCTTTAACGTGGAGGTGAAAGTTTGGCTTTAACGCAAGGACACGATATGGTTAACTTGGGTTTAACGCAAAAATGTGAAAGTTTCACCCACTTGTTGTGTTAACACATCGCATGCTCTTAGAGGATATTGTCTTTCTCAATTATATCTAGTAATGCGCTAGATATAAAATAAAATAAAAGGAGCTAGCAATGCGCTAGGTTAAGGTAAATACGGATAGAGCGTTATTAGCGGTTAAATCACTGTATCCAAATGATGAAATATAGGATAACTTTTTACAGTATAATAAATTCAATCAGGCAATGAGAGTTTAATCTTGTTAACAATAAGCTTTTTGCTCAGTCTTATTAGTGAAAATGCTCCATATGCTGGTTTGAACCACAAGGTCAAACTAACGTGAATGACTGAATGCTTTAGCCGCAAGGGAACTATTGTCAGCCTAGAAGATTTTGCATCAAAACAAAGCAACGTTACACCCACGTACATTTAAAAAAAAAAAAAAAAACTTTTACGTACAAATGTGGCATGTGATTGCACCAATCAAATATTTTCTTTTTTATTATTTATTTATTTATTTATTTTTTACAATTTACTATCTATATTTATATGTTACATGCAATGTTAAAACCCGCCTTTTTGTCGACCTGGTTTAGTTGTTGGTTGTACCGCCGGGCCAAACCGATTCTATACTTTTGTATAATTTTTTGTTTCTATGTTTAGTATGTAGTATGAATGATCTCATGATTTATCCGACTTTATTCCGAGATTGAACCGATAAAAAATATTGAAACTCTACCAATAAGCTTTGTTTTCATGTTCTATATCAATAAGACTATAGCAAAGATTTGCAACAACAATCAACTTATTATTCTAAGTTATAATGGTCTATAATAAAACTAGCGAAAATTACTGTGCTACCCATTTAGAAGGGTAGCTTTCTTGCAGTGCCCAAACTTTTGTCAATATTCAAAACTAGACATTGATCTCGCGTATAATTTTTTCCGGGGCTACGCGTGATTGCGTGTCGTTATTTTTGTGGTCGATTAAAAAAAAACAAAAAAATTTACATCTCGCGTATGAATTTACGTGTGAGTACGCGTGATAATAAAAAAAATATAAAAAATTTTAAAAAACGAATCTCGCATATAATTTTTAGTGTACCTACGTGTGATAGTGATATATTCAATGTTAAGAATTTTTAAAATTAAAAAACTTATAAAAACCACCCTTTAACTTTTTAATAATTACAACTTTTTTATATAATAAACTTTATTCGTCAAATATTTAGTAAATATCTATCAAATTCTTTAATGAAAAAAATATCGTTGCGAAGAGCTCTAAATTACGAACAAAACAAGCCTAATATTAACATGCTTTTGACGTACGTACGATTTTATAAATAATGTTGAAGTTTGATATAAATATATATATACTTTTTTTTTTAAAAAAACTTTCAAAACATACTCTTAAACCACAGGGGCCAAAGACGTACAAAATTCTATAAAATATGAATATCTTTTAAAAATAAAAACGTAAAATTTAAAACTAAAAACGGTATCCTTTTAATCATAAAACAAAAATTGGCAACTATTTTTTATATAAACAAAAAAAATTTATTCATAAAATTTTTTGGTTTATATAAAAAATGTACGAAATAAAATTTATGAATAAAATTTTTTGGTTTATATAAAACGTAAATGCACGAAATAAAATTTTATGAATAAAATTTTTTGGTTTATATAAAAAATAGTTGCCAATTTTTGTTTTATGATTAAAAGGATACCGTTTTTAGTTTTAAATTTTACGTTTTTATTTTTAAAAGATATTCCTAGTTTATAGAATTTTGTACGTCTTTGGCCCCTATGGTTTAAGAGTGTGTTTTGAAAGTTTTTTAAAAAAAAACCTATATATATATATATTTATATATATATATATATATATATATATATATATATATATATATTATATATATATATATATATTTATATCAAACTTCAACATTTTTAATAAAATCGTACGTACATCAAAAGCATGTTAATATTGGGCTTGTTTTGTTCGTAATTTAGAGCTCTTCGTAACGATATTTTTTTCATTAAAGAATTCGATAGAGATTTTCTAAATATTTGACGAATAAAGTTTGTTATATAAAAAAGTTGTAATTATTAAAAAATTAAAGGGTGATTTTTGTAAGTTTTTAATTTTAAAAATTCTTAACATTGAATATATCACTATCACACGTAGGTACACTAAAATTTATACGCGAGATTCGTTTTTTAAAATTTTTTATATTTTTTTATGATCACGTGTACCCACACGAAAAAAATACGCGAGATGTAAAATATATATATTTTTTATTCGACCACTAAAATAAAGACACGCAATCACGCGTAGCCCCGGAAAAAATTATACGCGAGATCAATGTCTAGTTTTGAATATTGACAAAAGTTTGGGCACTGCAAGAAAGCTACCATTCTAAATGGGTAGCACAGTAATTTTCGATATTAGTTTGTGTTTCCAAGTTAGTTTATAACTTTAATTTACTATTTCACAAAATTTTAGTTAATATTAGTCCTCGTCACTTCAACTTGTCAATTAAACGTAGAAAAGTTGATAAAAAAAAAGATTTTGTTAGATTTTTTGATAAAAAGTCATGACCCGGACAGGTTTATCAAACCGGGTCAACTCGGATAAACGGAAAACCGGCGGTTCAATCCGGCTCTCAAGCAAGCAAAAACCCAGGCACATCCGGCCCGGTCTCCGAGCTGGTTCCCGATTCAACCTAGGTATTAAAACATTGGTCACATGTGAATGTTTTTTTATAACATATGTGTGGATGTAGCATTACTCAAACAATATTGCTTCATTCCCGGCCGCTTAAAACTCTGTCAAATGTAGAGAGGAAGACATGCTCTTCATTTGCTTATAGTGTGCATTCTGCCGCTTGAATCTCTCCAACTATTTATATGCGAACTAAATTATTCACTAGTCTTATTTGTTTTATAACATCTTTTATTCTTTAGGGGTACATAACTATTTTGTATTACCTTCATATTTCAAAAGAAAGAGCAAAAACTAACTATAAATGTTTCATATGCCTAGAGCTATGTTTAGTAACAACTAGACCCCAAAATAGATATAAAACAAACGGACACGAAATGAATAACTAGTTATCTTAGGTTCTATTGATCCAAATAGTACGATAGCAAAATTTCTTTTAGTTGAACTTAAAGTCTTTAGTGCCTACCCTAAAATCGATACTAGTTACTAAACCATCAGCCTCCTATTTGTCTAATTTAGCAATGTATAATATGTGTCTATCTCTTGTCTTTTTTTGAGTAAAATATTTTTACACCCGGTAATTCGGTAAATATAACCTATCTCTTGTCTTCCACGTATACATACGATCTCTTCTTTAGTCTTGATGAACGCCATCGCAATGAATGTAGTCTAGAAGTATATATGGTGTATCCAGTATTATGCGTGCATTTGAATAAGGGTACTTCGTTTTTTACTATCTTTTGTTCGTCATAGATTTGATGGTAAACTTGGTAAATTTCTATGTAGGTAATGATATATTTGTAGTTGTCTTAGGAAGCATGGAGAAAGAACAAAGGAAAGCAACGTATCATGAAGCATGCATGGTTATGGTCCCCCTAAATGCTAAAACTCGGCTACAAGAAAAAGTCACAACCCCAATTGTACTACATAGCCTACATTATTAATACTCTCTGTCACAGAAAATGTCCGATTTGTTATTTTGTTTGAGAAAATTCTTTATTTGCCTCAAAAGTACAAAGGTGTATACCCTATATACCCCAAAAATTTTCAATTTCCCCAAATACCCTAAGGGCGACTAGATCCCAAGAAATTTTGGGCAACTCCTCCAGAATTTTGACATGTGTACATTAGGTTGTCCCCACCTTGTACTTCAAAAGTACAACTAACCCCACTTATTTCTTGGGCAACTGGGACCTACTTTCTTGGGCAACTTCACTATTTTGTCTTTTAGCAAAAAAATATGATATTTTTATATTAATTTATGGTACAAATTTCTTGGGCAACTTGGTCCCACTATTGTACCTTCTTGGGCAACTTGGTCCCACTTAGGTACAAAGTTTATATTATTTATTGCATGGGAACTTGTTCCATGCATTTTTATACAAAAATACTTCTCCTTTTCAAAATACACCTTTTTATTTACTCTCCCAAATACTTTTAAAAAATGACTTTTCAAAACCAAAAAAATACTTTTTAAAATAAAACCGTTATTTTTGTAAATACACACACAAAATTAAACACACACACAAAACCCACGCTGCTACTACACAACACAGACGCCTAAAAATCGTTGAATCTCTCCACACCACCCTCACAAATGATTCATACCCTAATCGGTGAAACCTAATCAAGTACAATGTTTGAGGCGAAGATTACGGTAAGATCTAGATTAGAACATCTTTCAATTATTAAAGGTTTGTTGAATGGTAATAGAAGCGAGTTGTTTAGAACAACCGTGTTTGGTCAGTGGTTAGATATCCCCATCTTAGATCCCGATAACCATTTGTATGATTATTTTTATCAAAATGCTGTTACGGTTCCTATAGTTAGTGATACTTGCCCTCCTCTTACTTTTAAAATTGGTGATAATGTTCTTGATTTTGGGCGTCAGGAATTTTATCTTGTAACCGGTTTTCGTTTAGGGCAAGTTGCCAAAGAGGAAACTGACGTAGGTCGTATTGTTCGTGGTATACCATATAGTCCTTTTTTTGATAGGTTGTTTCCTGACAAGAAAGCAACTTTGAAGAAAAGAGTAAAGGGTGAAGACCTGTTGACGTTAATGAAGAATGGTCCAGTATGGGAATCTATTTTGGATGTAGATGCTGTTAGGATTTGCCTGTTGGTCCTTGCAACATGTGTGTTCATAGGTAGAGAACCAAGGTTCTACATTCCGGATCATATGTTGAAAATGATAGAGGATTTAGACGTTTGGAATGAATATCCATGGGGAGAGTATATGTGGACTCATTTGTATAAGAGAACTGTGAATGTTGTTCAGAGGCATATCAACAAAGTGCCTAACAAGGCTGATAGAAAAACTCCCAAAAAAGATGAAACATACGTACTTTATGGATTTTTATTTGCACTGAAGGTAAGAATTTATTTATTACTTGGATGTTGGATGTTTACTAATTAGCTTTTATTTAGTTGCATATTGCACTGAAGGTAAGATTTTATTTATAACTAATATGTTTACTAATTAGCTTTTATTAGTATACCTGACATGTTGGATGTTACTATGCCAACAATATGAACTCTACAAATATAGTTATATTTTTTTTGTTACATAGATGACATATAGTTGAAAACAGTCCATTAAGGAGTCTTTGGTATCGGATGAGCCCCCTGTGTGTTTGAAAGTGGTTGCAATATGATAGTAAAGTTCATTTAAATCACATTAGACTCAAACCAGACTCAAATTAGTCAACTTCATTAAAATATACATACACTAGCATATTAGTTAATTACATCATATTAGTTAATTAAAACTTGCATATGAAAAAGTGAAAATGGTTTGGAATAGCTTTGCATATGAAAAAGTCAAAATGGTTTGGAATAGTTTAATTTGTAGGCATGCCTGGTTGAATTGGCATAGCTTTGGTTTGCTTATTTGAAGAGTTTAGCAGCTGTTCAATCAATAAGAAACATTAGTTGCTTATTTGAGCATTATACTACCCTTTTCTGTTTTAGTTACTAAGTATCAACATAGATACCTTCTGTTCGTAACTGTGCCTATTTTGTTTTACTTCGTTTATCAGATTTGGATTTTGGAAAGCTTCCCTAACAGTTCACAATTTTATACCAAAGACCCTTCAAAGATTCCACGTGCATTATCATGGTCGAAAGTGAAAATTTTTGACAAAAAGCATCACTTTATTCTATTTGATCAGGTAATTAAATCTCTCAAAATTACATGATAAATGATGAATTGCGGTTTTAATCTTCTATTTTATTTATTTTCTAGGGTGTTCCGCCTTTAAAGAAGCTGGTACCAACACAATCCGAGATGAAATGTATGTGGTACATTCCTAGCATGGAATACATCCGAGGACTTCAGATGCAACTCATAGTAAGAGATGATGAAGAAATTGCAAATCCGATACCGGTGTCCCAAGTGGTTCCTGAAAATATGGATTCTGCACAAAATGCAAATGCAAATGCAGAAAATGCTAATGAGGTTCTGGTTGTTGAAACAGCTCCAGAAGCTATGGATTCTGCAGAAAATGCAAATGCAGAATATGCAAACGAGGTTCCGGTGGCGGAAATTGCTTCAAATGATGTTGATGTTGTGGCGGAAATGGCGGAAATGGTTCCTGAATATACCGATGATACAGGAATTGCAAATGATGTCGATGTTGTGGATATGGTAGATGAATATATGGCTGACGATGTTGGTCATGAAATTCATACACATGAAGACAACGTTATTGAGGTTGGTGAAGATGTTGTTGAAAAAGATGTTCCTGATGTTCTTAAAAAAGATGTTCCTGAGCCTTCTGAGAAAGATGCAACATTACCAATTCTTGATAAAGATAACATTCATGCTGAGGTTGCGTCCACTATGTCAAGTGACCGTTACGCCCATGTTCATGCCGAGGTTGCGTCCGTTAAGTCAAATGACCCTTCTGACAAAGGTATTTCTGAGAAAGATGCAACATTACCAAGACTTAATAAAGATCACATTCATGCCGAGGTTGCGTCCATTAAGTCAAATGTCATTGATATTGAAAAAAAAAGTCGGAGATGTTGATGTGTCATATCTGTTAAGTGAGGTGGCCATTCTTAAACAACGGATTGGTGTTCTTGAGAATGTCTTAGGAGTTAAGTTTGAGGAGAAGTTGGTAGTTAATGACGTCAAGTGTTTAGATAATGATAGTCAAATTAAGGTAAGAAGATTCGTATTTTTCTTAATTTTACATTTCATACATTATTATTATTATTATTATTATTTTTTTTTTGTTTTACTAATATAAGTACCTGTTTTTAGTTGAAAACTGCAGATGTCAACACACCCATGAAGACCAATGATTCAGATGATCAAAAACATAACCTTTATTATACGGACCCTTGTATGTATACGGGCCCTATGACACAGCTAATGAAAGCCGTTGGTATGGAGTTTCCAGATCAAGATCAATCACATAATGTTATTCAAGTAGATGTTGATAATAAATTTGATTGTAGTTCGTTACCAAACCTGAATGAAAAATTCTCAGATATTGGTTATGATGGGTTTGGACAAACTCCTCATGAGGTAAGTATACAGTTTCATAATTCTTTCCTTTTCTATTAATTTTATTGTATCTTAAAAACATTCACCTTTTATTTTTTAGGAGGAGTCGATGTCTGTGGATAACCAAGTAAAAGAAACTGAATTTGAAGACAAACAAACAACTGTGGGTGATACAGCTGAAGAACCAGATACGGTACTGGCTGATACAATATGTGAGGCTCCTCGGCAAGTTGATGATAATGTAGTTCAACGGTGTGCTGAGGGTTGTGACAATGCACTTTCACCGGAATGGGAGGGGGCTACCACGGATGACAATGGAGTAGAGTTGATTTGCATTGACGATGACGACGACCCTTTAGTCGTTAAGGTACACTAATTTATGTAATACATGTATAAGATATTTATTACACACTCCTAATACACTAATATACTATTACACTTAGTTACTGGATACCATTTTTAAAGAAAAATATATTAATTACTTGCTGTCACAACCTATTTGCAGGCTGAAAAAGTCAGATCTATATTCAATGAATTGAAACGCAAGAGGAAAGTAGGGAAATATTACAAGTCCCCATATACCAATCCCCCTGACACTGCCCCAGTAAAGTTACGAAGGCGTTCATCGAGGATAAATAACATATCCCCGCCTGCAGCACCTGTTTTTGACGATAATTTGCAAGTATCGCAATTTGAACCCTTTACAGAGGTATGTGACTGTACGTATATATTTGTAAATGTATTCATAATAGAAAACCACGTAATATATTAATTTATATCCTTCAGAATCTGTCAAGAGCTCGCAAGTCAAAGCCAACAGTTGTAAGTGTGCCAGCTTACTTTAGAAAATGGTTAAAGGAGGCACCACCAAATATACTCTTCTATTTTCCTTGGGGATCTGTTACTCTTGTTGATCGTTGTTTCTGGGAATGTATAGTTGGCACAGGTGCTTGGAGTTCAGGATGGCTTAGAGACGAGGTGCGTATAAATTAGTTAGTTAATGTGTTGAAGGTTACTTGTGGCATTAAGTGAATCAGTAGTATATACTAGTCATATATAGGTTAATTATATCATCAATTTGATACTTTTAATAGTGAAAAGTCAATTTAGCTTTTCATTTTCATAACAGTTAGAAATTTAGTTGCATATTTGTGAAGTTTGTGAAGTTAGTGTGAAGTTTAGCAGTTAGTGTTCTGAATTTTCATTAATTAGTTGCATATTTGTGAAGTTTGTGAAGTTTAGCAGTTAGTGTTCTGAATTTTAAGAGCAATTGTAGGATTGAATACTGTTTGGAAATAGGTTTGATTTTCTTATTTGTGAAGTTTAGCAGTTAGTGAAGCATAATCAGGAAGAAAAATTTGGTTTGGATATCAATTGCTTATTGAAAAAGCTTATTGAAGTTGCATGTTTGACAGAAGCATTCCCCTGTGCATCAGATTTGGTTGAGGTATCTAGGAAGCAGTTAGGTTAGTATAGTAGATTAGGATTAAGTTTTGTTGGTGTTTTAGTGTTCTCAATAGGTAGGAGTATCATTTGGCCCCTAAAGCTCTCTATTCTCATCTTATTTGCTCTGCTTATTTACATATTGCTTATTTTTATAATTGCTTATTCATATCTGTTTGTACCACTTCTGGGTTCCTGAGTGCTTTCATTTGAGTTTGTGCCTATTGCTGAATCTGTTTGGATATTACCTAGACCATAACAATAGTAAGTTAACGTATTGACATTTGTATCCCCAAAACAGCACATAGACGTATGGGTGGATTTAATGTGGGCGCTCCGACCATCAGACGCCGACTGGGCTATGGCCGGTGGATTTTTCAGTGCATGTGTTATGGATGGTAACATCCGAAGCTATTGGGCAAACGGCGTAAAGTATCCAGTGCCTTGGTGTGATGTTGAAAAGGTTGTTATACTATATCATGACATATTCATATAACATTGTTATTAATTCATTGTTCCGTATTTTTTTAAAATTGTTGATCATGTAGGTACTTTTTCCAATAAATCAGCCGAGAAAGCATTGGGCTTTAGGGGAGCTTCATATACGAACCGGTGTTATCACAATATACGATTCGTTTCTTCATCATTCAAAGAAACACTATTGGTGGAAGCACACAATGCCGGAAACATTTGGATACTGGCTGCCAAAGTATCTTAAAGAAGAGGGAGTGTTGACAGAAAAAGGCGTAGACAGCGATGGGTATGCGATAACCTGGAAATATGCAGACAATGTCCCCCAACAATGCACATCATACGGTGACTGCGGCATTTGGTTATGCATCAATCTTTATCGTTTGGGTCATAAAATGTCATTAATTGACTACGATCCTGCGCATACAGCTCTTGCATATCGTGAAAGAATGTTAGATTACTTATGGAAACAAAAGATTGAATATCATGGACATTGATTTTATTTTCTTTTTTTTTTTCTTTTTTTCTTTTTGTATCTATTTGTAATGCTGGAAATCATGCCTTTTAGTATGACATGTATGGATATATGGTTTCTCTGTATTAAATGGTGGTATTAAGACATTTTATCACTTTGTTTATGTACGGCTGCCATGGTTGTTTGCTGGGAATCATAATCACAACACATAAATTCATCTTCATCCAATAACACTAGAAACTTGTAACGTACACCATACTTGTTTTGCATAACTTACTACTCAGGTAGATATTTCAGTCTAATTTAAGAAATAAGAAACATAATGAAAAAGATAACAAATACCAAAGCTGCTAACAAGAAAAGTACATCATGAAATTTTGATTTAGTCTTCAACTCCACCAATTCTTTTTCCAACAATCCAAGCTTTTGATCTGAATCTTGTGAATTGTCGACACTGGTGCCAATTCTTTTTCCAAACAATCCTCCTTGTGCTGGAATGTTGCGTGCAATCTCGAAGGTGATTGCATACTTTGCAGGATCTATACATTTCTTCTCAAAAACTTTGGCTTGCTCAAGAACAACTGGAAGTCCAGCCTATAAAAAGATTCAAACGTATTACTAAAAATATACAAGCATAAAAAAATTCATTTCATACACGATAAACATTAACAACAACCTGATAACAATACTTAACCATACTTAACCATTTACGATAAACATTAACAACAACCTGATAACAATACTTAACCATACTTAACCATATACAATAAACAACAACCTGATAACAATACTTAACCATATAAGATAAACATTAATTCATTTCATACATAATGCGATTACAAAAGACAGGTCACTAACGGACTACATAATGCGATTACAAAAGACAGGTCACTAACTGCGTTCAACACGATAACTAGATTTACTAATGGATTACACTAACGAGGAACACATGCTTTTACAATTGATAACCTACAATATGATTACGTAAACCATATACCATACGATCAACATGAGTTTGAAGAAGAACTGATTCCTGATACGGGGTGATGAAAAAAGAACCACCATCACCTTCAATCCCCAGATTGTGAAAGGTATCAGAAGCAAATTTGTAGAGACTAAGAGTTGTGGCCCATCCTTCTGGGTTCTGAAATTCCAGGATTGGGTCATTGTAATCATCGAAACAAATTAATTTCAACTTACAAGGGGTGGGAATGTTAAGCAAACATTGAAAGGATGTTATTCTTCCACCAACAACAGTTAACAGCCATAGGTAGAAAACGTAGTGGTCATCCTGTTCTATGTTTCCTGAAACAACTATGTTGTCCCTTAAGTTTGTAACTAGAAATGGTAAAGGTAAATTGACCAACAACTCTGCTGGTATTTCTAACTCTTGGAAACGGTAGGTGACCAAGTTGAACGACACCATCATGTAGCTCTTGTATTTTCCACCATCATTTCCATACAATCTTTCATATCCACACCAGAAGATATGCCCATAAACGACACATTGACTTCCCTTTTTTAATCTTATTGACTGTCGGGGTAAAAACTCAGTTCCCAGACGGTTCCATTCTCTGGATGAGAATGTGAATAGTAAGACAGACCATTGATGATGTAAAGGATTGAAGGGGTAGGAAATCTTGAGGAGGACTGGATCAAGATTGTCTGGGCGTACCCCAAAAGCCAGCAGACGCTTTTCATACTCTTCGGTTTGTGTAAAATATGGCACAAATGTTACACATGATTTTCTGATAGATGGATTCCAAAGGATCGCCATGTAATCAGACACAATTGGACCATACGAAAATCCCAAGACCCCATGCGAATACCAAACTGGTTCCAAGTCAGAATAACAAAAGTTTGAAGGGACATCAGTCTGAGAAAAATCATCATTTAAAAAAGACAAGTAACCTTTATACCTTTGCCGATAACATAACACAAGAATTGAACTATCAGCAGGGCAAACACCATAACGTGCAGTGAAATGTAAAGTGTCAATACGAGCCTTCCAACTCTTAGACACAGTTCGACATTGAAGTATACACTTCACAGGAAGCCTTCTCACGATGTCCATTTGAACTTCAACAGGAATGTTATCAGACATGGTGAATTGTTTAGTGTTTGTTTTGTTAGCAGCCAGCTGCTGTTTGTTACGTGTTTCTTTTGTGTTTGTTTTGTGTGTGTATCATTTAAACCATGGAGAGTATAAATAATGTAAAGTGTCAAAACAGCCAGCTGCGGTTTGTTATGTTATCACTCATGGAGAGTATAAATAATAAAGTTGCATTTAAACCATTAACCTAACTAGCAAAAGATTACTAAATGGAAAAGGTACTAAACTGTACTTTGAAATATTATATTAAGCCATACCTAGTACTTTTATGGTTTTTGCACAAGTAAATTTTTAATTTCACAGAGTTGACTTTGTTGAAATATGACAAATCTGCTGAAGAAATCTTATTTGATCTTATTGTCATAAATAAACATCGTTAGAAAATGGGGTCCAATTAAAGCGTTAGAAAATGGGGTCCAGATAGGCAGATTAATCCAAACACCCTTTTAAAAACTATTATTTTATGGAAGTCAAGAATAAGCAGATTGTGAGCTTATTTGAAAATAAGGCAAAAACACAAAAATCTAGAAATTAAACCAACTATGGATTTTGCAAGATTAACCACAAAAATCATGAAAATTCCTTAAACTTTAGGTTGAAATGAGTTGAAATGAGGCTTATGCTGAATCTAACAATTAGTACTTATCTAATAAGCAACAACCAACAATTTTACACTAAAATAACAAGAAACAAAGATAAGCACCACTTTTTAAACACAAGACTGACTAAAACTTATCTACTAAACATGAAAAAGCAGGTAATAAGCACATAATGCAAATTTATTATACATACACACATAATGCAAATTTTTATACATAAACACATAATGCAAATTTTTTAAATGTTATGTTTTACCTGTAAACATGACCGCATATATAGATACCACGGACGACCCTCATGTTGCTCCTGAGAAGCACTGTCGTAAAAAGTTACAATCCCAGTGCTGATTTCGAACCGTGCTAAAAACCAGTGTTTGTCCTTTTCGTTAATAGGCATAAAAACGTGGTCAACATCACCCCATGATATTTTGTACTTTTCTCCGTTGGCATACCAAATTGGAATGGAGTCCTGCAAGAGTAGCTGTACAAAGTATGCAGTAACCATACACCAATCAGCGTCAACAGGTCTGAAGTGCAACATGTATTCCACCCATAGCTCTATGTGCTGTAAAAAAATAAATTTTCATGTAAAAAAAATATATATAATTGAGATTCTATAAAAATAAATTACGTATTCTGTCCTTACCTCATCCATGAGCCAACCTTTTTTTGGTGGATCTAAACATATCAAGCTCTCCCAGAAACGGCGATCCACACGTACAGGTTCCTTTGACCAAGGGAATGTACAACGTAGGGGGCCCGGTTGTAGAAGGAATTCGTTGTAATCATCAGTAACATGTACGTGGCTGATCGATTTGTGCACACGATTAAGATTCTACAAACATATTGTTACTATATTAGAAAAAATAACGCTAATGTTAAACCAACAAAACTTATAGCTCAAAAAAATTATACCTCCACCCAAGGCTTAACATCTTTTAAAAACTCAGTCATGTCTAGATCCCTATAGCCTTTAGGAGGTATACGTATTTTTTCTGCTTCTACAAATTTTGAGGACCAGTAATACGACGACTCAGAACCATCTTTCAGACTCCTATTGTCAGCACGTGCTATTTGCCAGTGTTCTGATTTGAAATAAGCCAACCGCGCTTTCTTCCTCTCCTGAGATTCCTTCAAAAGTTTTTCCCTTTCCACCCTGCGATATACCTCCTCTCTCAACGCCTCTAGAAACACCATTTCCTTAGCCTTTTGTTCTTCAATCTTCCACTTTTCTTCCTCTTGTTTCCGCAACATTAATTCCTCATCTAAAAGATATTCCTGCTCACAAAATTAATGTTTTTATTAAAGGTTCAATATCATTAAATGTCATATTGTATAGACAAGAAAATAACCTGTAAAATGTCATCATCAGAGTAGACATGTACTTCGAGTGAATGTCTATTAGAAATTAGACTGTCAACCAATTCCCCGAATGCACGACTCAGTTGTTCTTGAAATTGTGTGCTTAGATGAGAAAAAGATCGAGTAAAGTCCAATTTCTCCTGTATATGAAAAAAAATAAAGTTACTCGAGCAAAAAATAAAGTTTATAACGGAATAAAGTAAAAAAATATGTTTATAAAATGGCAAATAAGTTACTCGAAATCCGCAAGTTCGTTCGCATGCAAGAACCTACAAAGTAAAATTAAAAACAATTAAAATTGGCCAACCAATGATAGGTAGAATCGGTAAATACTTCTTTTTTGTATAACGCAAATCACCTGAATAATAGACTCAAGTTTGAAAACACGATTATTCAACTTCTGAATAACGGAATCCTTAACGCCGATCTCTGTAATAAGACTACTGGCATCAATCCTAGGGAGAAGCGGTAAATACTTCTTTTCTGTCCTCCCACGTTTCCTTAATGCATCCAACTTTTGTAAATAAACATCATAGTCATGTGGAGCTTTTCGTTTAATAGTCCTAGGTATGTACTCCATTATATACTCCCGAGACTGGATATAAAATTCCGACTGCTGCTCCCCTAATGTTGCTTTCAAATCAAAATTAATCTTCAATTCCTACAAATTACATCAACAACTATAATATTATAAAATGAAAACTATTATAAATTATTTTAAAGTACTCGTTGTTGATTATATTAAAGTCATACGAATTACATCAACAGAATACAACCATATTAAAATTTACCTTGCCAAATAGAGATCCATAATCTGATTTTTTAAAAACTTGTTTCTTTGACCAGGCTATACCTCTTGGTATGACATCTGGTTGTTTATTCCACCAACAATTGCTTCTTTCAAAGGACTCAAGAATCCATATCTATAAAAATAAACTTTGTGTTTATCTATAAATGATAATCAATTAATAAAAATTGTTACATATATAACAAAAAAAAGTATGGAAATACCTTAAAAGCCCAGACAAATCCAGAAAGCGTATAAGTTGGCACAAACTTCGAAGATGCTTGTAGTCCTTTAAGATGTTGAAACCTGTGTCTTGCTACAACATTGAATATCTGGTTGTATAGTTGCCTCCAAATGTGCTCCCCCCATGGAAACGAATTCCATGCTTCAAGGTCTTCAACCAGACGCAATAGTTTATCATCCACGAATTCAGTCAACAACCGACCCATAAAAATGACCTCTAACACTAACAGTAAGCATACACGGACTGCGTCTTCATCAGATAATTTACCAAATAACTCTTCATCCTCTAGAACACCTACGAGATCTAAGTTGGTAATTTTTGCCCCCTGTTGTTTCGGAAATACCCTAGTTTTAAATTTTATATCCCCTGAATTATATGACTCAGCGCTAACATACTTACCAAATCTAAACCCCGTTATTAAATAAAACTCGTGACGACCAAAGTGTAGACTACGGCCATCCACATCATATATGAGGTGCATGTCATACTGTGCATCATCTACATAACCCTGTTTTTGTAGTATATAATCTAACATATGTGTTTCATGGTCATAAAATACAAGATCCAACCATGGTCCAAAACAGGAAGTTCTAAATAATATCCTTCGCTTTTCATTCAGCTTTTCTCTAACTAAGGCAAAGTAATTCAATTTACTTCTAACGATGACTTTTGCTTCATATTCCTTTAAGAAAAAAAATAAATAAGATTTGAAAACAGTCCATTAGAGTTGAAATTAGATAGCAAAACGTTTATCAAATTAGATAGCAGGAATTAAAAACATAGAAGGATTTAAAAACATATTAAATTTAAACTAACAATCATATTTGGATGTATTTGTTAAGTTTAATCATATTTGGTGTTTAAGCAAACATTATAGGCTAACATGAAACCGGCTTGGCAAAAGCATAAACAATCATTAGTCCAAGTAAGTTACCAAATCATAAACACTTGAATCGACATGCACACAATTGGTGTTTACGCAAACATGATAGTCTACACTTCCTGTTTTGACCTAGGTACCTAAGTAAGCATTAACAAGTTTCAGCGAACAACCAATGTATTCAAATCTTCGCAATAACGATCATAAGCAGTCAAAAGAGTTGCCCGAGTAGTTCGTACCTGATCGGGAGTACATACTATTTCCAGCCGTGTGTAAGCAGGATGTATATAGTCCGAGGCCCGATATCTGAGTACAACTCTACTGGATTAAGTAAACCGACCATCTATGGTTCAAGCTCGCCCGGAATCACCCCTTGATCCGTTTTAAAAACTATTATTTTCTGGAAGTCAAGAATAATCCAAACACCCTTTTAAAAACTATTATTTTCTGGAAGTCAAGAATAAGCAGATTTTGAGCTTATTTGATAGGCAGGATAAGCAGGAAGCTTATTAGGACTTGATTTGACTTGAAAAAGCTATACTAATGTGCCATAAACCAAAATAAGATAACTACTAATGATAACAACTAAAAATAAACACAGAGGTTCCAAATAAGCACACACAATAAGACACAAATCACAATTAAGCACTAGGCTTACTTGACAGGCCACAAAGGCCAAAATGGGTAAACTTCAGCCCTTGGTGGTCTGAGGGTCTACCAACTGAGCAAGAAATAAGCTCAGATTGGTGAGTGAGACAGGCCACCTTGCAGGGCTGTGTGGGGTCCACACAAGAGGTCAGGGATCCAATATTAAGCGTGAATCTTAAAGATAAGCTAGGTGCCTTTCAAATAATCCAAGAATCAGACCCTAACTCTCACAACTAATCAAGATATGCTATATTGAAAATAAGGCAAAAACACACATTTGTCCTGGTGCAGGAGAGTGATTAGCAAGTTTTGACCTAGGTACCTAAGTAAGCATTAACAAGTTTCAGCGAACAACCAATGTATTCAAATCTTCGCAATAACGATCATAAGCAGTCAAAAGAGTTGCCCGAGTAGTTCGTACCTGATCGGGAGTACAGACTATTTCCCGCCGTGTGTAAGCAGGATGTATATAGTCCGAGGCCCGATATCTGAGTACAACTCTACTGGATTAAGTGAACCGACCATCTATGGTTCAAGCTCGCCCGGAATCACCCCTTGATCCGTTTGGCCTCGTTACCATGTATGGTTCCCATAGATGATACGGTTACCACTAAGTTGGCCCTTAGATCGTAGTAGCAAAGATAAACACAATGATTGTCAACGCACAAAAACTTGAAACTCTTACTAAAACGTGGATCATCATTTACTTATTCTCAAAGTTGAAGGCATCTAACATCTATCATTTGTTTATCAAACTTAGTCAAATCATCGCAGGTATAAACTTCCAATAAAACTTAGTAATCTAAATACTTTGTTTCTCAAACTTACTTATTCTCAAAGTTGAAGGCATCTACATCCTACCTCCCCTTAACCCGCTCCCTAGCTGGATTACTTATTCTCAAAGTTGAAGGCATCTACATCTACATCCTACCAACCCTCGGCCCTCGAATTGTGACGGTCTACATCCTACCTCCCCTTAACCCGCTCAACAACGTGCTAAGGTATTGTTGTTCAATCACAATGTGCTAAATCTTCAAAATTAACTAAAAATCAAACATACCCAATTCATCATCACCAATAACAAATGGCATTTAACGTCGTGGTATCAAGAACCCATATACCAAATTCAGTTAATAATCTTAAACCAAGCTAATAAACACTAAACCCTCAATACACTTCACAAATAAATGTGCTAAATGTTGAAACCAAACATACCCAATTCATCATAATCAATATTATCAAGAACCAATATACCAAATTTACTAAACTATCCAAATTCAAGCTAATAATATACACATTTCACAAGTAAAACAAGGGGATAACAAAAAAATGAGCTAAAACCTTGAAACCAAACATACCCAATTCAAGATTCTGAGTAGCTTTAGCTTTCAAATTCAATTTAATAATCAGATAAACCAAAAAAATTAAATTAATAATCAGAAGTACTTACCCTAGCCCAGATCTATAATCGAAACCCAAAAAACCATAAAAACCATAATCGAAACCAAAATAACTAAACACTAACGCTTAATCGAAATCATAAGTACTTACCCTAGCCCAAACCATTTTATTCATCTGATTCACTTCCGTACCAAAAAACAAAACCCTAACACTAATAACCGTTAATTGCTAAACGTATTCACTAATTAAAGCTAACCGTTAACGCTTAATCGAAATCAGAAGTACTTACCCTAGCCCAAACCATTTTATTAGATCTGATTCAGATCTGTACCAATAAATCTCTAATCGGATGTTTGCTAGAGAGACAGAAACTATGTGTGTGTGTTTAATTGCTAAACTAAACGTATTCAAATCTCTAATCGTATATTTGCTAGAGAGACAGGTAATGGGTGTGTGTGTGTGTAATTGGGGATCTGATAGCGAGAGTAAAGAGAGAGAAGTAATAAAGTGTTTGTATATGAGTGTGTGTGTGTGTGTATGAGTAATAAATAAAAGTATTTGTATCTATATTAAAAGTATTTAAGTATTTTATGTAAATGTATTTTAAAAACAAATAAATGTATTTGTATAAAAAAGGCAGGAACAAGTTCCTATGGAATAAAAATACATGTACCTAAGTGGGACCAAGTTGCCCAAGAAGGTACAATAGTGGGACCAAGTTGCCCAAGAAATTTGTACCATAAATTAATATAAAAATACCATATTTTTTTGCTAAAAGACAAAATAGTGAAGTTGCCCAAGAAAGTAGGTCCCAGTTGCCCAAGAAATAAGTGGGGTTAGTTGTACTTTTGAAGTACAAGGTGGGGACAACCTAAGGTACACATGTCAAAATTCTGGAGGAGTTGCCCAAAATTTCTTGGGATCTAGTCGCTCGTGGGGTATTTGGGGAAATTGAAAATTTTTGGGGTATATAGGGTATACACCTTTGTACTTTTGGGGCAAATAAAGAATTTTCTCTTGTTATTTTGTTTGTCTAAATTTACCGTTCAATTTCAAATTTTAGACAATTGAAAAAATCTAAAATATTACTCCCTCCGTCCCAATTTTATTGTCCCATTTTTCCATTTCGGGCGTCCCAAAATTATTGTCCCATTTCCAAAAATGGAAAGTGAATAGGTAGTGGGTTTGGTAAATTTTACTATATTACCCTTGGTTGAAATTAATATTACAAACTTTAAAGAAGTGGTAATTAATTGGTTAAGGGTAAACTTGTCATTTGGCAAAAAAGTAAGAGAGATAAAGTAGTGATAGTGATGTTTTCCTAAAAGAATGTGCATTTTGTTATGGGACAATAATTTTGGGACGGAGGGAGAAATCTAAAATATTATGTGACACCTTATTGGTTGTCAAATACTACTCTAAATGGACACATGTTACGAAACAGATGAAGTAATATTATTCAAGTTACCCTTGTGTTTGTTCTTAAAAGTTAGAGTTAATTACATAAATTGTCACCGTGGTTTAGCGGTTTTTTCAATTTCATTCATTGAAGTTTTTTTTTTACTGGTTCAGTCACTGTGATTTGAATATGTTATGGATCCAGTCCATAACCAAATTGTAATGACCAAAAATCCCTTGTCATATTCTTTTTCAAATCTTTTGACAATTACGTAACGGCCGTTAGTCCTTTATACTAACGGTCGTTAGTCCTTTGTACGTTTTTTTTTCGTTTTTACACCATTTCGTCCGCATTTACACGTTTTCGTCTGTATTTACACGTTTTCGTCTGTATTTACACGTTTTCATCCGTGTTTACACGTTTTCATCCGTGTTTACACGTTTTCGTCCGTATTCACACGTTTTCATCCATTTGTACACGTTCTCATCTGTATTTACACATTTTCGTCCGTTTTTACACCTTTTCATTCGTATTTACACATTTTCGTCCGTATTTACACGTTTTCGTCCATTTTTACACGTTTTTATTCGTTTTTACACGAATGAAAACGTGTAAATACGGATGAAAACGTGTAAACGGATGAAAACGTGTTAAAACGGATGAAACGTGTAAATACGGATGAAAACGTGTAAAAACGGATGAAAACGTGTTAAAACGGACGAAAACGTGTAAAAACGGATGAAAACGTGTTAAAACGGACGAAAACGTGTAAATACGGACGAAAACGTGTAAATACGGATGAAAACGTGTAAAAATGGACGAAAACATGTAAACACGGACGAAAATGTGTAAGTACGGATGAAAACGTGTAAATACGGATAAAAACATGTAAATACGGACTAAAATGTGTAAATATGGATGAAAACGTGTAAAAACGGATAAAGACGTGTAAAAACAGACGAAAACGTGTAATACGGACGAAGATGTGTAAATACGGACGAAAACGTGTAAAAACGGACGACATCGTGTAAATACGGACGAAAAAGTGTAAATACGGATGAAAACGTGTAAAACCGGACAAAAACGTATAAAGAACGGACGAAAATGTGTAAAATCGGACGAAAACGTTCGAAAACCAAATTTTTGGTTATTTACTAACGGCCGCTAGTCTAAAGGATTAACGACCGTTACTTAGTTGTCAAAGGATTTGAAAAAGAAGATAAAAAGGGCTTTTTGGTCATTTCATTCGAATATGGACTGAATCTGTAACATATGCAAACAACAGTGACTGAAGTAGTCAAAAAAAACTTTAGTGACTGAAAGTGAAAAAACCATCAAACCACAGTGGCCATTTATGTAATTAACTCTAAAAGTTATCATCAAACCTCCGTTCGGTTGTGCTATGCATCTAATAAGTTGTTTAACTGGTCAATTATGTGTTTTAAACTTGTTTAGCTTAAAATATTGAGTGCGTAAAGGTAAAGCAAGAAATGTATCAGATTCTATAAGCACATTTATAGGCTTATAGCTATAACTAAACTCGTGTAAGAAAATTATTGCCGATCGAATACTTTAATTAATGCATGTCGATTATTTATATCTAATAAGTTAATACTCCGTATCAAATTCAATTAAACCCATGGTGAAAAAGTACTCCTGGGTGTTCGTGTATGTGTCTGGACGACTCACTCCGGACGATACATTCCAAACAAGGTTCATTCACACCATCCGGCGCGGACCATACACATGTATATAATAATAATAAAGTACCTCGGGAAAGACCAAGACGTCTCATCACCTAGGTAATGACCGCGGACCGGTGGTTATCAGCATAAACCAAGCATGCGTCGTCATCCCGGTTTCCACGAGACACGGTCCCCCATACATGTACAGTAGCCTATAGACCTGGTCTAGGCATAGATTGGCTCTCCGCTTCCCCATGGTTGTCAGATACAGTGGTTGTGGTACTGTAAATACCCAACCTCATTCAATGCATATGGCATCGAATCCTCTCCATCATTTATTACTCTCATTGATTACCCTCACTAACCACTTATCCGGAAATAAAACTTATCCTCACACCGGAGCTTGGTCTTGGGATAAAATACAAGGCGAGGCTAACGTATGCTACCTTTATTTCAGGTTCGCGTAGTTCAAGATTTGGGCCAAATAGACCTGGTGCAAGATTTTACTTCAACAAATTGGCGTCATCTGTGGGACCAAAATTTAATCTTCCAAAAGCTTAGAATGACTGGTCCCAGCCCAAATACACCCGTCGGCCGCTCAGGGATGGCCGAAGGTTCAGGAGAGGGAGGCCCCAATCCCCCGAACACTCGAGCCATCATGGAAGGTCACATATCAGCTCTCAAAGAATTGTTGAAGCAACAAGGCAACCGTGATTTGATAAAACCAATGCTGTTAAACTTTGAAGATGAAGTAACTGACACGGAAGAGGAGGAAGCCGAAGGAAGGCAAAACGATAAGGGGAAAGCGGTGGTGGAGGACGACTTGAGCAAGCCGTTCAAAGAGGTGATAAAGTGTCCGTTTACAAAAAGGATCATAGAGTTCTCGGCTCCCAAGCATAAAATGCCGTCGAACCCAGATGACCATATCAACCGCTCCACGGGGGTGGGAAACCACGAAGAATGGCGATGCCCGTGTGGTGCCGCATGTTCCAGCAGACCTTGGACGGGAAGGCCAGAGGATGGTTTGATAAGCTACCGACCGGAAGTATCAACAGCTGGGACGAACTTCAGAGGAAATTCCTCAACAGGTTTAGCATACTAAGGGCGTGTGCTAAGGACCCAACGGAGATTAACAAAATTCATAGGAGGGCCAATGAGAGCCTTCCAGATTTCAAAGAACGGTGGGTAAGTGAGGCAAACTACTTCCCAGACGTCCCGGAGATAATGCGGATCTCCTCTTTCATGAACGTTCACCACTGCCCGGAGATAATGCGTACTTCATTTGTCCGGAGGAAGCCTTCCGGAGCACTGAACTGCCAAAAGGAGAATATGCCCGCAAGGATGTGGGAGGATCACAGCCTATGAAACATGACAGATATCACAGAAATTTTGATGATAGAAAGAGGATAGGGCAAAGACCTCCATACCGACCAAGGGAACATCATGCCCCATACGTGGTTCCAATATATGAACCACGCCGGAACGGCAGGTACGGATTTAGAGACGATCAAAACAGACCAACATTAGAATCAATAAGGAGCACTCCAAAAGAAATACTGGCAACTAAGCATTACCTATGGCTACCTCAACCTCCTCCGCTGCTCGGCATGCTGCGGAAGGAAAACTTGGACCGATACTGCGACTATCACGGTGAAAAGGGGAATTACACCAACGATTGCTATCAGTTGAAGAAGCAATTGGAACTAGCCTTGGAGTCCGGCAAGTTAAACCACTTGATCAAGGATGTGAGGCAAAGGGGAAAGGTTCAGCACAGAAACAACGACCCGCAAAAAGCAAATGTAATCAACATGGTTAGCTATCAAGGAGAAGATCGAAAAGAAAAATGATGACTACTAGCAAAAGCTGGATGAATGTACCCATAACTTTTCCTCCAGTAGCAACAGAGGACCTATCCGAAGAGGCCATAGTGGTGGAGGCAAAAGTCGCTGGATATTTGGTAAAGAGGATCCATGTGGACGAAGGTTCCTCAGTCGAAATCATGTACAAAACACTGCTTCGACAACCTGCACCCATCTATCAAGGCCAGAATGGTAGAAACACAAACAACTTTGTCAGGCTTCTCAGGGGAACAATTAAAGCCGCTAGGGAAGATAGAACTTGATGTGTGCTTTGGAAATAATGGTTTGTACAGTCGGACAACCATGAAAGTCATCGTGGTCTCTGCGTCATCTCCCTACAACATAATACTAGGATGGACAGGATTGAAGAAGCTGCGGGAAATCCCATCGACCATTCATGCAATGATGAAATTTCCCACTCCCAGAGGAATAGCCACGTTGGTCACGCAAACAGTTTGAGTATACGAGTGCAGAAGACTAGAAAAGAGAAGAATGGTAGAGAACGAGGAGGAGAAGGAGGAACGGAAAGAAGTTGGTTTGAGTGAAGAGGTCCTTGTAAATCCAGCCCACCCGGACCAGCTCGTAACTATAGGGCGGAATTTTTCGCCAGCCGGCTTAGCAAGCTTGAAGACCCTCCTCAAAAGGAGCTTAGATGTCTTTGCATGGGAACCATCCGACATGACGGGCGTCCCTCGACGAATCATAGAAGACACATTAAATACCAACCCATCGGTTACCCCCGTTAGTCAGAAAAGAAGAACTCTTTCTACAGAGAAAAGTCAAGTGGTGACAAGGGAAGTAGCCGAATGGTTAAAGGCAAGTATAGTAAGGCCGGCCAGGTACCCGACTTGGATATCAAACCCGGTGCTAGTGAAAAAGGGGGACGGAATATGGAGGATGTGTATTGATTTTAAAAACATTAACTCCGCATGCCCAAAAGATTATTACCCTCTCCCAGAGATTGATTTGAAGATCGAGTCGATAGTAGGCTCCAGGTATAAATGTTTCTTGGATGCCTACAAAGGGTATCACCAAGTGCAAATGGCTGAAGAAGACGAAGAAAAAACGGCTTTTTATACAGACCAAGGAACCTACTGTTATACTAAGATGCCGTTCGGCTTAAAGAATGCTAGGGCAACATACCAACGACTGGTAGATTCAGCCCTCCAGTCTCAGATTGGGCGGAACCTAGAAGCTTACGTCGACGACATGGTGATAAAAAGTTCAATAGAAAAAGCATTGCTGGCCGATGTGGCAGAAACCTTCGACAACCTTAGGAAAATAAACAAAAGTTGTCGCAGACATGCAGTCTCCCCGGACATGGCCAGGGAGATGCAAAGTTTGTCGGGAAAACTTGCCGCCCTGAATCGATTCCTAGCCAGGTCGGCCGAGAAGTCTCTGCCTTTCTTCGAAACTTTGAAGAATATCACAAAGGCGAACAAGGATGAGTATCGATCGACGAAAGAGGCAGATAGAGCAATGGAGAGACGCCGTTTAGTCTCACGTATGGGAGTGAGGCAGTGATCCCAGCAGAAACTGGAATGCCAACACATAGGACCATGATGGTTCGTGAAGGAGCAAATGATGAAGAAAGGCGGAATAAACCTAGATCTGTTGCAGGAGCGACGAGAGGCAGCGGCTATAAGAGAGGCCAAGTACAAAGGAAAAGTAGAGCAGTGTTACAACAGGAGAGTTCATCCAATATCCTTCAAGGTTGGAGAGTTCGTATACCGCAAGAATGAAGCGAGCCGAGTAGAGAACTTGGGAAAGCTAGGACCCACTTGGGAGGGTCCATACCGAGTAATAGAGGCTTTCTAGAACGACTCTTACAAGTTAATGACGATGGAAGACAAGGAAGTACCGCGCACGTGGAATGCAATTAACCTAAGGAAATGTTATCTGTAGTAAGCGTATTTTTCAATCAAATGTAACCAAATTATATGAAATGATAATTGAGCTGCATTCCAAGTTGGGATGGTAGCAATTTTCCGACAAGTCAATGTTATACATAAGTTGTTGGTGACTCCGAAGGACGGCTAGCTACCTCCGATCGAAATGTGTAGTCAGTGTCTATTACTCATAACCCAGGTGATATTCATCGATCGGTTTATACCCCAAAAGTGATATTTATAAGGGAAGAACTCGGGTGTTATTCACTGAACGATTTATACCCCAAAAGTGCTATTCACAAGGGAAGAACCCAGGTGCTATTCACCGAACGGTTTATAACCCAAAAGTGTTATTCACAAGGGAAGAACCCAGGTGCAATTCACCGAACGGTTTATACCCCAAAAGTGCTATTCAAAAGGGAAGAACCCAGGTGCTATTCACCAAACGATTTATACCCCAAAAGTGCTATTCACAAGGGAAGATTTTGGGTGCTACTCACCGAATAGTCGCATGACATTACAAACCGATAAGATATATATATAAGATTTTACAAGTCAAAAATACCAACACACGGCACAATATAAATAAAGTAAAAAGGGGATATACCCCACCAAAAGTAAAATAATGTTTTCATCCCAGAATTACAAGTTAAAGCCATCTTTCGGCAACAAAGCAAACCGAATTACAAATAACTAAGGCTGAGTAGATTCGGCATTAACTTGACCAGGGGTGGGAGGACTTTCATCCAGAAGCAAGTTTAGCAATTCAGCTGAAGACTGGCGGTAGGCATTGGCAATATTGTCAACAAAGGAATATTTCTTCACAAATAGCTCGTCATAAGCCGAGTACAACTTGTCATAAGCCTCCGAGTCAAAACCGGAGGAGGCGTCAAGGAAAGCCTGCACGGCCTTCGGCGACCGTCCTTCTTGAACTCCCTTGAACCACCTAGCTGCAATTGCCAGATTGAATGGCACAGAAAAACTCTGTTTGTACTCATTGCTCTGAAGAAGGCGGCGAACAAATGTGGGGAAGTAATCACGAATCAGACGTTGCCTAACCATCTCCCCCTGTCCGCACTGCACAACATAGTCTTCCTTTTCCTTCAGCAATGATTGGTTTTCTTTCTCAGACTCTGCTAATTTAGCTTCCAAATCCCTTATCTTTGCAACCTGCTCATCGTTAGTCATATCCAAAGTTTCCTTCTCTTTCTCAAGCTGCTCAACCTTAGCGACCTCAGCATCTCTAGCGGCTTGAACTTCCAACAACTCCGCCCGACACTTCCTATAACAGAGTTGAACGTCCATGCAAGACTGATGTGTCTCGCGACTACTAGTTTTAAATTTATAACACGAATTACCAGATAAATCTAAGAACACACGGGCAAGTATGACCCTTTCGTATGTAGCTAGTTTTGGTTGGTAAGCCGAGGTCATTCACTAGGATTTGGGTGTTTTCAATTGTGAAGAATCTATGTAACAATAAGCAATAAAAGTTGGTAATTGGTTGTCACGTCCCAAAATACCATATAAGCAACAAGTAACACTAAAAATGATGATTATGTGAATTCAATAAGATTAAAAACAATACTTGATTGGAACTAGTATCTATTTCAATGGAGTGTATGAAGTATCGGGTAGATGTCAAGCAATAGCAAACAAAGTCATACAATTCCAATTCAATGGGTAATATCATGAAATTGCATATATCACGGTTTAGACTAACACGCCATTTCGGCCTTTGAATGTTATTATAAACCGATTCATTATAAACCATTTGTTAGAAATATTAGTATTACCAATTTGTTCATAAGAACCCTTTCGGCATATACAAATCCATTTAACATGTTTATTCATAGTTGTCAATTATGAAATACCAAACATACATGCGCATTAATATTTGGAACAAATCATGACAAGAAGCTCTTTCGACCACTAAATCTGGTTATGATTCATCAACAAGTTATTTAGACATGTTACAATTCAAACAAACTCATAAGCAAAACCATATATCTATATTGCAAAATTCCAAACACTCCATATCAATATTCACATGATTCCAAATAAGTATAAATAAAACTAACCACTCATGTCGATCAAAGACATAAACTCATAAACTTAATAAACATAATGATTACATTTTATAACTTCAATTCTATTCTCATTGAGTAAGTTGCACTTAAATATAAATCTTTTCTAGCTTTCCTAGGTTGATCAATAAATCATCTATGCTCAAGTTATGGCCAATTGAAGTGTGCGGGAAACGAAGTTTTATTATTTGTCGTTTATATGACTTATTCATGAGTCTTTAGAGCCATAAGAACTTATCTTCTCGAATATTCGAGCCGCTTTCGTCGAGATTCTAGTCGAATATGCAATAAATGCTTCGTTATACAACTTGAGTCTTCATTCTTCGTATTTTTTCTTAGGTTCTTCTTTGTCTGTAGTTCTTGAGACCTTAACTTATGATTTATCTTCCTTTAACGTTATCCGATAATTCATACAAATGATCATTATTCATATTGCGTGAAATCTCAATAAATCTCTAATAACTATGTTCAATTTGAGCTCTAATCCTAAAAAATTACCACAAGTCTAAAACTTTGCATGACTCAACAAATCTAGAAAAAGAAAACTATTCCCAAAACTCTGACCTAAAATGACAAAACGAAAACGAGAAATTTTAAAAATTTTATTTTTTTTTCATAAAAGAGAAAATGAGTGCAAACTCCCCCACACTTAAGGGTTTGCTTGCCCTCAAGCAAATATTAAGAAAAATAGATCCCACATGGTGCATGAAAAATGATTATAAAAATTATGATGCAAATCTATCAAGTACAAGTACAAGATACGATTCATAATTTTTAAGCGTTATGGTGAAAAACCGAGATGTATGACAATACCCATAGATTTTCTTGCTTGAGTAACATTTCTAAACACCTCACGAAAAAGAAACGAAGTATAATTCACTCAATCACTCATTTATTTAGGTAGTGGAGTATATATAAGAGAAATCACACTCATTGCTCAGTCATGATCCGTTTATTACCGTAGGCTTGTACAAGAAACAAAACTCCACCGACGTGGCGTAAGCGCCAAGTGTAAACATCTAAAGAGGTCTTTTATTCGGGTTGTAATGTACAGGCTTCGAGGTTGTACCAGACTTATGTTTAAATATCTCATACAAGAATATAATAGCTCGCTGGCGCGGATTTTTTTACTAGCTAACAATGAATAAAGTAATTTGGTAAGGGTAGGGATAAGGCATGGGAGTATTTATGAAATTGGTTTTAAAAGAAAAATAAAGTCAAGTCTAAGTCCCATTGTTGCTAGTTACCGAACAAACCGCAAACCCGTAAATAATTATAGTTAACAACTTTCTCCTCTTCACATATCGATCACCAAATATATATGTATATCACGTCTTAGTACATTGGCTAATCGATATCTCAAACATACTTCATCTTCCTTCATCTTCATAATAATAATATAGCACATTGGCTATAATTGTCATCTCATATATTTTTTTCTTTCTTTCATTTTTTTCGATGACTTATTCTTTTTTTTTTTCACATATATTTTTTTTTTCAACACCTCTCTTTCATACATCACATCTCTCCCACACTTCGCATAAGCATACACCACAAAAATACAAATAAGAAGTTGGCCACCTTCATCTTTGTCGGAATGGCACACACGAATGGCAAAGTGTGGCTAACTAATAATCATCAAAAACAATCCAGGAACCAAGCAACTAGCAACCAACCGTTTAGACTTTGACAAAGGGTTAGGCTAAGGTTTAAAGTGTAAAATATTTTTGTATTTTTATGGATGTAACACAAATGAAAAGGATTGGTTCGGAGGGTGTAACTAAGGGTATCTAGCGCTAAAGACGAGCGCTACAAATGGGTCCATATTGTTGGTTAACTAACCGATGTGGTTAGCTAATATATCATTAGATGTAAAATGAAGGCCATTTGGTTTTATTCCTAAGGTGCCTCTTTATCACACGAATACACTTATATCACACAAATGCGATCTTACTGCGGTCTGGTAATGATTTACAAGTACAAGTTCTAGAATAAATAAAATCACCGGCACACTCATAGCAAAAGATCCAAGCATAAAAGACGTATGATATACATATAGAACAGGCTCAAATCCTCACAATTTAGTGGAAAGGGCTATAATATGTGCTAGCAAATGTTATCGATCCCAGAATGGATTGCAATATTAATCGGGACACATCTCAAATTTTTCAAAATTACAGATTTCACCAGTGGATGGATCCAGTTATTCTAATATATTATACTAAAAGCGTGAAAACAATTAGATCACAAGGGCAAACAAGTATACAAAATTTTAAATTGGCCCAAAATTATAAATATGAAAAGTAATTTCGTTTTTTCTATTTACTTCCCCCCACACTTAAGTTAAGCATTGTCCAAAATGTAATGAAAACTAAATTCAAAGCATGTAAAATTGGGAAAATAAATAAATAAATAGTCCAAGAGAAACGAAACTTCCTGGGCCAAGAAATCGCGATCGAACTCCATATGATAAGGTGCTAAGAAAATGCTAGCATAAGCTTATGAGATCAATCAATTTATGATCCAATCATCCTCCTCCATCACCTGCTGCAATTATTCAAACAAAAACAAAAACAAACAAACAAACAACATGCACACAATAATATATTAGCATGTAACACCCCCACACTTAAGATTTTCCGAGTTTTGAAAAGAATTTTTGCAAAAAGGGTGTACATGTTTATTTAAAACAGAAATAAGCAAACAAACAAGTAAAAGCTAGGGTTGCCTCCCAAGAAGCGCTTAATTTATTACTGAGTCATTAGCTAGACTCTTCCCCGGATTAGGATTCTTTGACGATACGGTTCAAATGAGGAATTTAAGTTCTTAAACGTTGAGGGTATGGGATCTTTGGTATGTACTCCACAAGTGACGGGGATACATTTGATTCTTTTGATTTGACCATGTGATAATCCCTTGTCGTTATCTTGAACGCTTGATCGATTTTATTAAAAACGAAGACAGGTGGCGGATCTTTTTTATTTTTCATAGGGTCATCAAAATTTCCACTCCTAGTGAATATGTCATTCACGTTTTAAATATGAGCTGGAGGAGGTGGGTCAGTCCTACCGTTTTGTTTTGAAGAAACTGGATTTTGTGGATTAAACCACTCTTCTAGCTTTCTTTCCAATTCTCCATTCCTGTTGGGTATCTTTGACACTCCCTTCTCCTGCTTCTTAATCTCTTTTTCTTTCAAGACTTCATTTTCAACGTCTCTAGTTGCGTTGAGTTCCTCATTACCAACATGATTTAACAATTCATCATGTGTAAATGTCATCTCTTTCACTAGACGTTCAACGGCCAGGATATGCATGGTGCAATCCTCAAGGAAAGGTGACACGGTTGGTGAATTAGACATGATTGGGCTCAGGTTAGGCATAGTTGGAATGGGTTCAGTTTCATCCTCCTTGATAACTTCAACATCACCCTTATCATGTTCATTTCGAATTGGTGGTGATTTGAATATTCCTCCGGCAACTTCGTATCTAGACTTGGTTTTTGTGGCGTGAGGAAGGAATGTGGTACACTGGATTTCTTTCTCATGAAAATATTTCAACTTCCTCTCCAAATCCTGGATAATCGCTTGGTGGTTTCTTTTTCCCTGATTAATTTGATGTTCCAATTCAACCACTTGATTCTTCATATCTTCATTCGCTTCCATCAACTCATTCATCATGTCCTTCGGTGAGGTTTTGGAATATTGTGATGGATGTGGCATTTCATCTCGGGGTCGGAAGTAAGGATGGGAACGGTTTGGGTTGTGGTTTGGATATGAGTACGAATTTTTAGGTTTTAGGTCATGATATCCTCCGTGATATACTTGGATGTAACTGGCTTCATGAGGTTCACACATCGGCATGTCATCCTCCATGTAGTTTTGTGAAGCGTGGTGTCCTTCATTGTCTCTACGATCATCTCGTATCTCCTTCAACTCTCCTTTTATTTTCAGAAATTGAGAATCGATTTTTATAGCGAGAGCTTCAAGTTTCTCCATCAATAGTGTGTGGTCAGAATCGATGTTGCTTCCACCGGCAGAAACAATGGTTTTTGGTTTGGGCATGATTAGAGAATTTTCTGAGAAATCGAGCTTGAGTTGAACCTTGTCCTCGAGGAGTTTGAATGCTTCGTTGGGAGTATTGTAGAGGAAGATTCCTCCAGCGTCGAGAATTCCTTGAGTTGGATCGTCTAAACCATGATAGAATGTTTGAATTATCGCTCATTTGGTTAGACCGTGTCCATAACAAGTGCGAAGCATATTGTTAGGATTGTTCACACGGTTAAGGTGGTTAAACCTTACGTTCTTTGTGTGTATGATATATTGAGTGAATATGATTAAGTACGCGGAATTTACTTAACCACACTTAGAAGGTGATTTGTGTTATGGAAATGGAATGGTTATGTTTGTTCTATGACAATGAACAATGAAAGATTAACACCAAACGATTCAATATTATTAATGATAATAATAATACGAGTGATCTTGAAATATCACTAGGGTTACAACCTTGAATCTTAAGTTTTTACAACTTGTGATATACTTGTGTTTGTTCTATGTCTTAACAGTTATTTTAACATTAACATCGACACATAATATCGAGTCTAAGATCTTCTTTTATAGTCCAAGAAGATCTTTACATATTGCTTAAAGTCTAGCCGACTTACTTGTTAACTTATCTTGAGTGTGTCAGTACATAAGATACAACATGTATCTGTGTACACAACTTGTTAACTAAGCACATGGGGTAAGATATTATCTACCGTATATTGTTGACCAAAATACAAATAATATCTTTTCATACTTATCCACTTAGCAGCAGAATGTTCATTAGCAGCAGCAATGAGTTATCGCTTAGTAGCAGGAACAAGTATAATAGCAGCAGGATCAACAACAGCAGAATGTTAAGCCTAGCAGCAGGAACAGACATTAACAGCAGGAACCAAATGCACTAGCAGCAGAATCACACTTAACGTTTTTCTTTGAATAGAATCCGATATTAAACTTCTTGAATATTTAATTCCCAACAATCCTCCCCTAAACATGTGAATCCATTTCAACATGTTTCTGAATTAAATTATGGATTGTGAAGATCTTTCAAACACTTCTGTTCTTCAAGATTGAATATCTTCTCAGTAATTCATCTGCTTTGTTCTTTGACTTTAACAATATCAACACATTGCTCCAATCTTGGACTAAAAGATGGTGCAATTTCCTTGGATGGAGGAATTATAAGAGGCAATGATGCTGTGTATCTTGGATGCTTGTTTCAACAAGTGAAATCATCTATCAGCATGCCTTTGCAAGTGAAATTGAAACTTTTCTTCTTTTGACCTAGATAGAACTTTCTCCTTTGGAATGTTCTTGTCATTTTCAACCTCCATGTCATCATCTTGTATGCTCTTGTCTTCTCCTTCCTTTTATTGGATTATCTTCCTTTTCTAGGCTATTATTTCCTCCCCTGAGATTGTTACCTCCCTTGAGATACAAATAACTTTTGTTTCCTCCCCTTGTTTGGAAGATCTCACTATGTACCAAAATATATCTTTCCTTATCATCTGATTCAGCATTTAGAACTTGTTGTCAGACAATGTTGTACATGAAGCCATCAATTCCTTAAGAGTTTAAGTTACTGCCCTCATCACTTCTAGGTGTGTTAACTCCTATGAGAGGTGATTCATTGGACATTTGATTCATGGTCCATCAATGGATGGTTTTTGTGAATCTCTTGAAAATCCTTGTTTAAGAAATTATTTGACTTAGCAGTATGTTCATGATTTTAGAATTGAAAAATCATATTGCTTTCAACCATTTTTGAAGGGATCAAGTGTATAACAGACACTTAATCAAAATTTCGGTTTAAAGCAACCTCTGGTTGTGTGAGAACCAATGTTTTTCAGTTATAAACAACTGCCTGTGTAAGGATAAACCTATTCAAAAGGCTTTCTTGACAGGGTTTCCAGCTCATAGTAATTGTTACCTCTAACACAAGTGTTAGATTCACTTTTACTAGCTGTTCTTTCTATCAGATGTCCTTAGACTTGCACATTATACTTAAGAGTATAAAATGATAGAAAGTGAGTTGCATCAGTTAATATCTGATCAACTAAGTCATCAATTCAATGTGAAATATCATAACTAGGTTTCAAGAAAGTAGTTTTAAGGAGTTTGAAATTCCCAAACTCAGTCCATCATAAACCTATTATGGCAGCAGCCAATATCAGCATTGTGTTGCTTCCATTTCACTTGAAATTTCCTTTTGTGTTCACATGTTCATACCTGAAATTGTTAGTCTAAAACCAAAAGAACAAAGTACAAAGTACTTGTCTTGCATTAGAATAAGCATAAGACCAACTGTATGAATAACACATTTTAAATTTGTACTAGCAACACAAACTATTTGTAATAGCAGCAGTATCTTGTAAATCCAGCAGCAGAATCAAAAATTTATTTACAAAAACACATTATATTGAAAATTCAAAGATTAAGCATTCCAATACTTGCTACCAAATACTGAAACCTTGAAACATCCAAAGCTTTTGTTAGTAGATCTGCAAAATTATGTTCTGAAGCAATTTTAAGAATTTGAATTAACCTTTTCTCATTGCAGTCTCTTATAAAGTGATGTCTAATTTCAATGTGTTTTGTTTTAGAATGTTGCATTGGATTTTTAATAATACAAATTGTACTACTATTATCAATATGAATAACAGTGTTTAAGAAATTGTACCCATAATCAAGAAGTTGGTTTTGAAGCCATAGAACTTGACTAGAGCAACTTGCAGCAGCTATATATTCAGCTTCAGTGGTTGAATTTGCCACACTTGTTTGCTTCTTACACTGCCATGAGACAAGTCTACACCCAAGGAATTGACATCCTCCAGTTGTTGACTTTCTGTCCAAGCTAGCACCAGCATAATCACTATCCGAATATGCTACCAAGTCAAAAGGAGATTCCCTAGAATACCATATACCCAACATTGGTTGACCTTTGAGATATCTAAAAATTCTCTTGACTGCAGTTAAATGAGAAACCTTTGGAGTTACTTGAAATCTTGCACAAACATAAACAGGAAACATGATATCAGGTCTAGATGATGTAAGGTACATCAAAGAGCCTATCATAGATCTGTAAGTGTGTACATCCACACTCTCTCCATCTTCATCTTTCAGAAGGTGCTTCTCAGAGTCCATTGGTGTGCTTGCTATTTTTGAATCAGCAAATTGAAATTTTCTAAGTATCTCTGCAACATATTTGTCTTGACTAATAAATATGCCTTCAGATGATTGCTTAACTTGCAAACCCAAAAAGAATGTAAGTTCCCCCATGGAACTCATCTGAAACTTATCTTTCATAAGCTTCTCAAATTCTAAACACATATCTTTCCTAGTAGATCCAAAGATAATGTCATCCACATTCACCTGCACTAACAGAAGATCCTTCTTGTGCTGTTTGATGAAAAGTGTCTGATCAATCTTTCCTCTTTGAAATCCATTTTCTAATAAGTAGGAAGCTAGTGTTGCATACCAAGCTCTTGGTGCCTGATGAAGGCCATATAGAGCTTTCACTACTCTGTACACTTTATTTGGATGTAATGGGTCAATGAAGCCTGGAGGTTGTGAAACATACACCTCTTCTTCAATTTTACCATATAAAAATGCACTCTTGACATCCATTTGGTAGACTGTGAAGCCTAAAAATGAAGCATAAGCTAAGAAAAGCCTAATTGCCTCAATCCTTGCTACAGGTGCATAAACCTCATCATACTCTATCCCTTCTTCTTGTGTGTACCCTTGGGCTACTAATCTAGCCTTATTCTTAAAAATGCGACTATTATTTATTATTACTAGTTACTACGAGAAAAATTTGAAAAATAAACTAGTTATGACTTTTTCTTCCCAAAAGTTCTCGGTAGCTCCATTGAACGCACAAAGAAGTGGAGAAGCGGGTCAGCGCGAAGCATATTAAAAACCAGACTTCTTTAAGGAAGCAAAGCGACCCGCCTTATACCTCTCTTATAGTTTGTTCACTATGGGTGAGCCGATTTTGTAGGAAAAAAAATAATTTATAAAATAATCTACCAAACAAACAAACAAGGCAAAAATAACAAGTAAACAAAATAAATCACTTCTAAGGGTGGGTTGCGTGGTGTTTGTTTTTGAGAAGGAGGTAATTGGTTCTTTCTTGACAAATAAGGGTTTAGTCAAGGCAAAACACAACTAGGAATGGTTTTGGGTAAGGCTCGAATTAAGGTAAAAAGGTAAAATGGTTAAAAAAAAATTGTTGGTTTCTTGATCAGAATGGTTCAGCCGATCGGCTTAGGATTCCAGCCGATCGGTTGGAGGGTTTCGGAAAAAGTTGGATTTGAACAACCGATCGGATGGATAGGTTACCGATCGGATGGTCAGTTCGGAAAAATTTTTTAGTTAGGGAACCGATCGGATGGATGGAATTCCGATCGGATGGACGGTTCGGATTTATTTTTCGCAAGCAAAGGCGGCACAACTAGGGAATGATTAAAATGCAGATTCAAAGCACACATAATTAAAAGGTCTTACAATGATGTAAATAATATTACAAATGATGAAGTAATGATACCTCAAGCATTGGTGATGACTTCTTGATGTTTTGACCTCCAAATGATGACTTCTTGGACCTCCAAAGTTTCCTGGGATTCTATGGACGAATTTTGGTATTGAGAGGGAGTATTGGTGGTAGGAGAGGTGTTCTCTCAAGTTGGAATTATGAAAACAATAACATATGAGTCCTATTTATACTCCTCTTAAGGCCTAGGGGTTATCAATGCTCAAATTGGTGACCAAGTAGCTTAGAATGGACTAGAATCTGCTTGGGAAGGATCTAGAATTGTTTTATACATGAATGGAGTATTAGTGATGAAAGAAATAACGAGGCATCCATCTGATCGGATGCGGGCTCCATCCGATCGGTTGGAGTAAGTTGGCCAATTAAAAATTGTAGATCTTTCTCTTAGCTTTCCGTGGCCGCTTGAATCAACTAAATCCGAGTTCGTATGCTCAAGTTATGTCCAAAATGGTGAAGGTGTGTCGGGAACAACGAGTCTTTCATTATTTTTCGTTTTATCTTCTTTTCTTCATTTCTTTTCTCGTTTTCCTTCTTGTACTTTATTCTTGAGTCTTTAGACCAATAACTTGATGACTTTATCTTCTCGAATATATTCCACGAGACTCGCTTTTGTCGGGAATTCTTCGAATATGCATAAATCTTCGTTTATTGATCGATTCTTCGTCTTTTTCTTGGTTTTCTTTGTCGTGAGCTTCCATGAACCTAAAATAGAAATTATACTTTATTAAGTACCATAAGTTCATAAAAGTGATCAATATATATGCATAAAATCCACGATTACGCTCCTAAAAACATGTACAATTTGAGCGTTATCAAAGACTCATGAACATGAGACAGGTTGGCAAACCGGACAGATAATTCCTCATACCTCAAAAGCATGTTGGTTTGGGGTTGCATACACATTCCAAGTTGTTGCCAGGACCGCTTAAGAGCACCATGATCTGGCACCCCATCGTTGTAGTATTCATAGTCAGCTGGAGTGAATTGGTTCTTGAGCATATCTCGAGAGTTGGAGGCATTATTCATCCTAGAACTCTCAGTCAAGCCCCATTGAGGAGTGGAAGGCTAGTTACCAAAACTATCAACAGAAGTACCTGAGGGAATAACAAACACAATGTATAAGTATGATAAAAGGAGAAAGAAAGGAAGAAAACAGAGAATAAAAAGAAGGCGCGAGACTGCTCACTCTCTCCTTCACCTGCATGGCCGGACGAAAAGGCAAAGGATCGTTCATGAGCTTCGGAAGCATGGGCTGAGAGATGACGAAACATCAGAATAAAGAAAGCACTTATACAGTTAAGACAAATGAATCACTTAAAACAAACCTGAATGGTCGAGCGAAGGACTTCGAAGTGGAGGGGATAAAGCAGTGTTCACTCCCTCATTGCCGTTAGGATCGACGGAAGGGGACCGAAGGACAGTGTTCCTCGTCAAAGGTGACTCGAACTCATCACTTTGGTGACGGAGGGAAATCAGCCGGTCGGTGTTCACATTTTCTTCATGATGAGGAGTTTCAGTCAGAGTCTGAACAGGGTAGCGCGGTTGATGGGGCTGGGGAAGAGATATGAGTGGAAGTCAACTCATGGTCGGATGATTGTTCAACACGTTTCTTCTTACTCACCACGTGGGATGAGGCCCCTTCCCCAGCGACACGCTTCTTTTTGGCATGCCCTCGCCCTTCGGCAGCCTCCCTAGCTGCCGCCAGATCTTCTTTCTTTTTCTTAGCATCAAGCACCTTATCACAAGGCACTTCGACCGCCTTCATCAGCTTAGACTTAGCGGGAATGTCTTCAACATTGTCGACGGGAGGTGTGGTGTAGGTCACATGTTCTTCTCCCTCGGCCAAAGGCTCGCCAGCCGAAATTTTAGCCCCCTCAAAGTTAGGAAAGCGTAGAAACTCAGACATGGTAACAACTGCATCACAAAAAAAAAAAAAAAAAGAACGTAAGACAGAAGAGGCTAGTTATAGAAAGGACGAATAAAATACATAAAGGGGCATATTACCGTTTCCCCCCGGATCCTTCAAGACACATTTATGTCCAGCATGTTTCCAAACAGAACTGAGCCCAACGGCATACAACAAGCTAGGGTGCGGCTTGTGAAGGAGAATGGTCACTTTTCGGAGCTTCTCCACTAGGTCTTCATCATAAGTACCGGAAGGTGGAGGGGGATCCGAGACATTTGAATATGGATGACGCCATGGCATGGGAATGGGAATCGCCCTCCGATCAACGAGAAAGAACTGATTCTTCCAGTTCTTAAGGCTAGATTTTATCTCCTTGAAGCAAGGCTTAAAGTTCTTACCAGTCCGAATTTGAAAGGAAAACCAGTGACCTTGTTTGCGAAGTTTGTAAAACACTCGGAACAGAAGGACGGTAGGGTCAATATCTAAAGCTCGGCAATACATTTCAAACATGGTCGTCCGGTTTATACCGATCGGCACCAATTGGGAAATGTGAACTCTGAGGTACTTCAGAACCCTTTAAAGGAAAGTAGAAGTGTGGATCCTAAAATCACCTTGCTTAAAGAAGTGAAGATATAACCCAACCGCATCATCCGAAACGTCAAGAATGGTCATTCCTTCAAGATCCAGATGTGGATTCAGTTCGAGCGGAATACCATAACACTTTGCGATCCAACTAACATTAGCCTCATCCAAGACCGAAGTGTACTCATGCATATCAAACTTTGGAATATGAGAAGCGTCACCCACGCCCTCTTGGTTATCCGGAATAGAATTGTCGTCCGACATATCTTTAGATCCGGAGGGAACACAACGAATGGTCTAAAGAAAGAAATAAGGAGAGGAATGGACGCACCTGAGGACGGGAGAGATGATCGCAATTTGTTCGGAAGCAGACAGTGAAAACAAGAGATGCGGTAAAAACTAAGGGTTCACCCTGTATTTATAGGCATAGTAAGAAGAGGACGAAACGTCAAATCTTGTTAGAGGGAGCATCGCAACCGTTGGGAAAATAAAAGGGGATACGTGTCAGCATCACGAAAACCAGGGCATGACTTACGACTGTTCATTTAACCTGCTGCATTTATTACGTTTGTTCGGTTGTCAATCTAATTTTTAATATTGCACCATTGATATAAAATGAATACTACAATACTGGGGGGAGACATGTTCATGTATGCGTCCTGACGACTCACTCCGGATGATACATTCCGAACAAGGTTGATTCACACCATCTAGCGCGGACCATACACATATATATAATAATAATAAAATACATCGGGAAAGACCAAGACGTCTCATCACCTAGGTAATGACCGCGGACCGGTGGTTATTAGCATAAACCAAGCATACGTTGTCGTCCCGGTTTCCATGGGACACGGTCCCCCATACGTGAACAGTAGCCTATAGACCTGGTCTAGGCATAGATAAACTCCCCGCTTCCCCATGGTCATTTGGTATAGTGGTTGTGGTACTATAAATACCCAACCTCATTCAATGCATATGGCATCGAATCCTTTCCATCATTTATTACTCTCATTGATTACCCTCACTAACCACTCATCCGGACATAAAACTTATCCTCACACCGGAGCTTGGTCTTGGGATAAAACCCAAGGCGAGGCTAACGTGTGCTACCTTTGTTTCAGGTTCGCGTAGCTCAAGATTTGGGCCAAAGAGACCTGGTGCAAGATTTTACTTCAACAATGGGCTTAAATGTTTTTTCATAACACCCTACAACACTGAAAGAAACATATTAAAATTTTGGGAAAAAATTACAAACTATGTCCCTGTGGTTTATCATTTCTGCACTTTCCGCTACCCCCAAACTTTAATTACAAAAATATCATTGTTGTTCACATTTTGTTACAAATTATGTCCTTTTCACTACATCCGTTATGTTGATGCAAATAATGCTCTAAAAATGTTATTTATATCTTTCGATTACTTCACGTTTTGAGGATGACAAAATGCGAAATCACGATACGTTAAAATTAACGTAAACAAGTCTTTAATCGGAAGATCCCGTTTCTACGCAAATCACTCTTGAACAAAGTTACAACTTGAACTAGTAATCAAAGAAGTGAATTTATGTTTTGAAAATTCACATTTTAAATGGGACAAAACATTTTTTCAAAAATACACATGACAAATTATTTTTGAAATATTAAGAAATGTTTTAATGAAAAAATAAGTTTGAAAATCACAACAGCTATTTTTCCCCCCAAAATCAGCTCCAACCTTCCCCAAATAAGTTTTCACCAGAAAAGACTAAATTTGGAGCGTCCTAGTCTACCACGGTACCGTTAAATTTAACGGAGCCGTGGTGTATTTAAAGGAGCCGTCCGTACCATTTTTTCTGTAACGTTCAGATTTTCTTTGCCTATAAATACCCACCCCTTTCACAGTTTTTAGGCATCCTTTCACACACAAAACTTTCTGAGTTGAATACTCTCTTCACACTTTCTTTCTTAGATCATTTAGGTTAGTTTTTCTTTTGTTCAAGAGTGATCCAATCATCCTTCAAGTGATCCTCTTCACTTGCAAGAGAAGAACACAAGTATCCAAGTTGATACAAGGTGTTATCATTCCTCTTCATTAGCAAGAGAAGAACACAAGTATCCAAGTAGATACAAGGTGTTGTCATCCCTCTTCATTAGCAAGAGAAGAACTCAAGATCTTCAAGAAGACAAGAGTTGTAGTGGGTAGGTTTTGTAACACTTGTTACATCCTTGTTGTATCTTAGCATACATCAAGATTATCTTTCTTTTGTGAGAGTGTGAGTGAAGATCATTGTGATCTTAAGAGATAGTGAAGATCTCTTGAAGCCATTGGGCTTGTGTGTGAGTAGTCAAAGGATCTAGAGTAGTTAGATTGAGTAGAGTGAAGTGAGAGTTGATCTTAGTGATCGTGTTGAGATCGTGGTGATCTCTTGTAGCCATTAGGGCTTGTGTGATTGGTCACGTGGACCTTGGTAGATTGGTGCTAGCTAAGATTAGCAATCGACATTTAGCTTAGTGTCGGTAATAGGATAAGCGACGTGTACGGTTTTCTCCGCCTGAAGGGAGGTTGTTGACATAGTGCTTGAAACTCTCGAGTGTGGTACTCGGGGAGTGGAGTAGGGCGAAGAAGAGCTTCGTAGCCGAACCACTATAAATCCTTTGTCTCGGTTTGATCTTTCCAACTCTACTCTTTACTTTCATTATTTTATATTTGTTAGTTTAGTGTGTAGTTCATATTGGTGTTGATTGATTACATATAGAGTTCGAATCAAAGTTTCCAATGACCAACTTTTAAAACAAGATTTTTAAAAAGAATTTTAAACCGGTAAACTATTCAACCCCCTTCTAGTTTTCCACAATTGGTATCAGAAGCCAGGTCAGTCAAAATTTTAAAGTATATTGTATTTTAAAACTTGAACCGATCAATAGATTCCGACAAATATCTAGAAGGGAAATCTATGCAAACACCACCACTTTTCGAAACCGATTGTTTTATTTATTGGAAAACAAGATTCGAAACGTATGTGAAATCAAAAGACATTGATCTTTGGCATGTTATTACCGAGGGTGACTTTCAACCTATTCAAATGAATCCGGAAACTAAAAAGGATGAAATAGTTTCTTATGATAAACAAAGTGATGAACTTAAAAGGAAATTAGCCAAAAATAATGAGGCTAAAATGATGATTTATAATGCTTTGCCTAAAAAGGAATTTGAAAGAATTTTCATGTGTAATACGGCAAAAGATATTTGGAAAACTTTGTTAGTCACTCACCAAGGTAATAACCAAGTCAAAGAGAACAAGGTAGATCTTCTTGTTCAACAATATGAACAATTTTCCATTACGGAAGATGAATCTATAGATAATGCTTTTGCTAGATTCAATACTATTATTACTAGTCTTAAAGCTCTTGATGAAGGTTACTCTAGCAAGAATTATGTTAGGAAGTTCCTTAGGGCTCTACATCCTAAATGGAGAGCAAAGGTTACCGCCAATGAAGAGTCAAAGGACTTGGCGATGTTGTCACTCGATGAACTTATAGGAAACTTGAAAGTTCACGAGATGATAATTAAGAAAGACTCCGATATTGATGCGTGGGTTTTGCAACCTTACAACAGGTTTTACCTCTCGAGGGATCTCAAGAGGCTTACAACCCCACCAGGCAGTGTACCTGACCGATGTAGTATAGTGTAGTGGTAAGTACGGGGGATTGATCGTTCTCCACAGGGAATAGTGTTCGTTAGGTGTGAAAGGCTACTCTAATTAGGTCTAAGGGTTGAGGAAGATTCTTTTTATGTTTTTTTATAATTTTATGAAAGCAAGTAAAATCTCGGGTTTTGAAGGAGTGGGCGGAATTAGTTGCTAGTCAACTAACCCAAATTACTACAAATGCAAATAAAATAAAATAACAAAAATGAAAAGTGGTGAGAAACTTATGTGTAGAGAAATGTGTTTACTTAGATTTCCTTACTCCCTAACTATCTTTTACCGGTTAATTAGTGTGTATTAGTCGCGTGGATGACGGGTGTATTCCTTAATACCATTCGTGGGGTGGCGTACTTACTTCCCCAAACTCTACAAGCTCCTACTTCACTCCTATGTCGAGCCGGCTAGGAAGCTCCTAACATGGGATCACTAGAATTCGCTTGTGCATTAAATACAACCATAAAAACCTTTAGTACGCGTTTGGTTCATGTTTCTTAAGACGTTCAAGCAAGTTACCGAATAGGAAGTTAGCCAGTTTTCTTAAGCCTAACATAGATAAACAATCATCCAATACAACTAATAACACACTAACAACCAATAATCAATAGCTAGGTTTCATTAGATCTAAGCAAACACAAGATAAAATTAGCCTAACATGTTAAACAAAAGACAAGCATAAGATAGAATCAAACAACACATAGACATATTGAATGATTAATTGATAACTTATCTTTCAATGAAACATGGAAGATCTCAGGGCAAAAAGCCCTGAAAAAGTAGCTAAAATCGTCTTAGGGTTTTATCCCAAAATTCCACACACTAAGCTCTCCCCAATGACAAAAAATTAGAAAACTATATATAGACTTTGACATCTGACGGCGTCACCTTATGCATTGTGACGCCGTCACCTCGCCGCTTTTAGGGTTCCCGGATGACCATCTTGACGCCGTCCCTCTTTAGCTCTACCAAAATCCATTCTGGCTTATCAAGGCTTGACGCCGTCGGATCCTGAACGTGACGCCGTCCCCTTATGATTTAAGCCGTGACGCCCTTGATTTAGTTAAAGCGTGACGCCGTCAGAATTCTCATGCAAACTCACTGGCCCGTCATGAGTAAATTTCACATCCAACTTTTCTTGCCAAGGCATGACGCCGTCCCATGTTAATTGTGACGCCGTCAAGAGTAACTTTTAGCCGATTCTTGAGACTTTGCCGTTTTCTTCACTTTAATGCTCCAAAAACGTCCAAAATGCCTCCTTTTCCAGATTTCTCCTCAAAAGTACCTAAAATGACAAAAGGAACGATTTAGGGCAATATTTGATCAAATAAATACGATTTCGGGCTTAAATGACCCCTTAAAAGCGGTACACTTTTCGCCTCATCAAATACCCTTACACTTGAGATTTGCTTGTCCTCAAGCAAATGCGCTTTTATTCTAATCAAAATACAAGTTAGGGGTCATTTAATGCAAACATAAAAGTAATTACAACAAATATTCGTTCCACTTCAATCATAATAAGCACGGAGATTACATACTAGCACCTCACAAGTAGTGTTTAGATACCCACATCTCTCAAGTGTCATCAAAATAAATCTCATAAATGAAAACGGAAAATATCTCTCACTACCTGTCATAGCAAATAGATTACCATAGGCTTGGGAAAGGATCGAAAACCTCCTCCACTAGGCGTAAGCACCTAAGATAAACTATCAAAGAGGGCTTTTAAATGGGTTATAACGTTAGGTGTAGGGAAAAGGAAAACACGGTTTTGTTGGATAAAGGATATTTTACTGGTGGCGAGTTAAAGATCTTGATCAATTGCATGTACTATACAATGTTGCTAAGCCAAGACTAGACTCGATCTTAAGCTAATGAAAGAAAATAACAAAACATAAACATAAAATGAAACGGGATGGTAGTCCGTATGTTTTTTTCTATTTTTCTTTTTCTCATTTTGTATTTTTCTTGAATTTTTTTTTTTTTTTTTTTTTTTTTTTTTTTTTTTTTTTTTGCATACACTTTTGCCCTACCATCCAAAATAATACATCATAGGGGCATTGCATCCCCTTACACTTGAACTTTTACATAACTTTACAAATACTAATCTAATGACTCGAATTAAGATAATTGAAAAACTTGGAGTACTTTTAAAACATTTAGCACATATGGGGGTAATAAATGATGTTCTTCCCCATTACTCCATTACACTAGTACTTTACCCATGAGTCCCAATCGTCCCAAAACAATATGTACAAGGATATGACTCGACTTAGCAACCATGCAATCAACTAGATAATTAACTTGGGTTTAAACAAATGTTGTCACAATAATGCACTAAAAATGAGTGCATACAAGGTAGGCTAAGGCGATTTGGGTGTACATTTTAGTGGGGTGTAACAAATTCTTCCTTTAAGTAAAATGCTTAAAGGTCGAAACGAAAAGATAGGCTCTGAGGGGTGTACTAGGGGTATCGTGTACTAAAAATGAGTACAACGCAAAGGGTGTGGGAGAATTACTTGACCAATGTAGCCAACGTAATTATAACAAAAACACAGGTGTAAAACAATGGGTTAGTCCTAATGCCTCTTATCATGTAGTAAATCTAACTACACGAATGTAGTCTCACTTGTGGCCTCGGAATGGTCCTAACGCAAGTTCTAGAATCTAAGTGCTACCGGTACACACATCATAGCATAAATGCTTTTCCTACCAATTCTAGGGGCGAACCTCACATATTTGGGGGTGGAAAATTTTTTAGTGGTACGGTTTTTGTGCTAGTCATATAACTCCTATCCATGAGACGCTCATTAAGATCAAAGTTTCACTCCTATATGTTGTAAAAAATTTTAAATTTGGCACTAAAATTACCTTAACAAGTATTTCTCTCAGTTTTATTACACATCTACCATCAAACAAACAAAAATCAAGCGCAATTGTATTCTCTAAAATCGTACTTTTACCCTCCCCTTACACTTAAGATGAACATTGTCCCCAATGTTCAAATAACAAGATGTAAAAGAATAAAGTAAAAGAATGAAATCAAATACTCCCCTGATTCGCTCGTTGGATAATGAAATTACACGGTTAAATCTTCCTCCAAAGAGAATGTTGAAGCTCCATGACTAATGCATCGCCATAAGCTTGATTCAAAACATTTCCTTGTCCAAAATAACCTGTTGAACCTGAGAAAACAAACACGAAAACCTGCATAACATCGGCGGGATAAAATCTATATATAAGGATATAATGCTTGTGGAATGATAACTTTGCAGATTCCTGGAGATTATAAGTTGGAGATTTTAATAAAAACTTTTTATGAAAACAAAATTTTCAAAATTTTCTGGAAATTAAATCTGACGCCGTCAGGTTATAACCCCTGACGCCGTCAGAAATGACCTGACAAAAATTTTCATTTTAAGTTTCCGGAAAATTTCTGGAAAAACCTTTAACTTACTTCCTGGAAATCCTGCAAAACATCATTATGACTCGATACAAGCATTTGACTCAAACAAATACGAATATGTATGTTAATTTATTATTATTATGATTCATGTTAATTTGTGTTCTAATAAACCGATTTAGATTTCCCTTACACTTATCTTTTGCAAAATACCTTTATATGTAGTTAAGACGAAGTTAAAAACAACATAAAGCATTTTCACAAATTACTTTTGAACATGAATCAATAATGATAAAAATTAAACACACATACGGAAACAAATAAAAACAAACAAACAAATAAATAAACACACAAAGCAAATAAAACAAATAAAGATTGGGTTGCCTCCCAAGAAGCGCTTTTCTTTATTAACGAGTCTTGTAGCTAGACTCAAAGTCACGTACATTACGTGACTCCATCATCGGTCACGGTTCCTAGGCCATTCTCCTTCCCGGTTTTATATTCCGGTCCTAATTTCAAACAATCCTTGTAGAAACCGAATATCCTTTCCATAACATAGTCTACTCCTTTACTTCTATCCTTATCATTCCTATAGTAGACCGCTTGTTTAAGCTCCTTCTCAACATTTGACAAGTGTTGGAATTGTTCTATCTTATATGGCATTTGGTAGCTTACTTCATCGGTCTCATCCTTAAATCTAACTATCCCTAAGGAAGGTTCATAAGTCATTCTAGAGACCTCAACAAATGGTTTTCCAAAAACCACTTGAGTTAAGGATGCATCGACAATTGGGCGGATATCTTCAACAATTACAAAGTCGGTGACATAGGTGAAGTTTCCTACATAAACCGGTAATCCCTTAACTCTTCCCGTGAAGTTACTCATCCAACCCTTGTCAGGGAACATCCTATACCCAAGCTGATTTTTCATTATCAAGTTGTAGTGGGCTCTAGTCATGATGTTTATGGGTGATCTAAGGTCGATATAAGCTTTCCACACATGTAGATGCCCTATGTTGCATGGTATGTTGAGATTAGAAGGGTCGCCTATTTCTATGATTGGTCTACCTAGGAAGTATGGTGTCTCGGGATCATCGAATAAGTTTGTATGATATGCACGCTCTTCCTTAGTGGGTAGCCTATTGAAGTAGTCCTCATCATCATCTACTTCTTCAATCTCACTTGTCCTAACTTCCTTATCAACCTCGACTTTCCTATCCTCATCCTTTGGTTCACTTTCTTCCATGCTCCTATCGATTGGTTTAATAGTGACAACGTTGACGAAGTGGACATGTTTGGATGAAGAAGGGTCTTTGACTTGGGGTCCGCTATTTGTGTTCCTAGCGTCCTTATGTGGAGGTGATAACACTTGGTTATGGAGGGCTTTCAACAAGTTGTCAATTTTATTGGTCATCTCAGTTTGTTGTTGATTGAATTCGGTCTCGAATCTAGCTATCCGAGCTTCTTGGGATGCCATAAATTGAGACATCAATCCTTCAAAGTTATTGGTACTACCATTGCCGGAAGGATTGTTGTTGAAAGTACGGTTCGAGTTGGAACCGCTTGATTGGAAACGATTAGGTGGGTTGGAAGAATTGGTTTGTTGCGAGTTTTGGTTTTGTTTCCACCTAAGGTTCGGGTGATTTTTCCATGAGGGGTTGTATGAATCACCATAAGGGTTTGGCTCGGGCTTGAAAGTGTACCACTTGTCTCCCGCTCCGTCGGTACGCGAGGATGCGTAGTCCACAAAAGCTTGTTCGGGGAGTTCCATGCAATCACGAGTGTCGTGGGGACCACTACATAATTCACATGAAGAAGTGATTTTGTTCACTTGGCTTGAAGGTTTAGGAGCCTCGTAGGATTTCATGAGAAACTTGACTTGGTCTTCAAGTTCTACGATCCTACGGTCGGAAGTGCTTGAATTGTTCAAAGGCAAAGATATTGCCTTGACCGTTTTATTCAAATCACGGGGATCACTCCAACTTTCGTTGTCATAAAGAGCAAGATCCTCTAGGAGAGCCCATGATTGTTCCGCACTTAGATCACGTAGCTTGCCACCGGCCGATTGGTCAATGGTTTGCCTTGTGGAGAGATTGATATGGTCATAGAAGATTTGGACTTGGAGCCAAAGTTCTATGCCATGGTGAGGGACTTTTTGGAGTAAGTCCTTGAATCGAGTCCATGCCTCGTAGAGAGTTTCGCCTTGACGTTGTTGGAACATCAAGATATCATTCCTTAGCTTGGTAGTTCTTCCCGGTGGGAAAAACTGAGCAAGGAAACGAGTGGTGAGATCATCCCAAGAGGTGATGGATCCTGCGGGTTGACGTTCTAGCCACTGACTAGCTTGGTCCCGCAGAGAGAATTGGAAGAGACGCAATCGGGTCGTCTCTCGAGTGGCAACATCAAGGTCTATAGAATCAACGATTTTAAGAAAGTCCTTGAGATGTTGATTAGGATCTTCAGAACGAAGTCCATGGAATGCGCATCCGCTTTGCACCAACCGGATGGTGTCGGATCGCAAGGGTGTGATATTGGCTCCTTGAGTGAGCTCAATGGTGTTTCGATAGCCATGGTGGCTAGGACGGGAATACTCTCCTAAAGTACGGGCTCTAGGAGGTGGTGGTGGTTGTTGTGGTGGTGGGTTGTGGTGGTTAAGGATATTACCATCTTCCATGATGTCGGATGGTATGGTTACGAACAAAGACACGAAGAAAATAGATAGACTAAAGAAAACCTAGAAAAATAAAATAAAAATCTCACTAGAAAGGAATCTAGTGAGTAGACCTAATAGAAATAAAAATTCAACCTAAACAATAACTATTCCCCGGCAGCGGCGCCAAAAACTTGATGCGTGGGTTTTGCAACCTTACAACCGGTTTTACCTCTCGAGGGATCTCAAGAGGCTTACAACCCCACCAGGCAGTGTACCTGACCGATGTAGTATAGTGTAGTGGTAAGTACGGGGGATTGATCGTTCTCCACAGGGAATAGTGTTCGTTAGGTGTGAAAGGCTACTCTAATTAGGTCTAAGGGTTGAGGAAGATTCTTTTTATGTTTTTTATAATTTTATGAAAGCAAGTAAAATCTCGGGTTTTGAAGGAGTGGGCGGAATTAGTTGCTAGTCAACTAACCCAAATTACTACAAATGCAAATAAAATAAAATAACAAAAATGAAAAGTGGTGAGAAACTTATGTGTAGAGAAATGTGTTTACTTAGATTTCCTTACTCCCTAACTATCTTTTACCGGTTAATTAGTGTGTATTAGTCGCGTGGATGACGGGTGTATTCCTTAATACCATTCGTGGGGTGGCGTACTTACTTCCCCAAACTCTACAAGCTCCTACTTCACTCCTATGTCGAGCCGGCTAGGAAGCTCCTAACATGGGATCACTAGAATTCGCTTGTGCATTAAATACAACCATAAAAACCTTTAGTACGCGTTTGGTTCATGTTTCTTAAGACGTTCAAGCAAGTTACCGAATAGGAAGTTAGCCAGTTTTCTTAAGCCTAACATAGATAAACAATCATCCAATACAACTAATAACACACTAACAACCAATAATCAATAGCTAGGTTTCATTAGATCTAAGCAAACACAAGATAAAATTAGCCTAACATGTTAAACAAAAGACAAGCATAAGATAGAATCAAACAACACATAGACATATTGAATGATTAATTGATAACTTATCTTTCAATGAAACATGGAAGATCTCAGGGCAAAAAGCCCTGAAAAAGTAGCTAAAATCGTCTTAGGGTTTTATCCCAAAATTCCACACACTAAGCTCTCCCCAATGACAAAAAATTAGAAAACTATATATAGACTTTGACATCTGACGGCGTCACCTTATGCATTGTGACGCCGTCACCTCGCCGCTTTTAGGGTTCCCGGATGACCATCTTGACGCCGTCCCTCTTTAGCTCTACCAAAATCCATTCTGGCTTATCAAGGCTTGACGCCGTCGGATCCTGAACGTGACGCCGTCCCCTTATGATTTAAGCCGTGACGCCCTTGATTTAGTTAAAGCGTGACGCCGTCAGAATTCTCATGCAAACTCACTGGCCCGTCATGAGTAAATTTCACATCCAACTTTTCTTGCCAAGGCATGACGCCGTCCCATGTTAATTGTGACGCCGTCAAGAGTAACTTTTAGCCGATTCTTGAGACTTTGCCGTTTTCTTCACTTTAATGCTCCAAAAACGTCCAAAATGCCTCCTTTTCCAGATTTCTCCTCAAAAGTACCTAAAATGACAAAAGGAACGATTTAGGGCAATATTTGATCAAATAAATACGATTTCGGGCTTAAATGACCCCTTAAAAGCGGTACACTTTTCGCCTCATCAGATATAGTTAAAGGAAAAAGCGAGAGAGTTAGATCTCTAGCATTGAAAGCCAAGAAGGAGTCTAGTGATGAGGAATGCTCGAGTTCCGACAGTGAAGATGAGGAATATGAATTAGCGGTTAGGGACTTTAAAAAGTTCTTTAGGATAAGAGGTAGGTTCGTTAGGCAACCTCGTGATGAGAAGAAGACATCACAAAAGAACCATGCTAAAAAGAAAGGGACAAGTGATAGGAAATGCTTTAGATGCGGAGATCCTAATCACCTCATAGGAGAGTGTCCCAAGCCACCGAAAGTCAACAACCAACGAGCTCTCATAGGAGGCTCCTGGAGCGATAGCGGTGATGATGAAGAAAAGAAACCCAAGGACGAAACATGTCTAATGGCTCATGCTTCTAATGAGATATGCTTGGGAATTGACTTGGAGCCTGACGAATGGGTCAAGGATAGTGGATGCACTAACCACATGACGGGCAACCGAAGTTTATTCTCATCATACAAGGCATACAACGGAGGTAATGTCACTTTCGGTAGCAAACTTAAGGGCAACATTATAGGCAAAGGTACGATTACTCAAGACTCTCTCATTATTAGAAATGTTGAGCACGTAGATAACTTAGGTTTTAACTTACTTAGCATTAGTCAAATGGTAGATAATAAGTGTAGAGTCATATTCTCTGAAGAGGGTAGTGAGATCATTAAGAATGGGAAAACCATAGGTAAAGGAGTTAGGAAAAACGGCTTATTTGTCATGAAGATAGGAAATAAGTCTGAAGATAAGATTTGTCTAGCAACTATAGATGATCATACCACTCTGTGGCATAGGAGACTAGGTCATGCCAATATGCGTCTTATACAATCATTGGCATCTAAGGAACTAGTTAGAAACCTACCTAAGATTAAGTTCGACTCACACTTTTGTGACGCTTGTAAAGTTGGAAAACAAGCTCATTCTAGTCACAAAGCTAAAAAATATGGTTTCGACCTCTAGACGCCTAGAACTACTTCACATGGACTTATTCGGTCCATCCGCCGTACGGAGCTACGGAGGAAATCTCTACACCTTAGTAATAGTTGATGACTACTCTAGGTATACTTGGACTAGATTTCTTAAGAATAAGACTCAAGCCTTTGAGGAATTTGAAATCTTTAGTAAGAAAGTCCAAAATCAACTAGGATGTACAATAGTTTCTATTGGGACAGATCATGGTCGGGAATTTGATAATGAAGTGCAATTTGGAGTATATTGTGATGCTAATGGTATTACTCACAATTTCTCAGCTCCACGCACTCCTCAATCAAATGGGGTAGTTGAGCGGAAAAATCGTACTCTACAAGAAATGAGTAGAACGATGTTGAATGAACAATCAATTCCGCAAAAGTTTTGGTGTAACGCGGTGGACACCTCAACTTACATTCTAAATAGGATTCTAATTAGACCTATCCTAGGAAAAACCCCATATGAAATCATGAAAGGAAGAAAACCTTCTCTTGATTACTTTAGAGTGTTTGGAAGCAAATGCTTCATACTAAACACTAAAGATTACCTCACCAAGTTTGACCCAAAGTCTTACGAAGGTGTATTCCTAGGTTACTCCCAAAATAGTAAAGCCTACGTTGTCCTAAATAGAGAAACCTCAAAAGTCGAAGAATCACTCAACGTGACATTCGATGAAAGTCCTCCACAATCTAAGACATCACCATTGGTTGATGATGACTTAGATGAGGATGAGGCCATTAAGGTTAATGGCAAGAAAACCCTAGAAGATGACATTGAGGATGAAATAGTTGAAGTTGACGAAATTGTCAACATTAAGGAATCCAAAAACCATCCTATTGAAAATGTCATAGGTAACCTAAACCAAAGAACCCTTAGGTCACAAGCACAAAACAAAAGTAACTTCTTTTGTTTCATATCTACCGTAGAACCTAAGAATGTAGGTGAAGCAATTAAGGATGAAAGTTGGATAGTTGCCATGCAGGAGGAACTAAATCAATTCACCGCAAACCAAGTTTGGGATTTAGTACCTCTTCCTAGAAATCAAACTATCATAGGAACTAAATGGGTGTTTAGAAACAAACTCGACGAAAATGGCGTCGTAGTTAGGAATAAGGCAAGGTTGGTAGCGCAAGGCTACAACCAACAAGAGGGAATAGATTATCATGAAACCTATGCACCCGTAGCTAGATTAGAATCAATTAGAATACTCCTCGCCTATGCATGTGCCTTAGACTTTAAGCTATACCAAATGGACATGAAGAGTGCGTTCCTTAATGGTTATATCAACGAGGAGGTGTATGCTGCGCAACCTCCGAGATTCGTTAATTTCGAATGTCCGAATCATGTTTATAAACTCAAGAAAGCACTCTATGGTCTTAAACAAGCTCCTAAAACTTGGTATGGTAGTCTAAAAGCCTTCTTGATTGAACATGAATATACCATGGGAAAGGTTGATAACACACTCTTCACAAAGAAAAGAAATTCACATCTCATCATTGTTCAAATATATGTCGACGACATTATATTCGGATCAACTTGTCAAGAGATGTGCGATGATTTCTCAAAAATCATGCACGACGAGTTTGAGATGAGCATGATGGGTGAATTAAATTTCTTCCTTGGTTTACATATTAAACAAATGGAAGATGGCATCTTCTTTAATCAAGCTAAGTATAGTAAAGAGATGCTTAAGAAGTTTAGTTTAGAAGAGTCTAAGCCCATGAAAACTCCCATGTCCACGGAAATAAAACTCACGAAAGATGAAGAAGGTGAGTTCGTGGATAGCACTAAGTATAGAGGTATGATAGGAAGTTTACTATACCTTACGGCAAGTAGGCCCGACATCATGTTTAGTGTCTGCCTTTGTGCTCGCTTCCAAGAGGATCCCAAAACCTCTCACCTTGAAGCAGTTAAGCGTATCTTCCGATACATTAAAGGCACTATACACTTGGGATTATTTTATCCCAAGGGGACCGGTGTAGAAACTGTTGTCTATGCCGACTCTGATCATGCGGGAGATTATGTGGATCGAAAGAGTACGAGTGGCGTTTGTACCTTCATGGGTTGTTGTATAACTTCTTGGTTCTCCAAGAAATAAACGGCTCTTGCTATCTCCACGACCGAAGCCGAGTAAGTAAGCGCCGGAAAGGCATGTCAACAAGCACTATGGATGAAACAAGCTCTTATAGACTTTGACATCCATCTAGATGACGTTCCCATTATGTGCGATAATAAAGGTGCTATTGACTTGAGCAAAAACCCCGTTCAACACTTCCGTACCAAACACATCAAAATCCGCCACCACTTCCTTCGCGATAATGTTCAGAAAGGAAACATTTCCATTGAGAAAGTTCCTTCTCAGGACAATGTCGCAGACATCCTAACCAAACCTCTCAAACGAGAATCCTTTAATTATCTCCGTCTAGGTCTAGGAATGATGGAACATATTCCATAAGTCTCATGACTCTTGAAGTCATCTCGTGAGTCTCGTGTAGTTTAGTTTAGGTCTCCCTAGTCAAAAGAATTTGTTGGGTACAAATTCTTTCCTCGTGATAATAGGTCTCACTAAAACAGCGAGACTTGTTCGTCAAAAATCAAAATGGGATAGAAAACAGTCCCAGCAGATCACGGATCCACTAAATGTGGCACGACACCGTTAAAGTTAACGGTACCGTGGAACCGTGCATCTGGAACATTCCGTATTTAAGTTCCCCTTTTTCCACACTACTCATTCCAAACCCTCATAACCTCAGCAACTGCTGTCATAACTTTACCTCACACCCAACACTTAATTACATCCCTTCAAGATCATATTCAAGATATTGAGTTTCAAGATCCTAAATCATTCTCACCCTTTTTCAACAAAAATTGTAAGTCACCTTACTCCAATTTTTTTTTTTAATTTTGGGTCTAGGGTTTATGCATTGATGAAAATTGAATTGGGGTTTTTCAATTCTCTCTAGGAAATTTTCAATTCGAAGTCATCAACACCAAAACATTTCAAAATCTTTGGTACCAAAAACATTGAGGTTACCAAAACACCCCAATTCCATCATTTTCAAAATCTCACGAAACTAGGACCATGAAATTGTTCTTTTCATGTATTGTTGATGCAAACTAAAAACATCTTTTCATGCATACATGATCTCACGAATATTGATCGAATTACATAATCAATATGTATTTTTGACATATTTGTTTGAGCAGAAGTAAAATTAGGAGTGTTAGGGTCATCTCATTATTTTTTTTGTCGAGATTACCGCACCTCCACATAGTTTGCATTTAGGTACACACTAGGCATGTGCATAATGCAACTATTCTTCACTCTAATTTTTCCTTAAAATTTTTTTTAGGAAACAAAAATGTCTCATGAATATGATTTTGATCATCACCTAACCGATACCTACACACCCGAAATTTCACAAGAACCCACAACTCCCGGTAACCACATTCGTGCCTATGTCAATCTTGAAACCCGTCGGTTTCATGAAGGCCGTGTCGTTGATTCGTCCCTAATTTACCATCGGGACATCAACACTTCCTTTAGAGCTATAGGATTCGATTGTCTACTCCACATTAACGAGAACATTTGTCCTCGTTTTGTGTTGGAGTTCTTCCGAAAAGTTGAACTCGTACGTAACGAGGATCAATCTTTGTCACTTTGGTTTTGGGTCCAAAACTTCAAATTCGTCCTAACTCTTGAGCAATTTGCTCAGATCCTTCGAATACCCAATCATGGGCAATGTGCCTATACTGAAGATTGGTGTCTTGAGTCTCTCTTTCACTATCGTGAGGAGAATAGTCCGTACTGTTCGTACATACCCTCTCCATCCGAACTAACCAAACTCATCCGTACTTATAAGTACCCCTCTTACCTTAATCCAACGAAAATTCGTTTGGAAGAGGTTCGTCTTGAACTACTTTCTTGGGCAGTCATCCTGCGAGAAAATGTTCTAAGTCTCACAGGAAATCGTGAGCAACTCCCGGCGTGTTGTGCTCATATGATTAACTGTCTCCTAACCCAACAACCATACAACCTCGCTTACTTCTTCGCTAAGCAAATTGTCCATCTCAAGGGTAACAAGAATAAATTGATACCCTATGGGATGTTCCTAACCCGTCTCTATCACCATCTCATGAACCTACACCCTTACCTCAACGGTCCTCAATACTCCTTTGTTAAACCCATCATGCAACCCATAAACGAGTCACATGTTTCATCAATCCTCATTTCCGAATCCTCCACCCATTATGCACCCTTTGATGATCCAAATCATGAAAATGAGATTCATGCTCAAGACAAGAGTATGCCAAGAATGGGGGAATGCTCAAGTCATATGTGTTGAAGAAATCTATGTTTCTTATTAGGATTTATCTTTGAATGAATGCTAATTGATTTATTGCATGCATAACTATCTCCTTGCCTAATCAATCTATGTGATATTTGGTTGATAGCGTATTTTGTCCCTTCTTATTGCATGCTTATCATTATCTTAGGAAACTACATGATAGCCTTTATGTGCTAGTTGTAGCTCAAATGGGACACTTTAGGAAAACAAGTACCTAGTGAGTTGAGGCACTATCATTTCCAGGAATTAGTTCCCCTAGAAAACATCCCCCTAGCTGCCCAGAACTAACCTGCACAGAAATCTTCTTGCAAACAGTGGCACGGTACCATTAAATATGGACGGTACCGTTAAATTTAACGGTACCGTGGGTCATTTAAAGGAACCGTATCCCTGTTTGACGAATTTTTACTATTCCTACCAAAAACCCTACACCCCTAACCTCAAACCTGCAAATCTTTGCAAACCTAACACACCCTAGGATTCCCTTCCTACACCATAGGATCAACTTTAATTCAAATTTCACCCAACTTGCCTATTTAAGGCCTCACCCTTGCAAGCTTATCTTGCACTTCACCTTCAACCTCCCATCACACAAACACCATGTCCTCCACACATGGTTCAACCTCTCAAATCTCCAAGAAACCTAGGATAACCGTAAAACCACCCTCAAAACCACTCTTTGTGGATCTCACAAAAGATGATGAAGCTATGACACCACCTTCCCAAGCCACTCCATACACACCATCGCCACCTTATGCACCATCTAAAACATCATCTACCTACACAACATCTTCATCATCCTACTACACTACATCATCAATGGAGTACACACCATCCCCCTTAACTCCATTGGACAATGCCATGCCAATTTCACCTCCAACAAACCTACCACAATCACTGATGCGTGGTTTTGCGACCTTACAACAGGTTTTACCTCTCGAGGGATCTCAAGAGGCTTACAACCCCACCAGGCAGTGTACCTGACCGATTTAGTATAGTGTAGTGGTAAGTACGGGGGATTGATCGTTCTCCACAGGGAATAGTGTTCGTTAGGTATGAAAAACTACTTTAATAGGTCTAAGGGTGAGAGAAGATTCTTTTTATGTTTTTATATTTTTTTGGAAAGCAAGTAAAATCTCGGGTTTGAAAGAGTGGGCGGAATTAGTTGCTAGTCAACTAACCCAAATTACTACGAATGCAAATTAAATAAAATAACAGAAAATGAAAATGTTGGTGAAAACTTATGTGGAGGGAAATGTGTTTACTTAGATTTCCTTACTCCCTAACTATCTTTTACCGGTTGATTAGTGTGTATTAGTCGCGTGGATGATGGGTGTATTCCTTAATACCATTCGTGGGGTGGCGTACGTACTTCCCCAACTCTACAAGCTCCTATTTCACTCCTATGTCGAGCCGGCTAGGAAGCTCCTAACATGGGATCACTAGAATTCGCTTGTGCATTAAATACAACCATAAAAACCTTTAGTACGCATTGGTTCATGTTTCTTAAGACGTTCAAGCAAGTTACCGAATAGGAAGTTAGCCAGTTTTCTTAAGCCTAACATAGATGAACAATCATCCAATACAACTAACAACACACTAATAACCAATAATCAATAGCTAGGTTTCATTAGATCTAAGCAAACACAAGATAAATCTAGCCTAACATGTTAAACAAAAGACAAGAATAAGATAGAATCAAACAACACATAGACATATTGAATGATTAATTGATAACTTATCTTCAATGTAACATGGAAGATCTCAAGGCAAAAAGCCTTGAAAGAGCTGCCAAATTCGTCCTAGGGTTTTCACACACACAAGTTTCCCAATAAGTTCCACACTAATGACAAAGAATTGCAAAACTATATATAGATTTTTGGATCTGACGGCGTCACGTTATAGAGTGTGACGCCGTCACCTCGCCGCTTTTAGGGTTCTCGGATGACCTTCTTGACGCCGTCCCTCTTTAGCTCTCCAAAATCCGTTCTGGCTTATCAAGGCTTGACGCCCTCAGACTATGAACGTGACGCCGTCCCTCTTTGAATTATAACGTGATGACCTTGATCAAATTAAAGGGTGACGCCGTCAGAATTTCCATGCAATTTCTCTGGCTTATCATGAGTAAATTTCACATCCACCACTTTTGCCAAGCCATGACGCTGTCCAGGGTTAATCCTGACGCCGTCAAAGGTATCTTCCAGCAAGATTTGAGACTTTGTCGTTTTCTTCACTTTTATGCTCCAAAAACGTCCAAAATGCTTCCTTTTCCAGATTTCTTCTCAAAAGTACCTAAAATGACAAAAGGAACGATTTAGGGCAATATTTGATCAAATAAATACGATTTAGGGCTTAAATGACCCCTTAAAAGCGGTACACTTTTCGCTTCATCAAATACCCTTACACTTGATATTTGCTTGTCCTCAAGCAAATGCGCTTTTATTCTAATCAAAATACAAGTTAGGGGTCATTTAATGCTAACATAAAAGTAATTGCAACAAATAGTCGTTCCACTTTAATCATAATAAGCACGGAGATTACAAACTAGCACCTCACAAGTAGTGTTTAGATACTCACATCTCTCAAGTGTCATCAAAATAAATCTCATAAATGAAAGCGGATAATATCTCTCACTACCTGTCATAGCAAATAGATTACCATAGGCTTGGGAAAGGATCAAAAACCTCCTCCACTAGGCGTAAGCACCTAAGATAAACTATCAAAGAGGGCTTTTAAATGGGTTATAATGTTAGGTGTAGGGAAAAGGAAAACACGGTTTTGTTGGATAAAGGATATTTTACTGGTGGCGAGTTAAAGATCTTGATCAATTACATGTACTATACAATGTTACTAAGCCAAGACTCGACTCAATCTTAAGCTAATGAAAGAAACTAACAAAAACATAAAATAAACATAAAATAAAACGGGATGGTAGTCCGTATGTTTTTTCCACTTTTCTTTTTCTCATTTTTTTTGTATTTTTCTTGATTTTTTCGATTTTTTTTTTTTTTTTTTTATTACACTTTTGCCCTACCATCCAAAATAATACATCATAGGGGCATTGCATTCCCCTTACACTTGAACTTTTACATAACTTTACAAATAACTATTCTAATGACTCGAATTAAGATAATTGAAAAACTTGGAGTACTTTTAAAATATTTAGCACATATGGGGGTAATAAATGATGTTCTTCCCCATTACTCCATTACACTAGTACTTTACCCATGAGTCCCAATCGTCCCAAAACAATATGTACAAGGATATGACTCGACTTAGCAACCATGTAATCAATTAGATAATTAACTTGGGTTTAAACAAATGTTGTCACAATAATGCACTAAAAATGAGTGCATACAAGGTAGGCTAAGGCGATTTGGGTGTACATTTAAGTGGGGTGTAACAAATTCTTCCTTTAAGTAAAATGCTTAAAGGTCGAAACGAAAAGATAGGCTCTGAGGGGTGTACTAGGGGTATCGTGTACTAAAAATGAGTACAACGCAAAGGGTGTGGGAGAATTACTTGACCAATGTAGCCAATGTAATTATAACAAAAACACAGGTGTAAAACAGTGGGTTAATCCTAATGCCTCTTATCATGTAGTAAATCTAACTACACGAATGTAGTCTCACTTGTGGCCTCGGAATGGTCCTAACGCAAGTTCTAGAATCTAAGTGCTACCGGTACACACATTGATGCGTGGTTTTGCAACCTTACAACAGGTTTTACCTCTCGAGGGATCTCATGAGGCTTACAACCCCACCAGGCAGTGTACCTGACCGATGTAGTATAGTGTAGTGGTAAGTACGGGGGATTGATCGTTCTCCACAGGGAATAGTGTTTGTTAGGTATGAAAGACTACTCTAATTAGGTCTAAGGGTTGAGGAAGATTCTTTTTTATGTTTTTATATTTTATAAAAGCAAGTAAAATCTCGGGTTTTGAAGGAGTGGGCGGAATTAGTTGCTAGTCAACTAACCCAAATTACTACAAATGCAAATAAAATAAAATAACAAAAATGAAAAGTGGTGAGAAACTTATGTGTAGAGAAATGTGTTTACTTAGATTTCCTTACTCCCTAACTATCTTTTACCGGTTAATTAGTGTGTATTAGTCGCGTGGATGACGGGTGTATTCCTTAATACCATTCGTGGGGTGGCGTACTTACTTCCCCAAACTCTACAAGCTCCTACTTCACTCCTATGTCGAGCCGGCTAGGAAGCTCCTAACATGGGATCACTAGAATTCGCTTGTGCATTAAATACAACCATAAAAACCTTTAGTACGCGTTTGGTTCATGTTTCTTAAGACGTTCAAGCAAGTTACCGAATAGGAAGTTAGCCAGTTTTCTTAAGCCTAACATAGATAAACAATCATCCAATACAACTAATAACACACTAACAACCAATAATCAATAGCTAGGTTTCATTAGATCTAAGCAAACACAAGATAAAATTAGCCTAACATGTTAAACAAAAGACAAGCATAAGATAGAATCAAACAACACATAGACATATTGAATGATTAATTGATAACTTATCTTTCAATGAAACATGGAAGATCTCAAGGCAAGAAGCCCTGAAAAAGTAGCTAAAATCGTCTTAGGGTTTTATCCCAAAATTCCACACACTAAGCTCTCTTTAATGACAAAAAATTAGAAAACTATATATAGACTTTGACATCTGACGGCGTCACCTTATGCATTGTGACGCCGTCACCTCGCCGCTTTTAGGGTTCCCGGATGACCATCTTGACGCCGTCCCTCTTTAGCTCTTCAAAAATCCATTCTGGCTTATCAAGGCTTGACGCCGTCGGATCATGAACCTGACGCCGTCCCCTTATGATTTAAGCCGTGACGCCCTTGATTTAGTTAAAGCGTGACGCCGTCAGAATTCTCATGCAAACTCACTGGCCCGTCATGAGTAAATTTCACATCCAACTTTTCTTGCCAAAGCATGACGCCGTCTGGAGTTAATGTTGACGCCGTCAAAGGTGACTTTCAGCACAATATTGAGACTTTGCCGTTTTCTTCACTTTTATGCTCCAAAAACGTCCAAAATGCCTCCTTTTCCAGATTTCTCCTCAAAAGTACCTAAAATGACAAAAGGAACGATTTAGGGCAATATTTGATCAAATAAATACGATTCAAGGCTTAAATGACCCCTTAAAAGCGGTACACTTTTCGCCTCATCAAATACCCTTACACTTGAGATTTGCTTGTCCTCAAGCAAATGCGCTTTTATTCTAATCAAAATATAAGTTAGGGGTCATTTAATGCAAACATAAAAGTAATTACAACAAATAATCGTTCCACTTCAATCATAATAAGCACGGAGATTACATACTAGCACCTCACAAGTAGTGTTTAGATACTCACATCTCTCAAGTGTCATCAAAATAAATCTCATAAATGAAAACGGAAAATATCTCTCACTACCTGTCATAGCAAATAGATTACCATAGGCTTGGGAAAGGATCGAAAACCTCCTCCACTAGGCGTAAGCACCTAAGATAAACTATCAAAGAGGGCTTTTAAATGGGTTATAACGTTAGGTGTAGGGAAAAGGAAAACACGGTTTTGTTGGATAAAGGATATTTTACTGGTGGCGAGTTAAAGATCTTGATTAATTACATGTACTATACAATGTTGCTAAGCCAAGACTAGACTCGATCTAAAGCTAGAAACAAAATAACATAAACATAAAATAAACATAAAATAAAACGGGATGGTAGTCCGTATGTTTTTTCTATTTTTCTTTTTCTCATTTTTTTGTATTTTTCTTGATTTTTTCGATTTTTTTTTTTTTTTTTTTTTTTTTTTTTTTTTTTTTTTTTTTTTTTGACATACACTTTTACCCTACCATCCAAAATAATACATCATAGGGGCGTTGCATCCCCTTACACTTGAACTTTTACATAACTTTACAAATAACTATTCTAATTACTCGAATTAAGATAATTGAAAAACTTGGAGTACTTTTAAAACATTTAGCACATATGGGGGTAATAAATGATGTTCTTCCCCATTACTCCATTATACTAGTACTTTACCCATGAGTCCCAATCGTCCCAAAACAATATGTACAAGGATATGACTCGACTTAGCAACCATGTAATCAACTAGATAATTAACTTGGGTTTAAACAAATGTTGTAACAATAATGCACTAAAAATGAGTGCATACAAGGTAGGCTAAGGCGATTTGGGTGTACATTTAAGTGGGGTGTAACAAATTCTTCCTTTAAGTAAAATGCTTAAAGGTCGAAACGAAAAGATAGGCTCTGAGGGGTGTACTAGGGGTATCGTGTACTAAAAATGAGTACAACGCAAAGGGTGTGGGAGAATTACTTGACCAATGTAGCCAATGTAATTATAACAAAAACACAGGTGTAAAACAATGGGTTAATCCTAATGCCTCTTATCATGTAGTAAATCTAACTACACGAATGTAGTCTCACTTGTGGCCTCGGAATGGTCCTAACGCAAGTTCTAGAATCTAAGTGCTACCGGTACACACATCATAGCATAAATGCTTTTCCTACCAATTCTAGGGGCGAACCTCACATATTTGGGGGTGGAAAATTTTTTAGTGGTACGGTTTTTGTGCTAGTCATATAACTCCTATCCGTGAGACGCTCATTAAGATCAAAGTTTCACTCCTATATGTTGTAAAAAATTTTAAATTTGGCACTAAAATTACCTTAACAAGTATTTCTCTCAGTTTTATTACACATCTACTATTAAACAAACAAAAATCAAGCGCAATTGTATTCTCAAAAATCGTACTTTTACCCTCCCCTTACACTTAAGATGAACATTGTCCCCAATGTTCAAATAACAAGATGTAAAAGTAAAAAGTAAAAGAATGAAATCAAATACTCCCCTGATTCGCTCGTTGGATAATGAAATTACACGGTTAAATCTTCCTCCAAAGAGAATGTTGAAGCTCCATGACTAATGCATCGCCATAAGCTTGATTCAAAACATTTCCTTGTCCAAAATAACCTGTTGAACCTGAGAAAACAAACACGAAAACCTGCATAACATCGGCGGGATAAAATCTATATATAAGGATATAATGCTTGTGGAATGATAACTTTGCAGATTCCTGGAGATTATAAGTTGGAGATTTTAATAAAAACTTTTTATGAAAACAAAATTTTCAAAAATTTCTGGAAATTAAATCTGACGCCGTCAGGTTATAACCCCTGACGCCGTCAGAAATGACCTGACAAAAAATTTTCATTTTAAGTTTCCGGAAAATTTCTAGAAAAACCTTTACCTTACTTCCTGGAAATCCTGCAAAACATCATTATGACTCGATACAAGCATTTGACTCAAACAAACACGAATATGTATGTTAATTTATTATTATTATGATTCATGTTCATTTGTGTTCTAATAAACCGATTTAGATTTCCCTTACACTTATCTTTTGTAAAATACCTTTATATGTAGTTAAGACGAAGTTAAAAACAACATAAAGCATTTTCACAAATTACTTTTGAACATGAATTAATAAGAATAAAAATTAAACACACATACGAAAGCAAATAAAATCAAACAAACAAATAAATAAACACACAAAGCAAATAAACCATGGGCTGCCTCCCAAGAGCGCTTGTTTTTGTTCGAGTCACGAGCCTGACTCTACCCTTATTTAATGGATAAAGGAGAGGTTTTCCCTACACTTAGGATTAAGTGCGGGTGATAGTAGCGATACACACCAGCTCGGTAGGAGTATGCCACGTGAGGAAAGAGTGGTGGATGAACTATATGCTCAAAGGGGTGTGCTCCTTTCATTATAACCTTGCCTAGTTCACTTTGGTCAATGGGTGATTTTGAGTTTCCTCCTAAAAAGGGATCATCTTCTATCAACTTCGAGAGACTCCTAGTTGGGAATCCATCATGACCTAATAAACCCGGTTTAAACCCATAATGTTTCTTATGATCAATCATGAATGGGTGATGTAAGTATGTAAGGTTATGGTTCACTCCTATGTTAGCTTCCTCTCTACAAGGCTTAGAGTCTACTACCTTCAACATAAAACTACCCGGACTATATGGTTTGATGGGTGGGTCGGGTCCTAATTTAATTCCTAAGTTCACATCTAAGGATGGAAGATTAGGTAATGGTTTTGGTTTAGGCTCCGGTTCATCAAAACTAGGAACTTCCATAGAACTAAAAGAAAGGTTGTGATCACTAAAAGCATTCAAACCTATTTCTTCTAGTTGTGTTTGGTCCAAGGGCTCTACCTCTATTGGGGTTCCTATAGTCTCCTCAACTTCTTCCGGGTAAGTCACGGGTGGTGTGTGTGCCTCAAATGATGGTAGGACTTGTGGGGTACTTGGTGGGCTTATGTTACTTACCTCATCATTCCTTATGTCAAGATCACCTATATCTTCATCATGTGTTTTAGTAGGATCTAACCCTAACATTTTCCCAAGTATCTCAAGTGCTTCTCTAGGCATCTTAACTTCTATATCCGAATCATAAGGATCATCCTCAATATTATGACTGCTATATTCAAATTTCCCAAAAGATTCATCATGTGTTTCTTGAGATTCATCATCATTGATCATAAAACCTAGGTCTTTTTGATCAATGTGATCATGTTCGGCTAAATCCTCCATCACATCAAGGTCACCTATGTGTTTGTTTTGTACTATGGCATTACATGACAACCACTTAGGTATCTCAACACTAACATATTCATCCCCAAACAAACTTGTTTCATGATCCTCGAATTTTGTGGTCAATTGACTTGTACTAACGTTTGTTGGGTTGTCTACTATATAATAATATTGGGCACACTCTTCAATAGCTTCCCATGCTTTCTCAGCACTTAATTCCCTAATATCCCTGCCGGCAATATGGTAAATGTACCTTTGGGCTTGTCGGTCGACATGATTGTAAAAGAATTGAGTTAGGGACCAAAAATCGAAGTTATGATGAGGGACTTTTTGGAGTAAATATTTAAAACGAGTCCATGCATCATAGAGAGGTTCATCTTTATGTTGTTTAAACATCAAGATGTCATATGGAGTGGGTGAATTACGTGGTTGGTAGTATGGTGGATTCGCGTTCTCCATAATGGTGAACGGAAGAGTCAATGGAAATTACGAACAAACACACAAAGAAATAAGATAGACTAAAGAAAACCTAGAAAAATAAAATAAAAATCTCACTAGAAAGGAATCTAGTGAGTAGACCTAATAAAATAAAAATTCAACCTAAACAATAACTATTCCCCGGCAACGGCGCCAAAAACTTGATGCGTGGGTTTTGCAACCTTACAACAGGTTTTACCTCTCGAGGGATCTCAAGAGGCTTACAACCCCACCAGGCAGTGTACCTGACCGATGTAGTATAGTGTAGTGGTAAGTACGGGGGATTGATCGTTCTCCACAGGGAATAGTGTTCGTTAGGTGTGAAAGGCTACTCTAATTAGGTCTAAGGGTTGAGGAAGATTCTTTTTTATGTTTTTATATTTTATAAAAGCAAGTAAAATCTCGGGTTTTGAAGGAGTGGGCGGAATTAGTTGCTAGTCAACTAACCCAAATTACTACAAATGCAAATAAAATAAAATAACAAAAATGAAAAGTGGTGAGAAACTTATGTGTAGAGAAATGTGTTTACTTAGATTTCCTTACTCCCTAACTATCTTTTACCGGTTAATTAGTGTGTATTAGTCGCGTGGATGACGGGTGTATTCCTTAATACCATTCGTGGGGTGGCGTACTTACTTCCCCAAACTCTACAAGCTCCTACTTCACTCCTATGTCGAGCCGGCTAGGAAGCTCCTAACATGGGATCACTAGAATTCGCTTGTGCATTAAATACAACCATAAAAACCTTTAGTACGCGTTTGGTTCATGTTTCTTAAGACGTTCAAGCAAGTTACCGAATAGGAAGTTAGCCAGTTTTCTTAAGCCTAACATAGATAAACAATCATCCAATACAACTAATAACACACTAACAACCAATAATCAATAGCTAGGTTTCATTAGATCTAAGCAAACACAAGATAAAATTAGCCTAACATGTTAAACAAAAGACAAGCATAAGATAGAATCAAACAACACATAGACATATTGAATGATTAATTGATAACTTATCTTTCAATGAAACATGGAAGATCTCAAGGCAAGAAGCCCTGAAAAAGTAGCTAAAATCGTCTTAGGGTTTTATCCCAAAATTCCACACACTAAGCTCTCTTTAATGACAAAAAATTAGAAAACTATATATAGACTTTGACATCTGACGGCGTCACCTTATGCATTGTGACGCCGTCACCTCGCCGCTTTTAGGGTTCCCGGATGACCATCTTGACGCCGTCCCTCTTTAGCTCTTCAAAAATCCATTCTGGCTTATCAAGGCTTGACGCCGTCGGATCATGAACGTGACGCCGTCCCCTTATGATTTAAGCCGTGACGCCCTTGATTTAGTTAAAGCGTGACGCCGTCAGAATTCTCATGCAAACTCACTGGCCCGTCATGAGTAAATTTCACATCCAACTTTTCTTGCCAAAGCATGACGCCGTCTGGAGTTAATGTTGACGCCGTCAAAGGTGACTTTCAGCACAATATTGAGACTTTGCCGTTTTCTTCACTTTTATGCTCCAAAAACGTCCAAAATGCCTCCTTTTCCAGATTTCTCCTCAAAAGTACCTAAAATGACAAAAGGAACGATTTAGGGCAATATTTGATCAAATAAATACGATTTAAGGCTTAAATGACCCCTTAAAAGCGGTACACTTTTCGCCTCATCACACATCATAGCAAAAATGCTTTTCCTACCAATTCTAGGGGCGAACCTCACATATTTGGGGGTGGAAAATTTTTTTAGTGGTACGGTTTTTGTGCTAGTCATATAACTCCTATCCGTGAGACGCTCATTAAGATCAAAGTTTCACTCCTATATGTTGTAAAAAATTTTAAATTTGGCACTAAAATTACCCTAACATGTATTTATCTCAGTTTTATTACACATCCACTATTAAACAAACAAAAATCAAGCGCAATTGTATTCTCTAAAAATCGTATTTTTACCCCCCCTTACACTTAAGATGAACATTGTCCCCAATGTTCAAATAACAAGATGTAAAAGTATAAAGTAAAAGAATGAAATCAAATACTCCCCTGATTCGTTCGGTGGATAATGAAGTAACACGGTTAGATCTTCTTCCAAAGAGAATGTTGAAGCTCCATGACTAATGCATCGCCATAAGCTTGATCCAAAAACATTTCCTTGTCCAAAATAACCTGTTAAACCTGAGAAAACAAACACGAAAACCTGCATAACATCGGTGGGATAAAATCTATATATAAGGATATAATGCTTGTGGAATGATAATTTTGCAGATTCCTGGAGATTATAAGTTATAGATTTAATAAAAAAATTTTATGAAAACAAAACTTTCAAAAATTTTCAGAAAATTAAACCTGACGCCGTCAGGTTGTAACTCCTGACGACGTCAGAAATGATCTGACAGAATTCTCATGTTACGTTTCCCGAAAAATTTTGGAAAAACCTATACCTTACTTCCTGGAAATCCTGCAAAACTTCATTATGACTTGATACAAGCATTTGACTCAAACAAATACTAATATGTATGTTAATTTATTATTATTATGATTCATGTTCATTTGTGTTCTAATAAACCGATTTAGATTTCCCTTACACTTAACTTTTGCAAAATACCTTTATATGTAGTTAAGACGAAGTTAAAAACAAAATAAAGCATTTTCACAAATTAGTTTTGAACATGAATCAATAATAATAAAATTTAAACATACATACGGAAGCAAATAAAATCAAACAAACAAATAAATGAACACACAAAGCAAATAAAGCTTGGGTTGCCTCCCAAGAAGCGCTTTTCTTTATTAACGAGTCTTGTAGCTAGACTCAAAGTCACTCTACCCTATATAAGTGAGCTCATCATCGAGGACGTCTTTAGGGTTAAGCTTGGTTTGAAGTTTCCTATTGGTCCGCTTAGTACGATATATCTTTTCAAACTTCTCTCCATCCGGGTCATACAATGTCATCTTAATATGCCATGACCCATCTCCATCTTTGGGTGGTTTATCCCAATTCCACTTATGATCATCTTCCTCACAAGTCCACTTATTCATTCCAAGGTTAATTGGCAAAACTCCTAGGAAATCAATCATTTTCCTAAAAACTAGAGGGTCTTCAAATGGATCCAATTCGGTGTCCCTAGCTAAGAGTTGCTCTACCGTATGTGTTCGGTTCACAAAGTCCTCTTCTAGGTAAAATGGGCGTTGGGGTCCTATGAAGTCTCTATCAATCCAAGGTCCATATCTAGATGGTCTCCTTTTTGATTCTAACCAATGTGGTGTTGGTTCCTCACTAGTATCATAGGCGTGTTTCTTAACATCATAGACTGACCAAGTATCTCCTTCCCCTACCGCTATCTTGGATTCCTTACAATCAATCATAGCACTAGCGGTCGCCAAAAATCCTCTACCTATCAACAAGGGGCATGTAGGGTCGCTAACCATATCAAGGACGTGGAAATCGGCTAAAATGGTTAGTTTTCCAATGTGCACTAACACGTCCCTAACTACTCCAACCGGGTAAGCAACACTCCCATCCGCTAAACCTATTATCACCTCGGTTTCTTCAAGTTTTCCTAGTTTTAGAGAGGTGTAGAGAGGTAACGGAAGTAAGTTAAGGCTTGATCCAAGATCGGCTAATGTGTCATAAGCCTCCGAATTACCGATCTTGCAAGGTAGAACAAATAAGCCCGGATCATCTAATTTCTTAGGTAGTTTGTTTTGAACGAAGGCAGTCCCTTTTTCGCCTAACTTGAGCTTCTTCTCATCCAACACATCAACAACCGGACTTTCAAGGTGGAGCTCCTTGAATTCTTCGTCAAGGTTTTGAGTGGGAGGTGTTTCAACTATGTTGTTGACCAATTTGGATGTCATAACTTCTTGGTCATTTGGAACGACTTGGGTTTGTTTGAAACACGAGCTCATGGAATTGACCGAATAATATTGTGGACAAGAACTAGGAGACGAAACTGACGAAATGGCGTTGACGTTTAGTTTCGGGTTCTTGACCGTGTTACTAGGGAGTGCTCCCATTTCTCGGTCATTGAGGGCTTTCAACAAGGTGTCAATCTTATTGGTCATCTCGCTTTGTTTTTGTTTGAAATCGGCTTCAAACTTGGCCAAACGAGCTTCTTGAGATGCCATAAATTGGGACATCAATCCTTCAAAGTTATTGGTACTACCATAATTGTTGGAAGGATTGTTATTGAAAGTACGGTTCGAGGGTGAACCGCTTGATTGGAAACGATTAGGTGGGTTGGAAGAATTGGTTTGTTGTGCATTTTGGTTTTGTTTCCACCTAAGGTTTGGGTGATTTTTCCATGAGGGGTTGTATGAATCACCGTAGGGGTTTGGCTCGGGTTTGAAAGTGTACCACTTGTCTCCCGCTCCGTCGGTACGCGAGGATGCGTAGTCCACAAAAGCTTGTTCGGGGAGTTCCATGCAATCACGAGTGTCGTGGGGACCACTACATAATTCACATGAAGAAGTGATTTTGTTCACTTGGCTTGAAGGTTTAGGAGCCTCGTAGGATTTCATGAGAAACCTGACTTGGTCTTCAAGTTCTATGATCCTACGGTCGGAAGTGCTTGAATTGTTCGAAGGCAAAGATATTGCCTTGACCGTTTTATTCAAATCACGGGGATCACTCTAACTTTCGTTGTCATAAAGAGCAAGATCCTCTAGGAGAGCCCATGATTGTTCCGCACTTAGATCACGTAGCTTACCACCGGCCGATTGGTCAATGGTTTGCCTTGTGTAGAGATTGATATGGTCATAGAAGATTTGGACTTGGAGCCAAAGTTCTATGCCATGATGAGGGACTTTTTGAAGTAAGTCCTTGAATCGAGTCCATGCCTCATAGAGAGTTTCGCCTTGACGTTGTTAGAACATCAAGATATCATTCCTTAGTTTGGTAGTTCTTCCCGGTGGGAAAAACTGAGCAAGGAAACGAGTGGTGAGATCATCCCAAGAGGTGATGGATCCTGCGGGTTGACGCTCTAGCCATTGACTAGCTTGGTCCCGCAGAGAGAATTGAAAGAGACGCAGTCGGGTCGTCTCTCGAGTGGCAACATCAAGGTCTATAGAATCAACAATTTTGAGAAAGTCCTTGAGATGTTGATTAGGATCTTCGGAACGAAGTCCATGGAATGCGCATCCGCTTTGCACCAACCGGATGGTGTCGGATCGCAAGGGTGTGACATTGGCTCCTTGAGTGAGCTCAATGGTGTTTCGATAGCCATGGTGGCTAGGACGGGAGTACTCTCCTAAAGTACGGGCTCTAGGAGGTGGTGGTTGTTGTTGTGGTGGTGGGATGTTGGGATCAAGGATATTACCATCTTCCATGATGTCTAATGGTAATGGTTACGAACAAAGAAACGAAGAAAATAGATAGACTAAAGAAAACCTAGAAAAAGAAAATAAAAATCTCACTAGAAAGGAATCTAGTGAGTAGACCTATAAAATAAAAAATTCAACCTAAACAATAACTATTCCCCGGCAACGGCGCCAAAAACTTGATGCGTGGTTTTGCGACCTTACAACAGGTTTTACCTCTCGAGGGATCTCAAGAGGCTTACAACCCCACCAGGCAGTGTACCTGACCGATGTAGTATAGTGTAGTGGTAAGTACGGGGGATTGATCGTTCTCCACAGGGAATAGTGTTCGTTAGGTATGAAAAACTACTTTAATAGGTCTAAGGGTGAGAGAAGATTCTTTTTATGTTTTTATATTTTTTTGGAAAGCAAGTAAAATCTCGGGTTTGAAAGAGTGGGCGGAATTAGTTGCTAGTCAACTAACCCAAATTACTACGAATGCAAATTAAATAAAATAACAGAAAATGAAAATGTTGGTGAAAACTTATGTGGAGGGAAATGTGTTTACTTAGATTTCCTTACTCCCTAACTATCTTTTACCGGTTGATTAGTGTGTATTAGTCGCGTGGATGACGGGTGTATTCCTTAATACTATTCGTGGGGTGGCGTACGTACTTCCCCAACTCTACAAGCTCCTACTTCACTCCTATGTCGAGCCGGCTAGGAAGCTCCTAACATGGGATCACTAGAATTCGCTTGTGCATTAAATACAACCATAAAAACCTTTAGTATGCATTGGTTCATGTTTCTTAAGACGTTCAAGCAAGTTACCGAATAGGAAGTTAGCCAGTTTTCTTAAGCCTAACATAGATGAACAATCATCCAATACAACTAACAACACACTAATAACCAATAATCAATAGCTAGGTTTCATTAGATCTAAGCAAACACAAGATAAATCTAGCCTAACATGTTAAACAAAAGACAAGAATAAGATAGAATCAAACAACACATAGACATATTGAATGATTAATTGATAACTTATCTTCAATGTAACATGAAAGATCTCAAGGCAAAAAGCCTTGAAAGAGCTGCCAAATTCGTCCAAGGGTTTTCACACACAAAGTTCCCCAATAAGTTCCACACTAATGACAAAGAATTGCAAAACTATATATAGATTTTTGGATCTGACGGCGTCACGTTATGGAGTGTGACGCCGTCACCTCGCCGCTTTTAGGGTTCTTGGATGACCTTCTTGACGCCGTCCCTCTTTAGCTCTACAAAATCCGTTCTGGCTTATTAAGGCTTGACGCCCTCAGACTATGAACGTGACGCCGTCCCTCTTTGAATTATAACGTGACGACCTTGATCAAATTAAAGGGTGATGCCATCAGAATTTCCATGCAATTTCTCTGGCTTATCATGAGTAAATTTCACATCCACCACTTTTGCCAAGCCATGACGCCGTCCAGGGTTAATCCTGACGCCGTCAAAGGTAACTTCCAGCAAGATTTTGAGACTTTGTCGTTTTCTTCACTTTTATGCTTCAAAAATGTCCAAAATGCTACCTTTTCCAAATTTCTTCTCAAAAGTACCTAAAATGACAAAAGGAACGATTTAGGGCAATATTTGATCAAATAAATACGATTTAGGGCTTAAATGACCCCTTAAAAGCGGTACACTTTTCGCTTCATCAATCACCATCTCCTATCATGGCACAACCCAATCAACCACATCCCTTTGATTTACATAGTGCTAATTGCCTATGTTGTCTCCATAACCGTAACCTCATCTATTTCTTAAGAGACGAGATTCATTTCATGTTCTACTTTATAGAACATCTCTTAACACCACCACCACCCCAAATGGGGCCCCAATCTCCACCACCTCCCAACCCACAATAGGTCATTAGGAGCCCTCTTGGAAATGAAACATGCCTCTAGTTATTAGGGATTTATGCTTATCATTGTCTCTTTTATGTTTCCATGAAGTCATATCCATGTATGACATTTATTTTCTTTTAATGAATAAATGGGTTTTTATGAGGGTTGTTCATTATCATTTTTAGCTCCTAGCTATTTTTTTTCTTATGTGGTTGGATATTTGTCATAATGTGCTACTTGTTACATATTATATATGTATCTTCTAACTTTGTTTTGTAGCAAGAATCATTGCTCGATTCCTTTGTGTTCTCCAAATGAGGGGGAGTACACATCAAGGGGGAGCCTTTGTCACCTTTTTGATTAGACAAAAAGGGGGAGAAATGGGAATAAACTCATTAAAAACTTGTTAAAACTAATTTTAACCTAACATGAGTTTATATTTTGTCATCATCAAAAAGGGGGAGATTGTTGATGCAAATAATGTTCTAAAAACGTTATTTATATCTTTCGATTACTTCACGTTTTGAGGATGACAAAATGTGAAATCACGATACGTTAAAATTAACGTAAACAAGTCTTTAATCGGAAGATCCCGTTTCTACGCAAATCACTCTTGAACAAAGTTACAACTTGAACTAGTGATCAAAGAAGTGAATTTATGTTTTGAAAATTCACATTTTAAATGGGACAAAACATTTTTTCAAAAATACACATGACAAATTATTTTTGAAATATTAAGAAATGTTTTAATGGAAAAATAAGTTTGAAAATCACAACAGCTATTTTTCCCCCCAAAATCAGCTCCAACCTTCCCCAAATAAGTTTTCACCAGAAAAGACAAAATTTGGAGCGTCCTAGTCTACCACGGTACCGTTAAATTTAACGGAGCCGTGGTGTATTTAAAGGAGCCGTCCGTACCATTTTTTCTGTAACGTTCAGATTTTCTTTGCCTATAAATACCCACCCCTTTCACAGTTTTTAGGCATCCTTTCACACACAAAACTTTCTGAGTTGAATACTCTCTTCACACTTTCTTTCTTAGATCATTTAGGTTAGTTTTTCTTTTGTTCAAGAGTGATCCAATCATCCTTCAAGTGATCCTCTTCATTCCTCTTCACTTGCAAGAGAAGAACACAAGTATCCAAGTTGATACAAGGTGTTATCATTCCTCTTCATTAGCAAGAGAAGAATACAAGTATCCAAGTAGATACAAGGTGTTGTCATCCCTCTTCATTAGCAAGAGAAGAACTCAAGATCTTCAAGAAGACAAGAGTTGTAGTGGGTAGGTTTTGTAACACTTGTTACATCCTTGTTGTATCTTAGCATACATCAAGATTATCTTTCTTTTGTGAGAGTGTAAGTGAAGATCATTGTGATCTTAAGAGATAGTGAAGATCTCTTGAAGCCATTGGGCTTGTGTGTGAGTAGTCAAAGGATCTAGAGTAGTTAGATTGAGTAGAGTGAAGTGAGAGTTGATCTTAGTGATCGTGTTGAGATCGTGGTGATCTCTTGTAGCCATTAGGGCTTGTGTGATTGGTCATGTGGACCTTGGTAGATTGGTGCTAGCTAAGATTAGCACTCGACATTTAGCTTAGTGTCGATAATAGGATAAGCGACGTGTACGGTTTTCTCCGCCTGAAGGGAGGTTGTTGACATAGTGCTTGAAACTCTCGAGTGTGGTACTCGGGGAGTGGAGTAGGGCGAAGAAGAGCTTCGTAGCCGAACCACTATAAATCCTTTGTCTCGGTTTGATCTTTCCAACTCTACTCTTTACTTTCATTATTTTATATTTGTTAGTTTAGTGTGTAGTTCATATTGGTGTTGATTGATTACATATAGAGTTTGAATCAAAGTTTCAAATGACCAACTTTTAAAACAAGATTTTTAAAAAGAATTTTAAACCGGTAAACTATTCAACCCCCCCTTCTAGTTTCCCACACGTTAGATTTTTTCGTTAGTGATCCTCATGTGCTTTCCACGTGAGGGTATTTCGTCATTTAACTTTTCCCGCCTTAACTAGTCGTTATTGTGTTCCCAAGAAACCATTGTTCATGGGGACTAAATTTGTAACAAAAACTATAGTGATATATTAGTTGCCAACCATTATTAGCACACACATCAAATCATCCACACATTTAGCAGTGAAATCACACACACATTCAAACATGGTTAGACATGCATTTTGGCATATTCGAGCACCCAAATTCTTGATCCATGATATTGGTCTTGTTTACGGTAAGCTTTGATTCCTCTTTATTTGGATGCAATATTTTTCGAATAGCTAGTTAAGAACGTGCATAGTATGTGTAAAAAGTAGGTTACTTTAAATTTCAGAAATTTTAAGTTGTTATTTGTTTTTTTCCTGGATTCTTATGAAAAATTGTTCCACCAGACAGAAGATATTGGTTTGCAGATATAGACTATGTTGACCTTATTCACTGTGACCTATTTTCCATTGAGGAGTTTGTTGGAATGTTAAAGGAGCTAGGTTTAGGCGATAATAGGATTCTGTTAACCCATTTTAGGATCCCAATTCAGTCTTTGGATGATGGGTTGGTTCCATTAATGACATATGAAGATGTGCTTACATTGTTGAAATACATGCCTAGGTTTAAAGATATTAAGGTTTATATCGAAGCTGATGTGTCATTGGTTGATGCAAATAATGTTCTAAAAACGTTCTAAAAACGTTATTTATATCTTTCGATTACTTTACGTTTTGAGGATGACAAAATGTGAAATCACGTTACGTTAAAATTAACGTAAACATGTTTTTAATCGGAAGATCCCATTTCCACGCAAATCACTCTAGAACAAACTTACAACTTGACAAATTATCAAAGAAGTGATTTTGGGTTTTAAGACTTCACATTTTAATGTGACAAAACATATTTTTTCAAAAATATACATGACAAATTATTTTTGAATAATTAAGAAATGTTTTAATGAAAAAATAAGTTTAAAATTCATAACAGTTATTTTCCCCCCTGATGGAGCGTTATGTGTCGTTGCGGTTTAGCAGTATTAATGCCTACTCAAGTTTAAATTTATATTTAGCCGACTTATCAATAACACACACACTTAACGAGCAGTGTACCCGGTCAGTATGAATATAATGGTAAGTAGAGTGTCGATCACTAAGAGTGGAACGTATTATCTAGTTATTCTAATCAGTATTTTAATATCCTAAGTTAGCTATACAACCTAATCTAACGCAAGGGGGGTTTCAGCCTGAGAGACTGGCACGGTTTGGTTATAATTAAGTGGAAAACTAAACTAATGAGCACGAATCAGCGATTAGCACACACGTACACAGATAGATACTCGAGACAATAAGAAGACCTGTCCTGATAATTAAGTAGCTTGTCACTTGTTTTATTGCTAGTTTTATATGAAGTGTATATAATTAAACCTTTCTCGTTGGCTCTAATCTTATCGGCGAGTAAACCCTTAATGATTACTTATGTCTATCCTATTTATTTAAGAGACGCTAAAACAAATAGGCGAGGAAGGGGCATGGCGACCCAAGCAAGACTCAGCTAGACACAGAGGTTATCAATGCACTAATAAAAGTCACCAAAGACATCAACATATAAACTTTAATTAATGGGAAAGCAATATTAAGGGGAGTGCATGATCTTCCGTAGTCACATGACACAAGCCCATCAATCCTGATGAATTAAAGTGTACTAAAACAATAAAACAAAACTACTTAATGAATTGAATACATGCAGGACCTTCTTACAGCTCTTGTATCTTTGTTTGAGGTGTGTCTTGTGCTGCTTGGTCGTCTGAATTCGGCTCTAGGGTTATATGGTCTTCGGTCTCTATATGTCTGAGAGAGCTAAGAGTCTCTAAAATTCGTCTGGCCTTGGGGTATTTATAGTTTCTGTCTGAGGGATCGATGCGGCGCATAGAGTTGATAGATGCGGCGCATTGACTTAACTTCGCGTGGGGTCCAAGATTAATATATTCTGGAATATTCGTACACCGTCTTCAGATGCGGCGTATCTTGATCTTTGTATGCGGCGCATGTACTCAGCTGTCTTGGATTGTAACTGGTGAAATCTTGATAGTGATACGCCGTATGTTAGAAGTATATTGCGGCGTATCTGGAGTAGAACGAGCTTGATCTTCTTCTTTGACCAAAGTTTCTTATGCGGCGCATTCTTCAAAGTCAGGCAATGGTCTTCGAATTCATCTAAGTATGATATTGCGTCGTATCTGTTGAGTGAGATACGGCGCATCTTCTGGATTTCAGTAGACTTTTGACATCTCGCTTGTTTTGCTCCATAATTAGTCCAAAATCGCCAAGTTTCACATAATGATTGTTTTTACCTGAGAATTACTAAAGTAAACATTAATGTATCGATTCTTATAGATAATATTATAAAACAAGTCAAATAAATAGGATAAATGATGATAATAAAATGTACTTATTTGAGTTCATCAAATATCCCCCCACTTGAACTTTACTTGTCCCCAAGTAAACCTTAGATTTAATCAAATGAAAATGTATCCTAAAAGATATTAGGATTTATTTTTATATTTAAGCACGTATTCGTTTTGTCATAATCACACAACCAAACACTTAACGAAGTAGAAACCAAAATAATTTTTAATGTAAAACAATTCTAAATCGTTTAGTTGCTTAGTTGTGACGAATATTCTATCATAGGCTTGGCAAGTATACGCATCTCCCCCACTAAAGCCAAGGAGTAACAAGTCTAAAGCGGTAAAAAGGGTTTGTTGGTTAAGGGTTGATCATCCTTTCTAATCTCTATCGATCTCATATTCCAGAAAAAGCGACAAAATTAAAAGTACATGATCGAATCCACGACCACGATACTTGCAATTGCTCAAATCCTTAACTCGAATAGGCTAAAGATAGGACCAAGTAATCTTCACCAATAATATTATATCAAAAAGGGCGACAAAATCATAAATACATAGCCGAATCCACGACTACGATACTTAAGATTGCTCAAATCCCTAATCTCAATAAATCAAAGGTTTGGATGAAGAATGATATAGGGTATGGATAATATTTGGGATACAAATTGGTGTAGAATAATAAAAAAAATAAACAAAACAGATAAATTAAAATCCTAAGTGTGGTTAGTCACTTTCCCAACCATCCCATGAATAAGACTCATATCATTGAATAACTCACGCTTTAACACTTGAAACACACGCTTTAGGTAGACACGAATTATACTCAACAAAATCTCAATCAAAGAATAACCTTAGTTGGCGTTCCCATAACGGCCAACTCCCATTCAATCCATAAATATAATATACAACAACAAATAGTGGTGATATCTCCCACTTAATACAAAACTTTACATAAGTTGGTTAAAACAAACTTCCAACTTTTCCTTTTTCTTTTTCTTTTTCTTTTCTATTTTTTTTTAAACTTTAATTATGTGTAAAATTTCACAACTTTTCTATCACTATTTTTTCGGATAATTTTTCATACTCTTCATACTTTCAGAAATAACTGTAATAGTGAAAGTAGCAAACACACGAAAAATAAACTAAAAGTTATATAATATTTACTTTCATACCAATTGCATTGTGCAATTTCCCGACCTAACCAAAGATAATGAATTACGCACGCGAACACAGGTAATGTAAAGAAACACACTTTGCCTAAAGCAATTAACCACGGATTTTAATCTACAGGGTAGGCTAAGGTGTAAGGGTGTATCAAAACATTATAACAAAGGTGTAAGAAACGAAAGGAATGGCTCTGAGGGTTTTTCTAGGGGTATCTTACTCTAAAAGTGAGAGTAAACAAAGGGTTTATACGGGGGTTAACTAACCAGTGTAGTTAGTTAATATCACATAACATATAAAGGCTATTTGGGTGTAATCCTAGAAATTTACCAATTTAGACAAGTCACTCCAATTATATAGATAATACTTATTATGGTGGTCTCGAATAGTATACAAGCCAAGTTCTAAAGTTTACAAGTCACCAGCACACTAAAGTTTTAATATTTTTGAAAGAATAGAGTTATGTGTGCGGTTATGTAATTTAGACTTTAAACAAAAACATGCTAAAAAATTTAAATTTTGATATATTAAGCGCATTTTAAGCATATTTTGAAAAAGTTTAGGACAAGTAAGAGTTCTAATTCTCCATCCCCCCCACTTAAGTTAAACAACTTCCTCGTTGTTTGTGTCAAAGGTTAAAAACTGGAAAATAAAAGAATTAGAACAGAAAATCTCCCCTGAGATTTGCTCGGTATGATCCTCCATTATTCGTATAAGAGCAAAAATCAACTTTCTTGTGGATTAGAACGTTTAAGCTTCATAAATGATGTATCCACAAAAATGCAGGAATCTATAATACCATTTAGACTTTAACACACCTGAGTTAGGAAGGTTCAAACTTGCATAATACATTAGTAGTTAGTAAAAATAAAACCTAAAAAATTAAACTGTAAATCATCAGGTCAGTCGATACGCCGTAACTTATGGAAAAAGATACGCCGTATCGAGCCTGGAATAAATACGAATCAGAATAAAAGATGCGTCGCATCCTTAACCAGGGATGCGCCGCATTAAATAAACTGACAGAAAGTTTTAAAGTCAAAAATAAAAATGCAGAAAATGAAATAAGTTATGACCAGTGCAAGTGATGCGTCGCATCTTATGATGGAGATGCGCCGCATCTTCTGCAGGTCTGACAGACTCGACACAGAACAGAAAAGTAAAAAAAATTTCCTCGGGTTGTCTCCCGGTCAGCACTTGTCTTTATTCCAGAGTCTTCAAGTTAGACTCACGTTCAGCTCCTTATTTTGTTCTATTGATCCCCACATGTCCGTGCACGATGTAGTTGCGAATTACTTCGTCACGAACATATTCCGGCCCCAATTGAAGTACACCATTGTAGAATCCTTTCATCTTTTGGTACGGATACTCGATCCCTTTTTCAGCGTCATTTTCATCTACAAAAAGAAATGGTGTAAATTTGTAACAAAATTTGTTAGGGGCATTTTTAAACCTTGGGTGAGCACGAGGCATCATGTAAGTTATGAAGTTGCTTCCACTTTTAAAGGTGATCTTTCCTTCAAATATTTTAGCGTTAATTTCGACCTCCTTACAAAATGGTTTCCCAACGATCACGTCACTCATCTCAACATCACGATAAGCATCCATGTTTTCCACTATGGTGAAATCTGTAAATATAGTTAAATTCCTGACAAAAATAGGTACATTCATGAATATTCCAACTACGTTTTTCCCTCTATACTCAATTTTGTTTTTCATTATAGAATTATAAAAATCTTTTGACATTACATTAATTGGTAAAATAGGGAAAAAGTTGGCACTAACCTGTTTAAATCCTATCATGCAAAGAAATTGTAAATTATAAGCACAATCTACATGGATCTTTCTACCATAATCACAGAAACTAGGATATCCTTCAAATTCATCATAATTCTTAGTGTTGATCATATTGATTCTATGTACATCCATAATTTCTCCTTCTTCAATTTCGGGTTCAAAATCCTCCATAAATTGATCATTGATTCCTATTGGTAAATTAAGATCATTTAATTCAATGTAGTCTCCACTATAGGTCTCAAGTGATTCATTATTTACCAAGGTTTCTCCCATAAGCCTAGCTTCTAGATCGAGGTCCATACGTTCTCTTAATCCTAGCACATAGACGCCTCTAATTATGCTTTTAGCAGGATTTTGGCACTTATAGACTAGTTTATTGTTCCCTACCTTTAATAAGATTTTTCTTTTAAACACATTAATCTTAGCATGGGCGGTAGACAAGAAAGGTCTTCCAAGGATTAAAGGAATCTTAACATCCTCGGGCATATCTAATATAACAAAGTCTACGGGGAAAACAAACTTCTCAATCTTAACTAGCACATTTTCAGCAACCCCCTCAGGTCGTTTTACCATTTTATCAGCCAATTCAATAAACAGCTTAGTTGGTGCTAACTTTCCTAGTCCTAGGGTAGTGAATGTCTTAAGGGGCATAACACTAACGCTAGCTCCTAAGTCAGCTAATGCATTATTGAAAGATAAGTCATTAATTGAACAAGGTAAAGTAAAACTTCCTGGGTCCTTTTCTTTATGAGGCAAGGTACGTAAGTCGGTTGCAGAGCTCTCTTCTTTCATTGTAGCCTTGATCTCCTCTTCAATCTTTGCCTTCTCGTTGAGTAACCTTCTTAAACTGATTGAAGAATTAAAGAAAAATTCGGGCTTTGCAGCATCATTACCATTCATCAATCTTCTAGGAAAAGGTATGTTAGGCGTGACTTCTTCAGTAGTGCATATGGCCTTGACATGATCTATTGGGTTAGTTTCAGTTGAGCTAGGTAAACTTCCGTATCCCCTTTCTTGAAGAACCTTGCTCATTTGTCCGATTTGTTGTTCCAATGCTTTGATCGAAGCTCCTTGATTTCTTGTTATAGTATCCGTTGAGGCTCGGATTTCTTTGATAATAGCGGTGTTCTCTTCATGTCTTTTAGCAGCATTGGCCATAATTTGCTTAAGAGTGTCATCCAAAGTCTGCCTCCTTTCTTGATAAGTGGGATTATAGTTGTTCTTTAGATAGTATCCCGGAGCAGCTTCCCTAAATCTTCCTGAAGGTCGGAATGGTTGTCCAAATTGTGTGTAGTATGCTTCTTCAAAAGTCTCACTTTCATTCTTATTAGGGCAATCTTTAGTGTAGTGAGGTCCTTCGCATTTTTCACATCCAACTTGGGCAGCATAAACTTTCTCATCACGCTTCTTCATCTCTCTACTAATTTTATCCAATTGAGCTTGAATTGCAGCAAACCCGTCAAAATTAGTGCTGCTCTTAGATCTAGTAGAGGTTCCGTCGTGCCATTTTTGAGAGTGTTCAGCAGCTTCTTGGATAGCTTTTCTAGCATCAGCTGCACTCATTTGAGGCACAGCTCCCTTAGCATCCAAGATTTGTCTAGTAGGCACGTCCAATCCTTGATAGAACAATATTATCTCCTGCATTGGACTTAGATAATGTTGAGGGCATTTCATCAATAAGTCTTTAAATCGTTCCCAAGCTTGATAAAGAGTTTCATCAGTCTCTTGCTTGAAATTGTTGATAGCCTCCATCTTTTTAGCAGTTTTAGCAAGTGGACAATATCTTTTCAGGAATTTGCACTTCAAATCTTCCCATGTTGTGATTGAACTAGCAGGTTCATTCCTTAGCCACTTATTAGCAGCTCCTTTAAGCGAAATTGGAAAGATTCTTAGCATAAGTTGATCGTCAAAGACTCCTTCTGTAGTAAACAAATCTGCAATCTCGAGGACTTTTTCAACATGTTAATTAGCATCTTCATGTTCTGTTCCACTGAAAGCATTTTCTCTTAGCTCCTTGAGAAACTGACCCTTCAACTCAAACTTTGACTTTTCATCAAACTTCGGTCTAGCAACTCCTGAACTGTAATCAGCACGGGTTTTGTTCATGTATTCCTCTATAGTAGTGTTTTCCGTCATTGTTTCTGTTTCTTCTTCCTCCTTCTCTTCAGAAAAGTAATCAAGCTCGAACGAATTTGAAATTTCAAAGCTTTTTGTGTTGAAAAGCCTTTTAAGCGAATGTAAGGCTCGTTCAGGATCTTCGAAAGGTTTAATCAAGTTCTTAGTTGAACTCCTGGTCATGCACTTCCTGAAATCATCACAAAAGCATCAGTAGGGTATGTTCAAGAAAGTATGATATCAGAAAATTAACAACGAAAACGGAATACGAAAAATAAAAGTTGCTGATATCTGCAAACGATGCGCCGTATCCAGAAAGTTGGATACGCCGTATCTTATTTCGTTAAAATTTAATCAGACTTTTATTCAGAAAACAGATACACCGCTTACGAATTAGAATGCGCCGTATCAAGTTTAAATTATCAAAAATCGATTATATTTATTAAAATTAAATGCGTCGTATTAACAAAAGCTAATGCGCCGTATTTTCGTTATGTTTCAAAATACAAGATTTTTGATTTAGTAGATGCGCCGTATCGATAAAGATCGATGCGTCGCTTTTGTTTAATAATTCGAAAAACTGTTTTTAATTTAAATAGAAAATACGCCGTATCTGTTAAAACAGATGCGTCGTATGGCGTTAGGGTTTAGAAAAATTTCTTATTAAAAACAGAATACGCCGTATCTTGGGAAAAGATGCGTCGTACTCGAATTTATTAAACGCGTTGTATTTTATAAAAATTAAACGCAATACGCCGTATCTGTGAAAACAGATGCGCCGTATCGTTTGTATCAGTACAATACAACGACAGCAAAATGCAGAAAAATACAGAAAAAAGAAAAACAAAAATAAAAACAAACAAAAAGAAACAAAAATTACAGAAAACAAAAACACACAAAAACAGAAAATATGCAAATTATACAATGAATGCAATCTATCTAATATATAACAGGGTTAGTGATTAGAATCTAACCAAAAACTAAAAAGAAAAACCTAATTAAAATACTAAATCAAATTAACAGATAATAACAATTCACTCCCCGGCAGCGGCGCCAAAAACTCGATGGAGCGTTATGTGTCGTTGCGGTTTAGCAGTATTAATGCCTACTCAAGTTTTAAATTTATATTTAGCCGACTTATCAATAACACACACACTTAACGAGCAGTGTACCCGGTCAGTATGAATATAATGGTAAGTAGAGTGTCGATCACTAAGAGTGGAACGTATTATCTAGTTATTCTAATCAGTATTTTAATATCCTAAGTTAGCTATACAACCTAATCTAACGCAAGGGGGTTTCAGCCTGAGATACTGGAACGGTTTGGTTATAATTAAGTGGAAAACTAAACTAATGAGCACGAATCAGCGATTAGCACACACGTACACAGATAGATACTCGAGACAATAAGAAGACCTGTCCTGATAATTAAGTAGCTTGTCACTTATTTTATTGCTAGTTTTATATGAAGTGTATATAATTAAACCTTTCTCGTTGGCTCTAATCTTATCGGCGAGTAAACCCTTAATGATTACTTATGTCTATCCTATGTATTTAAGAGACGCTAAAACAAATAGGCGAGGAAGGGGCATGGCGACCCAAGCAAGACTCAGCTAGACACAGAGGTTATCAATGCACTAATAAAAGTCACCAAAGACATCAACATATAAACTTTAATTAATGGGAAAGCAATATTAAGGGGAGTGCATGATCTTCCGTAGTCACATGACACAAGCCCATCAATCCTGATGAATTAAAGTGTACTAAAACAATAAAACAAAACTACTTAATGAATTGAATACATGCAGGACCTTCTTACAGCTCTTGTATCTTTGTTTGAGGTGTGTCTTGTGCTGCTTGGTCGTCTGAATTCGGCTCTAGGGTTATATGGTCTTCGGTCTCTATATGTCTGAGAGAGCTAAGAGTCTCTAAAATTCGTCTGGCCTTGGGGTATTTATAGTTTCTGTCTGAGGGATCGATGCGGCGCATAGAGTTGATAGATGCGGCGCATTGACTTAACTTCGCGTGGGGTCCAAGATTAATATATTCTGGAATATTCGTACACCGTCTTCAGATGCGGCGTATCTTGATCTTTGTATGCGGCGCATGTACTCAGCTGTCTTGGATTGTAACTGGTGAAATCTTGATAGTGATACGCCGTATGTTAGAAGTATATTGCGGCGTATCTGGAGTAGAACGAGCTTGATCTTCTTCTTTGACCAAAGTTTCTTATGCGGCGCATGACAGAATTACATGCGGCGCATTCTTCAAAGTCAGGCAATGGTCTTCGAATTCATCTAAGTATGATATTGCGTCGTATCTGTTGAGTGAGATACGGCGCATCTTCTGGATTTCAGTAGACTTTTGACATCTCGCTTGTTTTGCTCCATAATTAGTCCAAAATCGCCAAGTTTCACATAATGCTTGTTTTTACCTGAGAATTACTAAAGTAAACATTAATGTATCGATTCTCATAGATAATGTAATAAAACAAGTCAAATAAATAGGATAAATGATGATAATAAAATGTACTTATTTGAGTTCATCACCTCCAAAATCAACTCCAAACTTCCCCAAATAAGTTTTCACCAGAAAAGACAAATTTTGGAGCGTCTTTGTCTGGGACGGCTCCACGGTTCCACTAAATTTAGTGGAGCCGTGGGTGATTTAGTGGAGCCGTCCACCTGTAATGTTCAGATTTTCTTTGCCTATAAATACCAACCCACTTTACAGATTTTAGGCACCCTTTCACACACAGAAACTTCTGAGTTTAAATCCCTCACACCATTTTCTTTTCTTGATCATTTAGTTTAGTTTTTCTTTTGTTCAAGAGTGATCCAATCATCCAACTTAGAGATCCTCTTCATTCCTCTTCAATAGCAAGAGAAGAACACAAAGTATCCAAGTTGATACAAGGTGTTGTCATTCCTCTTCAAGTGCAAGAGAAGAACTCAAGGTATCCAAGAAGATACAAGAGTTATAGTTGTTAGGTTGTTTGTAACACTTGTTACATACTTGATTGTATCATAGCATACATCAAGATCATTTTTCTTTTGTGAGAGTGTGAGTGAAGATCATTGTGATCTTATAAGAGATAGTGAACATCTCTTGAAGCCATTGGGCTTGTGTGATTGATCAAGAAGATCAAGGGTCATTAGGATAGTGTTAGTCAAGTGAGTGTTGATCATTGTGATCGTGTCGAGATCTTGGTGATCTCTTGAAGCCATTGGGCTTGAGTGTTTGATCAAGTGGATCGTGGTAGATTGGTGCTAGCTAAGATTAGCACTCGACATCTAGCTTAGTGTCGTAAATAGGATAAGCGACATGTTTTCTCCGCCTTAAGGGAGGTTGTTGACATAGTGCTTGAAACTCTCGAGTGTGGTACTCGGGGAGTGGAGTAGGGCGAAGAGGTGCTTCGTAGCCGAACCACTATAAATCCTTTTGTCCCGGTTTGATCTTTCTAACTTTTCTCTTTACTTACTTTACTTATTATTATTTAGTTTAGTGTGTAGTTCATATTGGTGTTGATTGATTACACATAAGATTCGAATCAAGGTTTTTAATAAGTAAACTTTTAAGAAGATTTCAAAAGATTTCAAAAAACCGGGAAATCTATTCAACCCCCCCTTCTAGTTTTCCACAATTGGTATCAGAAGCCACGTCAGTCAAGATTTTAAAGTATATTGTATTTTAAAACTTGAATCGATCAATGGATTCCGAAAAATATCTAGAAGGGCAATCTATGCAAAGACCACCACTTTTCAAAACCGATTGTTTTATTTATTGGAAAACAAGATTCGAAACGTATGTGAAATCAAAAGACATTGATCTTTGGCATGTTATTACCGAGGGTGACTTTAAACCGATTCAAATGAATTCGGAAACTAAAAAGGATGAAATAGTTTCTTATGATAAACAAAGTGATGAACTTAAAAGAAAACTAGCCAAAAATAATGAGGCTAAAATGATGATTTACAATGCTTTGCCTAAAAAGGAATTTGAAAGAATTTTCATGTGTAATACGGCAAAAGATATTTGGAAAACTTTGTTAGTCACTCACCAAGGTAATAATCAAGTCAAAGAGAACAAGATTGATCTTCTTGTTCAACAATATGAACAATTTTCCATTTCGGAAGATGAGTTAATGGATAATGCTTTTGCTAGATTTAATACTATTATCACTAGTCTTAAAGGTCTTGATGAAGGTTACTCTAGAAATAATTATGTTAGGAAGTTTCTTAGGGCTCTACATCCTAAATGGAGAGCAAAGGTCACCGCCATTGAAGAGTCAAAGGACTTGGCGACATTGTCACTCGATGAACTAATAGGAAACTTGAAAGTTCACGAGATGATAATCAAGAAAGACTCCGATATAGTTAGAGGCAAAAGTGAGAGAGTTAGATCTCTAGCATTAAAGGCCAAGAAGGAGTCTAGTGATGAGGAATGTTCGAGTTCCGATAGTGAAGATGAAGAATATGCATTAGCGGTTAGGGACTTTAAAAAATTCCTTAGGAGAAGAGGAAGGTTCGTTAGGCAACCTCGTGATGAAAAGAAGACATCACAAAAGAACCGAGTTGAAAAGAATGGGACAAATGATAGGAGATGCTTTAGATGCGAAGATTCTAATCATCTCATAGGAGAATGTCCCAAACCACCGAAATCCAACAACCAACGAGCTTTCATAGGAGGCTCTTGGAGTGATAGCGGTGAAGAAGAAGAGAAGAAGCCCAACGATGAAACATGCCTAATGGCTCAAGCTTCTAATGAGGTACATTCTGACTCTTCTTACTATAGTGATGATAATTCGTCAATAGATGACACTAGGTTACATGACGAATACAATAAACTATGCGAGGTTAGCTCTAAGATTTTAGGTAAAAACATAAAACTAAAATTAAAATTGCAAGAACTTGAATTTCTAATTTTAGAACTAAAGGATCAAGTCAAAAGACTTGAGAAAAATAAAGAAGTAAACTTAGGATGTGGGTCATGCATAAGTCTTTAAGTAGAAAACGAAAAACTCAAAGAAAATGCTTTGAGAATCACTAAGTTTGAAGAAGGGACTAAAGCACTTAATGAGATGCTTGAAATCATTAGATATAATGAGCATGACCGTGCGGGTTTAGGATTTGACCCAAATCAGGCTTCCACAAGTAGTACTAAACATGTAAAATTTGTAAAGCCTGAAGTTTCTGAGTCTGAAGGTGATGGCACCACTAAAGATATAGACGGCACCACTAAATTTAGTGGTACCGTGGTACTGTCTGGGGCTGAAGTCAGAACTGGGTCAATCTTGAAAAATAACTTAAGTCCTAAACCAAATCACATAGTTGTAGATGGTACTAAAGTACCTATTGCTAGCATAGAGGAAGTCAAAAGCCTTTACAAATCCCCGTCAGCTCCTGAACTTGGATTTGTAAAACCCGACACTAGGTCAACGACTCCTCCACCTAGAAAAACAAATTCACCCAAACCTCGGTCTAGAACTCCTCTACTGAGAGGTAACTTTAGAAGACAAAATCATCCAAGTGACTTTCCCGTAACTTGGAGTAACCGTCAATCTCAAAGTTACCTACCATGGGAAATGTGTCCTCCATTCTCACATCCTAAACAAATGCAGCGAATGCGTAGGATGTGTAGCACTAACAACTTTGGACCCATGAGATATTGGGGACCAGATGTTTGAACTTCTGTTTTGCTAGATAAACATGGTTGTAAATAAAGTTGAAGTATAAAAAATGGAGAATGATTTGTGATCAAACAAATCTTGTGACGCAAAGTCAAGTCGTGTTTCATATGTCTAGCTTTCAACAAAGGTAGTCTAGTCTTCGAGTTTTAAGGGCAATACCTCAGGCTCAGGTACACTTTCTTAAAACACCCTTTGTTAGTAGAAATGCTAAGCATATAGTGTATTTAGAATCTAACATGATAGGCACTATAACACAGAAACTAAATTCACATCTCATCATGACAAACTCAACTTGTCCAGAAATGTACAATGATCGTTCAAAGATCATGCGTGACAAGTATAAGATGAGCAATGATGAGTGAATCAAGTTTCTTCCCTAGCCCTTATATAATACTACCTGAAGAAAGTATCCCCATAAACTTAAGTATACTATATGTATAAGATACATATCTTAGAAAAATCTGAATCAACATTAACACCCATATCCGCAAAAATGAATCTCACAAGAGACGATGAAGGTGAGTGCTCGGATATCACTAGGTTAGGGGCATCATAGGTAAATTGGTTTACCTAACGGCAAGTAGGCCTATTGTCATGTATAGTGTCTGGCTTTGTGCCCACTTGTAAGAAGGATCCTAAAACTTCTTACCTTAAAGTGTTTGATGTATCTTCTGATGCATTAAGGGCTCTATACACTTGAGATTATGATATCTCATGGGGATTGATGTACAAATTGTTGTCTATATCAACCATGATAATGCGGGAAAGAATGTGGAATGAAAAAGAGTGGAGTTTGCACCTTCATAGGTGGTTGCCTAACTTCTTGATTCTTCAAGAACAAACAACTCTTGTTATCTCCACAACCGAAGCCGAATACGTAAGCACCGAAAAGGCATGACAACAAGCACTATGGATGAGACAAGCTCCAATCAAATGAGGCGTCCATCTCAACAACACTCCTGTGAAGAGTAACAGCCGAGATGCAAATAGACTTGACCGAGAACCCCGTGGTTTGCTCATGAACGAAGCTCATCAAAGTACGTCATCTCCTCCATTACGACAATGTCCAAAAAAGAATCTTTTCTTTGGAAAAGTTTTCCTCTAAGGACAACATCGTTGATATTCTAACCAACACATCCTTCACATCCCGCTCATGACTATTTGAATATTTCTTTGGAAGTATTGAAGTCATCCCTCATATCTCATCTCATGACTTTGTAAATGTTTTACTAGAAATATTAAAGTCATTTCTTGCGTCTCATCTCGCGACTTCTTAAGTCATATGTCTCATCCCACTCATGACTAGTTCAATATTTCACTGGAAGTATTAAAGTCATCCCTTACGTTTTATCACGTAACTTACTCAACATTAAGTTACTCATCTCGTCCTTCTAATGACCACTCAAATATTTCATTGAAAATATTGAAGTCATTCCTGACGTATCGCCTCATGACTTTTCAAGTCATCTCTTTTACTTCTCTTATGACTATTAGAAATTTCACTTGAAATTCTAAGTCATTTCCCCACGTCTTGTCACATGACCTTTGAATATTTCACTGGAAATATTAAGTCATTCCTTACATCTTGTATCCTGACTAATTAAATATTTCATTTGAAATATTGTAGTCATTCTCCAAATCTCAACTCACGACTTTTACTTATTTCACGGGAAATACTGAAAGTCAATCCTATTTTCCTCTGATGACATATTGGTTATTTCTTTGGAAATACTAAGGTCATTCCTTGTCCTCTCGCCCAATCGTTTTCATCAAAAAGTTTATTAGGTATAAACTTTTTCCTCGCGTCAAAAAGTCTTGCTAAATAAGTAAGATTAATCAGTCAAGAGTCAAAACAGAGCAAAAATGGGCCTTACAGACCCATGGCTCCACTAAAGTGGCACGACACCACTAATGTTTAGTGGTACCGTGGTACCGTGCATCTAAGAAAATGCCCGTTTCTCTTCCACTTTCCTCTGCACGCTCATTTCAAACAAACAACCTCATTCCCTCCTGCTGTCACAAACCAAACCCACAACCAAAATTTATTTACACACTTGCTAATCAAGTTCAAGGCATTGGAATCAACAAATCCTAATCAATTCAACACAAATTGTAAGTCAATTATCTTTAATTTCTTTTCAATTTGAGTCTAGGGTTTGTTCATATGCATAAATTCGAATTGGGGATTTTAAATTTTTGATGAACTTTTGTGAAATTAGGACTAGTATTAGACAATGTAGTACTTACATGATTCCCTAAACCTAGGATTTTCATAAACCCACTTATATTGCATAATCTAGTCCGAATTTTCCTATTTAAATTGGATTAAGATTAATTGTTTTCAATGGAATCATGTCTAGGATGATTAAAAAGGGATTAGGAATGATTAACTTTGAGGCTTTTCAATTTTTAGATTTTTGGCGCCACATTGAGCCGTTTGCCAAACACCCCAATTTCATTATTTTCGAAAAAGTTCACGAGTTTAGGATCATGAAACATTTTCTTTCGTGCATTGTTGATACAAATTAAAAACGTTTTAGGCATGCATACATGAACTCTCAAATATGGATCGACCTACATAATTAATATGTATTATTCGACATATTTGATTGAGCAAAAGTGAAGTTAGGAGTGTTTGGGTAATCTCATTAGGTTTATTTTAGAGTCGAGATTACCGCACCTCCACATCGTTTGCATTTAGGCACACACACACATTAAAGTTGTAATCACTAAAATTTAACAAGTTAACATATATAAAATTATATTTTTGTAGGTAACGATGCCTCGTACTGATTATCCAGATACCAAACCCTAAATTCCCCGTCTTTTAGACGATCCTACCATCCCTGATGAGCAAAAAGCTCATCTTGCCAAAGTCCAAGATCGATACATACACGAAGGACGTGTAGTCGATGCTCATTACGTTCTCTTGGATAACATCCAAGTTTGCTTCCCTACTATCGACTTTGATTGTTTATACCAAATAAATGATCAAATTTGTCCTCATTTGTTCTCGAATTTTATAGTCGAGTCCGCACCTTCAATGACCTTGAAGGTAATGTCTTCCTTGATTTTTGGATCCAAAACCAAAATATCATCCTGTCCGTCTCCGAGATTGGTGAAATTCTCGGTGTTCCTTCGTATGGTCAGTGTGCATACACTGAAGACCATTCCCTCGAGTCTCTCTTCTACAATCGAGAAAATCAAGGTACTTATCGTACCGAACTCCCCGACCTCGAGTCCATCAAACGTGTCATCCAAACACCTCGAGTCGTCCACACGTACCAAAAACGTGATGGTTCCATTGTCCACCTTGACCCCAACCACATCTACCTCAAAGAGCTTCTTCTCGACCTTAGAAGTTGGGAACTCCTTCTACGTGAAAACATGTTGAGCCTGGTGGGCAACCGTGATCAATTCTCGGTGAGTCTCACCCACATGCTCTACTGTCTTAGTATCGAGGAACCATATAACCTCGCATACTATATGGTCAAACGGATGGCCAATATTCATAGTCGTTCGGATAAGCTCATGCCATATGGTATGTTACTTACTCATCTTTTCAACTGGGTCTTGGAAACTTTTCCTAATCTCCGTAGTGTCGACTATGTCCTAGTCAATCGAGTCATGAAACCACTTGGTGGACCACAACGTCGCACAAAGCAACGCAAGGACAAAGGGTCCAAACGTGGTCGTAAATCCACTTCTGATGTTCCTCTTTCTTCTTCCTCCTTTGGTCATGGTTCGTCATCTCAACCGATGGATGAGGACGATGATGAGGTGAACGAAGAAGGAACGTCAACGTCTCGTCCTAATACCCCCTCTCCCGACACCTACTTTCGTAACCTCGATACTTCATCGTTCCAACGAACCACCGACTTTCAATTCGGGGAAACCAACCTATCTGCCGTAATGAGAAGGCAAACTACGATGTATAACCGACAAGTGTCGATGCATGAGCAGACGATTGGGGGTTCAAGTCCATTGGCAAGGCAATCAAAGGACTCGGGAATAAGATAAAGAAGATGGGGAAAAGAAGAGACTAGTTAGGATTAGCTTAAGTAGTACTATTAACTTAAGTATTATTAAGCTATTATAAATAAAGTCATGGCAATGTCCATTTAACATAAACTAGCTTGAATTGCCTTAACATTCACTACTTGAAATTGGTTACTTTTATTAGTTAATCAATCTTGATATTTTATGAGCTTTGTTTAGTTCATAAATTTTTTATTGCATGCACTAGATGATAAAAATGCTTGGAATGATGCATGCTTGCTAGTTGCCTAAACTTAGAAGATCACATGATAATGTTAGTTGCTAGTTTAGACTAGTGTTAGGAAATTTATGTGATTCCTTCTTTAGTAGATTGAGGCTTTGAGATTTGCAGAAAATTGATTCCCCAGAATTTCCCCATTTAGGCAGCCTAGAATTTGCAGACCTGGAAAAAGGGTCAACTGGAGGCCACGGCTCCACTAAATATGGGACGGCTCCACTAAATTTAGTGGTGCCGTGGTACCTTTAGTGGTACCGTGCCCTTGGAAGACGAAATTAACAGTTCTCTTCCACTTTTTGACTTTCTTTTTCTTGGAAATCTGAAAACATAACCTGATTTCCATGCACCCAAATCCCCAAATCCAACATCCTCTTCAACCTTGCATGTTTTGATTTGGCTATATAAGCTAACATCATACATTGCCATCCTTACCACTTCACATTCATCATACAATTATCATGTCTTCTACCATTGCCACCACTTCACACAAAGCCAAGAAACCAAGGCTTAACATCAAACCAACAAATGAGATGATTCTCATTGATCTCACCTTAGATGATGATGATACACACACCAATCACCTCAACCAAATCAACCTCATCAATCTCTACTCCTCTAGCTCCATCTAAGGCAACCACAACTAGGACAACCACATCATCATCCTCCAACTTTAGGATTTCATCATCCTTAACCCCACCAAGTCCAACACATCCTCTAGCTCTCACACTAACCCTATCACCTACATCACCATTTGAACTTGGTACTAACACATCATCCTCATCACAATCACCATCACCACAACCTTTAATGGGTTATCCCATTCTTTATCCCCTACAACCACATACCTTGAGTTGTGCTTATTGCCACCACAACCATAATCTCAGCATGAGCCTTAGAGATGAGTTAAGCTTTAGGTTCTCATACCTTGAGCATCTCCTCACACCACCAATAGGCCCCATCATCCTTCCACCACCACCACCACACAATAGCCCAAACTAAACATACTTATGTTTAGTTGTTCCAATAAATTCTTAGGAACCTTTTGAAGTTGGAAGCAAATCTTGAAGCCTCATACTACTATTGATGTTTATGTGTCTTCTTGTTATTTAATTTGCTTCATTGTTGTAGTCATACTCATGTATGACATTTATTTTATGATTATGAAATGGGCTTTAATGTGGTTGTTTCATGTTTATTTTGGCTACTTAGCAATTTTTTTGTGGTTGGATATTTGTCTTAAGTGCTACTTGTTAGATATTGTATATATGTCTTCTAACTTTGTTTTGTAGCACGAATCATTGCTTGATTTCTTGGTGTTCTCCAAATGAGGGGGAGTATACATCCAGGGGGAGCCTTGCAACCTTTTTGCTTCGACAAAAAAGGGGAGAAATGGGAGTAAACTCATTAAAAACTTGTTAAAACTAATTTTAACTTAAAATGAGTTTATGTTTTGTCATCATCAAAAAGGGGGAGATTGTTGATGCAAATAATGTTCTAAAAACGTTATTTATATCTTTCGATTACTTTACGTTTTGAGGATGACAAAATGTGAAATCACGTTACGTTAAAATTAACGTAAACAAGTTTTTAATCGGAAGATCCCGTTTCCACGCAAATCACTCTAGAACAAACTTACAACTTGACAAATGATCAAAGAAGTGATTTTGGGTTTTAAGACTTCACATTTTAATGTGACAAAACATTTTTTTTTAAAAATATACATGACAAATTATTTTTGAATAATTAAGAAATGTTTTAATGGAAAAATAAGTTTAAAATTCATAACAGCTATTTTTCCCCCCAAAATCAGCTCCAAACTTCCCCAAATAAGTTTTCACCAGAAAAGACAAAATTTGGAGCGTCTTTGTCTGGGACGGCTCCACGGTTCCACTAAATTTAGTGGAGCCGTGGGTGATTTAGTGGAGCCGTCCACCTGTAACGTTCAGATTTTCTTTGCCTATAAATACCAACCCACTTTACAGATTTTAGGCACCCTTTCACACACAGAAACTTCTGAGTTTAAATCCCTCACACCATTTTCTTTTCTTGATCATTTAGTTTAGTTTTTCTTTTGTTCAAGAGTGATCCAATCATCCAACTTAGAGATCCTCTTCATTCCTCTTCAATAGCAAGAGAAGAACACAAAGTATCCAAGTTGATACAAGGTGTTGTCATTCCTCTTCAAGTGCAAAAGAAGAACTCAAGGTATCCAAGAATATACAAGAGTTATAGTTGTTAGGTTGTTTGTAACATTTGTTACATACTTGATTGTATCGTAGCATACATCAAGATCATTTTTCTTTTGTGAGAGTGTGAGCGAAGATCATTGTGATCTTATAAGAGATAGTGAACATATCTTGAAGCCATATATTGGGCTTGTGTGATTGATCAAGAAGATCAAGGGTCATTAGGATAGTGTTAGTAAAGTGAGTGTTGATCATTGTGATCGTGTCGAGATCTTGGTGATCTCTTGAAGCCATTGGGCTTGAGTGTTTGATCATGTGGATCATGGTAGATTGGTGCTAGCTAAGATTAGCACTCGACATCTAGCTTAGTGTCGGAAATAGGATAAGCGACGTGTACGGTTTTCTTCGCCTTAAGGGAGGTTTTTGACATAGTGCTTGAATCTCTCGAGTGTGGTACTCGGGGAGTGGAGTAGGGCGAAGAGGTGCTTCGTAGCCAAACCACTATAAGTCCTTTTGTCCCGGTTTGATCTTTCTAACTTTTCTCTTTACTTACTTTACTTATTATTATTTAGTTTAGTGTGTAGTTCATATTGGTGTTGATTGATTACACATAAGATTCGAATCAAGGTTTTTAATAAGTAAACTTTTAAGAAGATTTCAAAAGAGTTCAAAAAACCGGGAAAACTATTCAACCCCCCCTTCTAGTTTTCCACAATGTGGTTAATGAAGCTGGAAAATAAGGATAGTTGTTGTTGTTAGAGTTGTGAGGTTCCAATGAAATGGGAAATGAGGGAAAACATGTTGAGACTTCAACTCAAGCTTCAGCTAGTAAGGTTTGTCCATTGGTTCAATGTAGTAATGATGAGAATGTCCTTTTCTTAGATTTTGATGATGAGCTGCTAACACCATGGTCTGCTGAAAGTATGAAAGAATAAAGGGTAAGAAGGACTTCTGATGCCTTAACTTTTAGATAGCTCTTGGAAGAGATTTACTTTGAACTATAACATGGCTGTGAGAAAATGAAGGAGAAGCTAAGCCAAGAAACTATTAGTCAAGAAGAGGTTATGGGAGATATAAATTCAACATTGACAACATTCTAGAAAAACATATTCAGGATGATGTAGAGATGCCAAATGAGGTTGCGAAACATGAGGAGATAGATGGTGTTATGCATGACACAGATGAGGATGCTTGTATATGTAGTATGGAATGTGATTTGGAGATATGGATGGAGGATGATGTGTTCCAACAAGACAATGAAGTTGATTGGCAACAGGATCAATACCATTGACTTATTGAAAATGAAGAAATTGCAGGCTTATTTGCTGAGCTAGAGCAAGCATATGAGGATGTGGTTTTTCAAACTAATGATCAAAAAGAACCTGCAGACTTTTTTGTTGAGCTAGATCATGTGGTTGATGCAGTTGTTGGTCAAGATGTTTTTTTTGTGCAAAAGGTGAATTATATTACTATTCAAAACTTTGTACATGATAAGGATTTATTTGGTACATTTTTAAGGGGTCATTTAATCCCAAAATCGAATAAATATGATCAAATATTGCCTCAAATCATTTCTTTTTGTATTTTAGGTACTTGGGACGAGAAATCTGGAAATCGGCACTTTTTGGACATATTTGGACGAAAAAGTGAAGAAAATGATGAAGTCCCGAAAAACCTGTCAGACTTGGACATCTGACGGCGTCACAAGCTACAATGTGACGCCGTTCCTTGCTTATGAAGATGGTTTTTGTGGCTCAAGTTCATCAAGTGACGCCTCAAAGAATTTTGAAGGTTCTACAACCTAATGTCGTCAGGTACAAAATGAAGAAGGGAGTCACGTTTTAAGCTATAAAGTGACGGCCTCATGCCAATCCTGACGCCGTCATAACGGTGACTTGCACAAGATGAAACCCTAGATGCAGCGAGCTGACGGCGTCATGACCTATAAAGTGACATCGTCAGCATTGTAAACTTATATATACATTCTCAATTTTTCTTTAATTCGTGTAACACTTTGGAGAGGGAAACCCTAGACGATTTTTACTGCCATTGTAAGGCTTTTAGAGCCTTTGAACTTCATGTTTCAATAAAGATAAGTTATCACTTTAATCATTCGTTATGTCTATGTATCATTTGATTATTTGTTTGTCTTTTCTTTGCTTTAACATGATAGCTTAAGTTTATTTGTGTTTGCTTAGATCTAGTGAAACCTAGTTATTGAATATTGATTTTTTGTCTCTTGTTTAGTTGATTGCCTCGCGTTAGGCTAAGAAAACTGGCTAACCTCTTATATGTAACTTTCTTGAACGTCTTAGAAACGCAACCATAGGGTGCACTATTGGTTTTTCTCGTTGTATTTATTGCGTGAGTTACGGCTTGTAGATCCTGGATAACTTAATTGACTTTAAGGGATTTAGGGGAGACTAAGACTCATAGAGTTGGGGACCTCGGAACCTCCCCATGACCAATATTAATAAATACAGCGCTTCAACTAAAACAAGGACGTGACAATTCAACAAATCTGTAGGAGATAACTAGGGAGTAATTATATCTAAGTAAACACGCTTTCCTCTCATAAGTAGTCACTACTTTTATATTCTGTTTTAATTAGTTTTATTTAATTTTATAATTAATAGTTTTTGGGTTAGTGATAACGCTCATTTTGTCTATGATAGAGTCGCGTTATTTGTATATCTTTGTATATTATTTAGTTATGTTTATGAGCATTTTACACTTAAAAGGTATTAAGATGTGTTCAGGTCTAGTTAGAAGGAAATATCAAAGAATGACGAAGAAAAGCCAAGAGATTAAGAGAATATTCAAGAAAAGATCGTCGCCAAAGATATGGATTCATGTTATGATTAATTCCGATGTACAAAAGAAGGTTGTGAAGATAATGAAAGATGGAGTCATGATTTGGTGCTTAAAAGAGTGTTAAAGATTGGAGTTTATTGCCAACCCAAGGTTGAAATACACATGCAAACCAATTTCTAAACCCAAGGTTGAAGCTGAGATTCAAACCCAAGGTTCAATAGCCCAACCTGAGGTTAAGCAGTCATCCCAGCCGCAGGTTCAAGTATGAACCGCAGGTTGAGATATTCCTGAGATGAAGAGTTGCATTAACTCAAGGTTTTAACTACCATAATGACTCAAGTCCGATCATTTCCTCTCTTTTATGATTATTGAAGGCTTGTGGCAGTTTTTGTGAGTGATTTCAAGCATAAATAAGACCCTAATCACCCCATTATCATAGAGAATACTAGAGACAAGACAATACTTGATACATAACAAATCACAATCAAGCCTTACATCATAAGGTCTTGATCATATTTTATACAACCCGAAAGAGCTCAATAATTCCTGTCATTCTTACCAAGAAGAGTTGGTGATACTTATGAGAAGAGGCGGAGAATTCTCTTGTTCGATTGGAGGCCTGAAGGAGTGCTATAACTCTTTATATTTCTTACTCATTGTTTTCTTGCTTTGGGTAACTTTCTTTTACTTAATTATTATGTTGAACAATTTGATGTTGAATGAAAATATTACATTTGTTGAAGAAACTTGTTATGGAGTAATTTGTGATACTTGTTTGGGAATTCTGTAGACTTTCGTGTGAATGTTGAATGATTAGTCGGTTAGAAAAAGTGATTATTCTCATAAGTTTGTTTAAATATAATTCGTGTTCTAAAACTTGTTGATTAAACATTGTTGGATTTAAAGGTCGAAATGATTTCTAATATTGTTTGATTCCAAGAAGTTGGTGCACAAATGGATTGGTACTTGATAATTGACAACTATTAGGTATTCAAGTTTTTAAATGAATTCGAGAATATTTAATCACGAGATTGGGTCGAAAGGACTCGTATGAACTAATGTTACTAATCATCTTTTTCATACATTTGATAACACAAAGGGCTAGCGTAATGGGATGATGCATAGAATTTGTTCTTGTTTTTGCATGAATTTTAGAGTTAATTTTATTTTTGTTCTTGTGATTGTTTGGTTTTATTTGATTGATGATTTGTTCAAATGTTTGGATTGATAATTTCTTATTTAAATTGCTCGTTTCATTTTCTTAAAGTTCGCGATTATTAGTTAAGTATTAAGTTTTTCTATATATATATATATATATATTAAAAAAAAATCTGAAAAAATGCACCAACCGCTGGCTGGGAACCCAACCGCGGCGGTTGGGACATTCTGTGAGCATCAAAAAACCCAAACCGGCTGGCTCAGTTTGAACCAAACCGGCTGGAACCTTCTTTGAAGCCGAACCAAAACCAACCGCCGGTTCAATCTTGAACCGCGGCGGTCGGAACTTTCTGTGAACTTCGAACCACCCAAACCGCCGAATGCCGTTCCGAAAAAAAAATTATTTTGTTTATTTACTTTAATTTACCTAAGTTTGTTTAAGTTTTAATTTATTTAGTTCGTTTAAATAGTTTTAGATATTTACTTATGTTTTCTTATTTGGATAGTTTAGTTTTTATTAAGTAACCTCTAACGTTTGTGTTGGATTTGTTTTTTATAAATGTTTAGTTTATTTTTAGTTATGGATTCGCCTAGTGAAGTTTCGGCTTATTTGGGCAATTTGGAAATGGAATTGATGGATGTTGGAGATGTTTTAGGAAGAATGGAGAAAATGGTTGATACGGAGAAAATGGAATTACAAGCTAAAGGAAAGGATGTTGAACTTATGGAATGTGAACCAGAAAAGCCACGGGTGATCACTTTCACTCGAGCTAAGTTAAGGGAATATGTTGAGCCAAGTATGAGGCATTCTACGCCTTGTGGAATCGAAGGTTTTGGAGCTTGGGATGCGGAGTGCAATATTGGACAAAGTGAAAGCTATGTAACGTATGCCATTTATGAGAAGGTTGGAGATGGAAAGTATGAAGTGGATAAGTACATAGAAGGATAGCAAGGGATGTTAAGATTGACATTCATGGTTACACTTTTACTATGGATTTGATTGTTGATGAGTATGAAGACACTACGGACCCTTCCGTTGTGTTTGGAAGAAATTTCTTGGTAGCAACCAAGTGTGTTCATGATTTTGGTTTAGGAGAGATGCAACTTAAGATTGGGGAATTGCAAGATGATAAGGATGTTGATTGGTTGATTGAGCAAATGGAAGAGGCTTGTGAAAAAGAAGATGGTACTTTAGGGAGCACGGAAATAGTCAAGATGGGAAAAGCTTCTCGTCTAAAACAAAAATACCCATCATTCAAAGGTCTTATACCTTCACCATCGTCACTACCACACCCTACTACACTACTCAAGGGAGAAAATTCTTCTAATCCAACACCCTCACCAAAAGAAACACCACCCAATGAAACCATTGATGAAGCCAAATGTGTTAAAGAAATCATCGCAAAATTCAAGGAATTACTTAATGAGAAACCCATACTCCATGTTTTGGAGCACTATGCTCATTATAGGAAGCTACTTGATGAAATTTCGGTTGAAAAGTTGAAACTTGACAAGAAAAGTGTGATTGAGGAAGAGGAAGAAGAGAAACTTATGGAGAAAGGTTTGCCTAAGAAGAAGGAGGATCCGGGAAACTACCTTATCCCGCTCAAAGTTAATGGAACCATCGCAATAAACGCCTTGGCCGATATCGGGGCAAGTGTGAGTATCATGCCATATAAACTTTATAAGCTTTTGGAGTTAGGAAGAGCTTGTCCTTCTAATGATGTTTTGTTGATGGCGGACAATACCATGGCTAAGGCCTATGAAAAAGTTAAGAACGTAAGGCTACAAATAGGTTTCCAAACCTACTTGTGTGACTTCTTGATCTTACATGTACCCATTGATAAGGAGACGCCTATGTTGGTTGGTCGTCCATTTTTTAGTACAATTGGAGCCGTAATTGATAATGTTAAAGGAACAATGGAGATTGATGATGGAGTTGCTAGGAGAATTTACCATGCTAAGAAAAGAAACAAGATTCAAGCGGATGAGGGATCGGATGAGGAAGATTGGTTGGACATGTTTGATATTAGCCATGATAGTGAAGGAAATCCGAAATATGGAATAACCGCACCATCGTTTGAACATATTGAGGATGATATGGAACGTACCTTGGCTATCGAAAACTATTTCAATCCTTTCAAAAACATAATTTTGTACAAAAAGATGGTTGATTTTCTTGGTTCTTTGCCAATCAAACTCAAGAATATTGAGTGGACATCCGATGACTATAGCAAGTATCAAAAAGTTGAGGGAGACAAGGATTGGCATACTAAGATTGAGATCACTATCCCAAGTGGACGTCGTTTCACTCGTGCGTTTAAGACAAGGGAAACCGATAGGGTACTTTCGGGAAAGTTCAATTCGGAGGATATTCTACGGTTTGGGAATTATTTTGATTGAAGAAAGGATTTTGGAGGAATAAAGAAGCTTATCACTAAGCTTCCGCTCATTTTGTCTTTGATGAGCCTTATTATGATTGTTTGCATTTTGATTATCTTTTTTTATTTCGTTATGTTTTGCATTTCTATGTTATTTTTAGTGTGTTTTAGCTTTATAAGCTTTTAATAATATGAAGTATTTTAATATTGTGTTTTAGTTGGTTTTAGTTTGTTAGTTTGTTTAATTTAAGTTTATTGGAAATGTTTGAAGTGTTTATGAGTTGTGGTAACCATTTAAAATTATCGAGAAATTGAGGAACGATTTTGTTTGAGTCGGGTTTGTGCTAAAAATTTTACCAACCCGCGGTTGATAACCCAACCCACGGTTGAGTCCTCATTTTTTCTAAACATGAAAAAAAAGAAAAAACCCACAAACCACCAACACTCTCAACATCATTCCAAGATTGAATTTTGATTCGTACATTAAGTTTCTAAGGATTTAATGGCATCAAAAAGGGTAAGTAACACCATCTAATTACTTTAATTTGTTCTTAATTCGAATTTGATTTCTAGGGTTTTGAATTGGGCGAATTTTATAGACATCAAATTGATTGAATTTCTTTGATGGGGTTGCTAGCGGATTGATAATAGGTTTGATTGCTAGTGAAATTAGATAAATTGGTTGAGTATTGAATGAGAATTTGAGGTTTTGAGATTCCGGGTTCATATATGTCAAATTTTTGAGAATTAGAATCAAGATTGTTTGGATTTCTTGTGGTATATGGTTAATGAATTAGTGTTTGTATGCTATTTGATTAATTATATGGACCACTTCTTTGTTTGATTTTGATTTGATTCAAGGATTTTTGAGGTTTAGAAGTGAAGAGGATATGGAGGTTTAAGCATTTAGAGTAAGCACTAATAAGCTAAATGGAGGAAGGTAGTAACTTGTAGAAAAGTGGGGAAGAGTTATAAAACAAGTTTTTGATTTTGATGTGCAGCGAATTGCGGCTGGGAACCCCAACCGCCGGCTGAGGCACCCCCGACCAAGTTGAACCGCCGGCTGAGAGTTTAGCCGCGGAGGTTCAAACTTCCTATCCCACAAACAAATATGAACCGCCGGCTGGGAATCCAACCGGGGCGGTTCAGACCTACTGTTCATAAAAAAATTTATTTTGCTTTGCTAATTTATCTTACAAGTTAACCTTTAGCTCCAACATTTCTTGTGTGCTTGTTTGTTGTGTTTTTGTAGAAATGTGTTCGTCAAGAGGAAGAGAACCCACATATTGCTTTGTACGCGAAACAAGGTCGAACCATAAAAGAAGCAGTCTCATGCCAATCTCTAGTGAACATTTGAAATGGGGAAAACTAAGCAAGGAAGCAAAAGCTTGTTTTAATAGCCGCTTGGCTAAGCTACAAAGGAAGGAGATTGCGGTACCAAAGTTGTTTAGTTGAAACTTGATCAAGAAGTATAACATCTATAAGACTCTAGAAAAGTTGTTGGAAGTTAGCACGGAGTATAGCAATGGAGTTTTTGAGGATTTTAGTTTGGAGCTCGCTTTGAGGAACAATGAAAAGCAAATCTACAACGAATGGTGCTTGGAGTTCTTTTCCACCATTTATTTCAACCAAGAGGTAAAGTTGAGTAACATTTTGGAAGAAAAATGTGTTTGGTTCCGCTTGTGTGGGGATAACCATGTGTTAACTTTGCCGGAGTTTGGGAAATTACTTGGTTTGTATGATTACAATGACCTTGATGAAGAGGAGTTTGTTGTTCACATTAGTAAGTTGGAAATGGAGGCACCGAAGTATGTTGGTACTAGAATTTGGAACGAGATTGGAGATCCCAATAGTTCAAGACCAAAGGTGACGGAAATTCATTCACCGATGGCGAGGCTTTTGCACAAGATGCTTGTGAACTCGTTTGTGCACCGGGGTAATAGTCAAGACAAGGTTCATCAACCGGATTTATGGTTGATTGAGATTATTATGGGTAATCGTGATGGACAGAAGTTGAAGATGAATGTGGTATGGACATTGGCAGTTTATTTGTCCAAGAGAGCAACAATTATGTCGGAGCATGGTTTCATCAATGGAGGCCATTATGTGTCAAAGATTGGAAAGAGTTTGGGGTATGATACACCAAGTGAGTTGAATAGGATGACGGTGATGAAAGAGTGTGAAAAGCTTGACAAGAAGAGTTTGCAAGGGTTGCTCGATCATGATAGGATGTGTTTAGTTGAGACTATTGCAAACGTGGCTTGTAGCCAACCTCAACCACCACATATGGAAGAACCTTCGGGGCTAGATTCGGGATGGGGTGAATGGCATGCGAACTTGCCAGAAGTTGAGAGAAGAGAAGTTTGGAGAGATATGACTTTGATGAGGATTGGACATCAAATAGACTATTGTGCACCGATTCTCACACACCTTGGTCAACAAAGTGTTCCGCCATATTCGTTTCCAATGGCTTATGCACCGCCTAGTGTTCCACCTTACCCATACCCATATACACCATATCCATCGCAACATGTACCTTACCCAACATCGTCTAGTGCATTTCAAGGAAATGAAGGGTATAATGTTAATCAGGAGGGGTTCATGGGTCATTATTCTTCTGATATGGGATCAAGAGGTTATGAAGCAGGAACATCGTTGGGAGGTTATGGCATTGGAGCATTGGTTGATTACCAAGGGGACGATTGTGATGACATGGATGATGAATGATTTTGACTATCATTCGAGGTTTATTTACAATGTGTGACGGACAATTATTCTATCTTCTCTCGTACTTTATTTCTAATTATTATTATTATGTTATGTAGGATTATTATTATGTTTTTCTTAGGAACTACTTTTATTCTTTATATTTGATGAGGATTATCTAGTATTATGATTATTATTATTATTATTGTGTGTTTGTTTTTGTATGTTTTGTGCATGTGTTTATTTTTCAGGTTTGAGATACCATGGAATTATTGCTCGTTCATATGGTTGGTACATTTTTTTTGGAGTTTGGAATGACCAACTCATGCGTTAAATACCAAATATGGATCTCGCAAGATTTCTCGGTGATATCATTTACTATTTTATTTTCCCTATTTTCTTTGCATTGAAGTTAATTTTTCACATTGAGGACAATACAAAACTTAAGTGTGGGGGAGGGAAGTAAATAGTGAAAATGATCTAGTTTTTAAATTTTTGTGATTATTTTGGAGTTTGTTTTGTTGCCCTTAAGGAAGTTACTTGTTTTTACACCTAAAAGATTATATATAAATAAAACAACTTGAAATTTTCCAATAGCATAAAATGGCAATTTGAAAATTTTAACATATCTCGATTAAGTGAAACGATCCGTTCTTGGGATTGATAACATTACTTGCGCATTTATAGCCTATTCTATAAATATGTGAGGATTTGAGCCTATCATTTGAAGCATATCTTTATGCTTAAATTTTATTTTCTTGCTATGAGTGTGCTGGTGATTGAATTGATTCTAGAACTTGTGCTTGTCATATTTTACGAATTCCAAAGCAAGGTCACATTCGTGTGATATAGATGAATTTAAATAATAAGAGGCAACTTAGGATTTCAACCAAATGGCCTTCCATTTACATATATTGATATATTAGCTAGCCACATTGGTTAGTTAACAACTTTTTATGGACCCATTTGTTAGCGCTCATTTTTAGCGCTAGATACCCTTAGTTCACCCTTTGAGCCATTCTTTTCGTTTTGTTACATCCAGAAAATATAAAAAGATTTTACACCTTTAAACTTTAGCCTAACCTTTTTGTCAAGTCAAATCGATGAATTACTTGTTGTTGGCGTGAAGAAGTTTTTGATGATTATGAGTTTACACTTTGTATTTCGGATATAACTTTCCGACGAAGACGAAGGTAGCTACTTCTTATTTGTATTTTTGAGGTATATGCTCATCCAAAGTATGGGGAAAGTGATGAAATATATATATATATATATATATATATATATATATATATATATATATATATATATATATATATATATATATATATATATATATATATATATATATATAGCCAATGTGCTAAGACGTGATGTTTATATATATGGTGATCGATAAAAGAAATCAAAGAGAAGGGGAAATGTTGATTCGGAGGCTATAATCATTTTTGGATACATGGTTCGATTCTTTTTGCAACAAGTAATTTTGGTATTTGACTTGATTATTGTTACATTACTAAATCCACTAAAAAATCCCATGCATTATCCTAACCCTTTTTTCTTTGTGAAGATATCGACTGTATGAATATTCTAGTGACCATCCGGTTCTTGAGTGATCGAATAATGCGCTAGCGATCTAAGGTATTTTATTTTAGTGACCATCCATTGTTTGAGTAAATCAAGAATTCGTGCTAGCGATCTATTATGTTTGTACAGTAGTTATTTGAGCATAAGTTGATACTAACCCTTAGCCTAACATTTCAACCCGAATAAAAGTCTTCTTTGATAAGTTTATTTATTTCTTACATGATTTGGATTAGTTTTGATACTTGTACAAGCTTATGGTATGAAATGAAATCATGACTGAGCAATCGAGTGAAATACACCACCAATAAAAAGAAATGAGTGTGAGTGAATTATATTATTACTTTCTTTTCGTGAGGAGCTTAGTTGTGTTATCTAGCTTGATCGAGTACTTCGTTTAAATTCCACGTATAAATAGTAAAAATCACTTTTTGATCTTTTGCCTTGGCAATAAGAAGATTAGTGAACTTTTTGAGAATCATGATGATTGGCTATTGGAAAACAATTTTTCAAAAGAATACTTTGCTTGAGGGCAAGCAAAACCTAAGTGTGGGGGATTTGATAACGCTCATTTTGTCTATGATAGAGTCGCGTTATTTGTATATCTTTGTATATTATTTAGTTATGTTTATAAGCATTTTGCGCTTAAAAGGTATTAAGATGTGTTCAGGTCTAGGTACAAGTAAATATCAAAGAATGACGAAGAAAAGCCAAGAGATTAAGAGAATATTCAAGAAAAGATCGTTGTCAAAGATATTGATTCATGTTATGATTATTTCCGATGTACAAAAGAAGGTTGTGAAGATTTTTAATGAAAGATGGAGTCATGATTTGGTGCTTAAAAGAGTGTTAAAGATTGGAGTTTATTGCTAACCCAAGGTTGAAATACACATGCAAACCAATTTCTAAACCCAAGGTTGAAGCTGAGATTCAAACCCAAGGTTCAATAGCCCAACCTGAGGTTGAGCAGTCATCCCAGCCGCAGGTTCAAGTCTGAACCGCAGGTTGAGATATTTCTGAGATGAAGAGTTGCATTAACTCAAGGTTTTAACTACCATAATGACTCAAGTCCGATCATTTCCTCTCTTTTATGATTATTGAAGGCTTGTGGCAGTTTTTGTGAGTGATTTCAAGCATAAATAAGACCCTAATCACCCCATTATCATAGAGAATACTATAGACAAGACAATACTTGATACACAACAAATCACAATCAAGCCTTACATCATAAGGTCTTGATCATATCTTATACAACCCGAAAGAGCTCAATAATTCCTGTCATTCTTACCAAGAAGAGTTGGTGATAATTGTGAGAAGAGGCGGAGAATTCCCTTGTTCGATTGGAGGCCTTAAGGAGTGCTATAACTCTTTATATTTCTTACTCATTGTTGTCTTGCTTTGGGTAACTTTCTTTTACTTAATTATTATGTTGAACAATTTGATGTTGAATGAAATGTTACATTTGTTGAAGAAACTTGTTATGGAGTAATTTGTGATACTTGTTTGGGAATTATGTAGACTTTCATGTGAATGTTGAATGATTAGTCGGTTAGAAAAAGTGATTATTCTCATAAGTTTGTTTAAATATAATTCGTGTTCTAAAACTTGTTGATTAAACATTGTTGGATTTAAAGGTCAAAAGGATTTCTAATATTGTTTGATTCCAAGAAGTTGGTGCACAAATGGATTGGCACTTGATAATTGAAAACTATTAGGTATTCAAGTTTTTAAATGAATTCGAGAATATTTAATCACGAGATTGGGTCGAAAGGACTCGTATGAACTAATGTTACTAATCATCTTTTTCATTCATTTGATAACACAAAGGGCTAGCGTAATGGGATAATGTATTGGCCGAAAGGACTCACCCGTGAAACTAGTAGAAACATGGATTTTCTTGATATTAACCGTTGACTAGAAAACCTTGTGAAAATTGGTATGTGCCTTCTACATATATGTTTCACCCAAACATATTCAACATTTTATCACGATTGTTTATTATTCCTAAACAAGTATTTGTTCGTTTGATTGATTGAATTCGGAACCATTGTTTGTTTACTTGTTTATTCACGGTGCTTTAGAGTGTAACAATCTTTAGTACTATTTCTTGTGCTACCTAAATTGATAAGTTTAAACCACGTAGTCTCTTAGGATGATCCCGATTTACCACAAATCATATTACACACGGACGAGTATACTTGCTCGTATGCGTTTTCTTAATAATCGTTAAAAAGGTGTTTTATAAATTTAAATTTTGAGTGAAACTTTGGATATAATATATAACCGGTTCACACACACATCAGTTAGTTGACTAGCAACTAATTCCGCCCACTCCTTCAAAACCGAAATTTTTATTTGCTTTCTAAAAAAATAATAAAAAGACAAAAAGAATCATCCATCACCTCTAGACCTATCAAGTCATACATCTTGACCTAGCGACACTATTTCCCTAGAGAATGATCAATCCCCTGAACATACCTATACTAAACTACAACAATCAGGTACACTGCCTGGAGGATTGTAAAACCTTTTGAGAGGTTTGCAACCCTCGCATCAAGTTTTTGGCGCCGTTGCCGGGGAATAGTTATTGTTTAGGTTCAAATTCTATCTCGTTTAGGTATACTCACTAGATTCCTATCAAGTGAGATTTTTATTTTCTTTTCATTGGCTTTCTTTAGTCTATCTTTTTCTTTGTGTCGTTGTTCGTAAAAACTTTTTCATCGACTATTCCGTTTGCCATTATGAAAAAACGCGAATTCATCCGTTTCACCAAATGCAATGATTTCATTGCGTGACCAAATTGAGAGGGAAATTAGTGAACTTATGGAGCTTAATAGGTTGATCGATAATGAGCTCGAGAATGCAATTAGTGCATTAGATGACACTTCTACTATAAATGATGATTCTGATGATGAGCTTGAAGTATGTGGAACAATGGTTCTAGACATAGAAGAGGAAAGTGAAAAGGAAGGGTTAGATAAGGAATATTTTAAGCTATACCCCACCGAGGAGGAGATAGCATACCCTAGGAACATAATTGATAACCCTCATCCCTTTTTTATAAGAATAGACCCTAAAGTTAAGAAAGGCAACCCGTGGAACGTAAAGATCCCATGCATGATTGGATACAAATACATTGTACAAGCTTACATTGACTCAAAATCCCCAATCAATGTGATGTCTTCAATTGTTTACAATGATATAATGAATACGCGACTTGAACCTAGGAAAGACCCCAAGTATCCCGGTGGAATTTGTAACTTTGTTGGAAGAGTTAAGGGTTTACATATCTTTGTTGGGAGCTTTACCTATGTCACTTATTTCATGATTCTAGAAGATATAGGAAGTGTTATAGATAGTAGCTTATCTCATGTTGTGCTAGGTAAGCCATTTTTTGAAAAGTCCAAGTTGAGGTACAATCGTTTAGAATGGACGGTTCAGTTTTCGAATGAGACTGAGGAAATTGCATATAGGATGCCTCATAGGATGAAGGAATTTCGTTATGTATCCAACTTAAAAAAAGATAACATTAATACATTTGAGGATACTAATGAAGTGGATCGGAAAAAGGGCATGGAATATGTATGGGAAAAGAGGAGCCTTTTCTATAAGGACTGTTTGACCCTAGGACCAAGGTATAAAGTTGACATGGAATTTGTTAAGAGGATTAAGTATGCAATTGAGAAGAAGAGTAAGAAAACATTGGCCATGACTTTGAGTCTAGCTACAAGACTCGTTAATAAAGAAAAGTGCTTCTTGGGAGGCAACCCATGTTTTATTGTTTGCTTGTTTGTTTTTATTTTGTTTGATTTCATATATATGCTCCATCATCATTGTTTATCGTTCATGTTTCGAATAATTTTGAGAAAATGTTTTATTTTGTTTTTAACTTTGTCTTAATTGCATATAAAGGTATTTTACAAAAAGATAAGTGCATGGAAAATCATATATGTTTAAAAGAAAAAATTCGAACATGAAAGATAACAATTGATGATTAGCATATATATTTGTGTGTTTGTTAGAGTCAAATGCTTGTATCGAGTCACAATGAATGTTCTGCAGTTTCTCCAGGTTCTAATAATCAGATTTTTCCAGAAATTTTCCAGAAACAAACGCAAAAATACTGTCAGGTTATACCTGACGGCGTCAGGGTTTACCACCCGAAGGCGTCAGGCACTGTATGTTGGGTCTAAAGATGCTGCTGATTCGAGAAATACACTAAGTATAACTCTGCTGATTAGTTAAGTAACTCTGCTGATTAGCACAATGACTCTGCTGTGTATGACTCTGCTGGTTTTGAAGAATAAGCAAAGTGTAACTCTGCTGCTAGCCCACGAAGACTCTGCTGCTAGACTAGTTACTCTGCTGCTTATTAGATATGTATAGTATGTTAAGGATAAGTATAGAAAAGATACGTAAGATATTTTTCTTGTATAGAAAGTCTTGTAAACCGACTAGGACTCCTTACGCTATAAAAGGAGGATCTAGGGTTAGGTTAGATATACGTATCATTATTGTTTACACTTCAAGGTTTCTTGTAACCCTATTGCTATTGAGCAATCGTATTAATATATTGAAGTGTTGTTTGAGAATTCGTTTTGTGTTTAATTCTTTTTAAGATCAAATATTAAGTTCCGCATAATATTTGATATACAATTCAAGATCAGTTTCTATACCGATTGCTTTAGATTTATCTAAAGTAATTAATAAGATCGTGAAGCTCAACTGGGATCAACAAGTGGTATCAGAGCTTGTGATCTAGAAGCTGGTACCAAGAAGAATTACTGTATACAAGATCTGCTAATCATCAAAGTAAGCAATGGATTCCGATTCAACACACATGGTTACTGCATCAAGAGTTCCCATGCTCAAGACTGGAGAGTACAAGATCTGGAAGATGAGAATTCAACAATACATGAGAATGGTTGATTACTCACTCTGGGAAGTTGTTCAGAATGGCGACAGTCAACCAGCGAAGACTACTACTGGGTCAGTCTTGACTCTCAAGACAAGTGAGGAGAAAGCACAGAGAAGATTGGAGGTTAAAGCTCACAGTATTCTCATGATGGGAATACCTAATGATTATCAACTAAGCTTTAATCATATTGAGTCTGCTAAAGAGTTTTGGGAAGCAATTGAACTTCGATTTGGTGGGAATGAAGCTACCAAGAAATCAAGAAAGAATCTACTGAAGCACCAGTTTGAGACTTTTACTGCTTTGAGTTCTGAGAACATTGAGGGAACTTATGATCGACTTCATAAGTTGACTAGTCAGATGGCTCTTTTGAAGATTGAGGTATCTCAAGAAGATATCAATCTAAAATTTCTGAGAAGTCTATCTTCTGAATGGAACACTCACACAGTGATCTGGAGGCATAAGGAAGATTTTGAGAAGATGACTTTGGATGATCTGTATAACAACTTGAAAGTTTATGAATCTGAAGTCAAGGGATTGTCAAGTTCATCTTCTACCACAAACAATCTTGCTTTTGTTTCCTCAAGCAACAAGAGTTCTGGTAGTCATCAAGAACAGCACTCTGCTGCTGGTACTTTTGCTCCTGCTGTTGGTTCACATGTTTCTGCTGCTTACTCTACCAACACCAACACCATCAGTGATGCTGCTATTTGTGCTTATTTGGCTGAACTTACTACAAGTACTTCAGTTATGCCTCAAGATCTGGATGAATTTGATCCTGATGATGTTGAAGAGATTGATATGCAATGGCAGTTTGCAATGCTTACTATTAGGGCAAGAAGGTTTCTTAAAAGAACTGGTAAAGAGATGAAGTTCAGAATGAACAAGAATGTGGGGTTTGACAAATCAAAGGCTGAATGTTTTAACTGTAGAAAGAAGGGACACTTTGCAAGAGAGTGCAGAGCACCAAAAAGAAACAATGAGAATGTCAAGAAGTCTACTGGTGAAGAGCCAAATCCTACTACTGCTATGGTGTCATGTGATGGGTTAGGAGAGTATGACTGGAGTGATCATGCTGAAGATGGTCCAAATTGTGCATTGATAGCTGAAGAGGAACCTCAAGTACAACACTTTGCTCTCATGGCCTACTCCTCCTCTGGTTCAGACTCTGAGGTATCCAATGAATCATCTTGTTCTTTTAAATCATGTTCTGATACAATTGAAATACTTAAGTCTAGCAATGGAAACCTTAAAATGGAAAATGAAACACTTAAGTTAGACAATCTTAGTTATGAATATGGTTTAAAGAATTTAGAAGAGAAGCTAGAATTCTATAAAAAGGCTGAAATTGAATATCTTGATAAGATCATTATTTTAGAAAATGAACTTATTAAGAAAGATTGTGAGATTAAGGTTCTTATGGAGAAAGTAGAAGAGGATGAAAAGGCTAAAGATTCAGCTATAAGTGAGACTGAAAAACATATTGTTAGGGTGGAAAAACAACAATTTGCCACTGACATTCTCAGTAAACCAATAGGAAGACACTTTGCTGACTCAGGAAGTGGTCTAGGATATAATGTTGTTGCTCATCCTAAGAAACTTAGTGCCAATGCCCCTCCTACTAGGACATTGTCTTTCATACCTGCATCTGAGGTCAAACCTGTAGATGAAACTAGTGAAACTAAAGTAGAGTCACCTAAGGATGAGAAAAAGTGGTCTGATGCACCCCTTATTGAAGATTGGGAGTCTGACAGTGATGATGAAGGTGTAGAATCTGATTCAACCCCTAAGAACAAAAAGGAAGAAATTCCTGCTGTTGTTGAATCAAAAGCACCTAAGGCTAAAAAGGTTGAGTTTGTTAAGCCTAAGCTAGGTAAAGGTATCTCTAGGAAGATGGCTGAGTTTGAAAATACACCTAGAGTGTATCCTAAGAAAACCAATAACTTGCCTAGAGGAAACCAGAGAAATTGGAACAACCTAGTTTCACAAAGATTAGGTACTGATTTTCAATTACTTAAAAAGGCATGTTATGGTTGTGGTAGTTTTGAACATCTGCAAGATGAGTGCTACTACCAACAGAAACCAGTTTGGAACCAGTACTCAAGGGTGAACCATAAAAACTTTGCTAGAAAGACTCACCCACATCCCAAAAGAAACATGGTTCCCAAGGAAGTCTTGATGAGAGATGGTACTTCTAGAGTTATCTCTCCTATTGCACCACAAGGGCCCATAAAGAAGGACATAGTTAACTCTGCTGTTAAGGCAAACTCTGCTGTTAAGGCAGACTCTGCTGTTTTGCCTAAAGTTGTTACTGATACTGTTGTGGGCAACCATTTTTATGCTGTTAAGGCCTCAGCTTGCTGGGTCTGGAAACCAAAAGTTAAAGTTATAGATCATGTTCTCAGACACAGCAGTGCACCAATGCAGTTGAAGAAATTTGACTACTTTGATGCACAAGGCAGATCCAAGTCAGTAATGGCTTGGGTCCCAAAGAGAAACTAATTCTCTTACTTTTTGTGCAGGGCAATCTACAAAAAGAGCTAAAGGACAAATGTATTTTTGATAGTGGATGCTCTTCACACATGACTGGAGACTAAAGCAATTTGGAAAACTTTGAAGCTTTGGATGGTGGATATGTTGCCTTTGGGAATGATCCTAAAGGAGGAAAAATTGTTGGTAAAGGCATCATCAGAACTGGAAAATTGGATTTTGAGAAGGTGTATTTGGTGAATGGACTAAAGTTCAATCTTTTTAGTGTCTTACAAATGTGTGACAGAAAGAATTTTGTTCTTTTTACAGACACTGAATGTCTTGTCTTATCTCCCGACTATAAGATACCTGATGATAAATTAGTACTTCTTAAAGTCCCTAGAAATGACAACATATACAGTGTGGACATAAAGAACATTATTCCCAAAAGAGATTTAACTTGTCTGTTTGCCAAAGCCACTATTGATGAATCCAAACTATGGCACAGAAGGCTTGGACATTTGAACTACAAGGCTATCAACAAGTTGGTGAAAGGGAACTTGGTCAGAGGATTACCTTCAAAGGTTTTTGAGAATCCTGAAGTATGTGTTGCTTGCCAAATGGGAAAGCAACATAGAGCATCTTGTAAGTCCAAATTGGTGAATTCTATTACTGAACCCTTGTTTATGTTACACATGGACCTATTTGGACCTACTTATGTGAAAAGTTTGAATAAAAAGATGTATGGCTTAGTGGTCACTGATGATTTTAGTAGATTTACTTGGGTATTCTTCTTAGCTACTAAGGATGAGACACCTGGCATTCTTAAAGCTTTTATTACAAGGATAGAAAACCTATTTAATCACAAGGTTAAGATCATCAGATGTGACAATGGAACTGAATTTAAGAATCAAGTGATGAATCAGTTCTGTGAGGAAAAGGGGATAACTAGACAATTTAGTGTGGCTAGAACTCCTCAGCAGAATGGTGTTGCAGAGAGGAGAAATAGAACATTAATTGAAGCTGCTAGGACCATGTTGTCAGAGTCTAAGTTACCTACTATCTTTTGGGCTAAAGCAGTCAACACTGCTTGCTATGTGCAAAATAGAAGTAAGATAGTTAAACCTCACAATAAGACCCCTTATGAGTTGTTGCATGGTAGGAAACCACTGATAGATTTCTTTAGACCATTTGGGTGTCCTGTCACTATCTTAAACACCATTGACCACTTAGGCAAGTTTAGTGAGAAAGCAGACATAGGTTACTTTGTTGGATACTCCACTGAAAGTAAGGCTTTTAGAGTTTTCAATCAAAGGACTGGGCATGTGGTGGAAAATTTGCATGTTAGAATTAGAGAAACCACACCTAATGTTGATGGAAAAGGTCCTGAATGGATGTTTGATATTGATTCTTTAACCAAAAGTATGAATTATCAACCAGTCATTGCAGGTACTACTAACATGTCTACAGGTACACAAACTACCCCTAATGCAGGTACACAAGTAAAGAAGGATGGATCTGCAGAGGAGTTTGTTTTGATTGAAAAGTGGAAGTTTGATCAGTACTTCTCTCCAACAAATAAAGAAAGAAAGAGTTCAGATGATGATGCTGTTCACAAGGAAGTACCAAAGGTTAATGTAGAAGGTGCTGATGAACCTTCTCATTATGACAAGAATAATGATAAGGAAAGGAATGAAGAGTCAGATGTTGATAGGCAACAAGGAAATAAGCATAGCAGCAGTACTCTCAACTCTGCTGCCAGGCCAAAGCACTCTGCTGATAGGTCAAAACACTCTGCTGTTAGGCCAAAACACTCTGTTGTTTGGTTTGGTAACTTTGCTGCTATGCCTAAGGACTCTACTGCTGATAAAGATGGTGATTCTGATGATGATTCTTCTGATGAGATGCCTGAATTAGAAGAAGTGTATGTGGATACTGATGATGAAATTGTTGATGTTTTTGGTGCTGAAGCTGATTTATCCAATTTGGAGACTGATATTCCTGTTAGTCCCACTCCAACAACCAGAATCCACAGGAATCATCCAAAGGAGCAAATAATTGGTGATGTTCACTCTGCTGTTCAGACCAGAAGTAAATCAAAAGGTCTGAGTGATTTGCTTGATCAGGGATTATTTGCTCAAACACTTAAGATGAGGAATAGCCACAAGGATTTACAAAATTGCATGTTTGCCTGTTTCCTATCTCAAGAAGAACCCAAGACCATTCATAAGGCTTTGAAAGATGAAAGTTGGGTTGAAGCTATGCAAGAGGAGTTGTTGCAGTTCAAGCTTCAAGAAGTCTGGACATTGGTGGATTTGCCTAATGGAAAAAGAGCAATTGGTACTAAATGGGTGTTCAGATGCAAAAGAGATGAGAGAGGTATTGTTATTAGAAACAAGGCTAGATTGGTGGCACAGGGATTCACTCAGGAAGAAGGTATAGATTATGATGAGGTATTTGTCCCAGTTGCAAGAATTGAGGCTATTCGATTATTCCTAGCATATGCCTCATTTAAGAATTTTCCTGTGTACCAAATGGATGTGAAAAAGTGCTTTCTTGTATGGAAAGATTCCTGATGAAGTATATGTGATGCAACCACCTGGGTTTGAAGATCCTAAGTATCCTGATAGGGTCTACAAGGTAAAGAAAGCACTGTATGGACTACATCAAGCTCCTAGAGCTTGGTATGACACCTTATCCACATATTTGTTGAATAATGGTTTTTGTAGAGGAACCATTGATAAAACATTGTTTATTAAGAAAGACAAAAAGGAAATCCTACTTGTTCAGGTTTATGTAGATGATATCATTTTTGGGTCTACAAATAAGGTGTTATGTGAAGGATTTGAAAAGCTAATGCACAACAGGTTTGAGATGAGTTCTATGGGTGAACTCACTTTCTTCTTGGGACTTCAAGTTAAGCAGAAATCAGATGGGATTTTTATTAGCCAAGACAAGTATGTGGCTGATATGTTGAAGAAATTTGGTTTTAAGGATGTGAAGGCAGCAAAGACTCCAATGGATAAAAACAAACCTTTGATCAAGGATGAAGATGGGGAAGAGGTTGATGTGCATTTGTATAGATCAATGATTGGTTCATTGATGTATCTGACTGCTTCAAGGCCAGATATCATGTTTTCTGTGTGTGCTTGTGCTAGATTTCAAGTGTCCCCAAAAGTTTCACACTTGGAAGTAGTCAAACGAATTTTTAGATATCTAAAGGTTCAACCTAAATTGGGCCTTTGGTATCCTAATAATTCACCCTTTGACTTGATAGCATACTCAGACAGTGACTATGCTGGAGCTACTATGGATAGAAAGTCAACCACTGGAGGCTGTCAGTACCTTGGTCATAGGCTAATCTCATGGAAATGCAAGAAACAGACTGTTGTGGCTAACTCAACAACTGAAGCAGAATATGTTGCTGCTTCTAGCTGCTGTGGACAAGTGCTCTGGATTCAGAATCAACTACTGGATTATGGGTACAATTTCATGAACACCAAAATTTATATTGACAACAATAGCACAATGTGTATTATCAAAAATCCTGTTTTTCATTCTAAAACAAAACACATAGAGATAAGACATCATTTTATTAGAGATTCTTATGAGAAAAAGTTAATTCAAGTGGTTAAAATACATACTGACAATAATGTTGCTGATCTACTTACCAAAAGTTTTGATATAAGTAGGTTTCAATTTTTAGTTGCTAGTATTGGTATGATCAATCTTTAAAACTTTAAACATCTTATCTCTGTATGTTTTTGTAAAATTTTGTAAAGGATTTGTGCTGCTGTTTAGTCAATGTCTGGTGTTTAGTCATCATTTGATGTTTCTTAACTTGTTTGCTGGTTAGTTGTTTGTTGCTATACCTACTCTGCTGCTATTATGAGATATTCTTGCTTGTGTTTGTGGTGTTCTACTAACCTTTTTGCAGATATACATACATACACAATCAAGTAAAGCATGTAAAAAGAAAGTTCATTGATAATAAAGGCAAAAGTACATCATACAGTTTCCATACATCCATGCTATTCATAAGAAGATCAAAAGACAATCAGACCCTTGGATTCACAACCTAAATTCCAGTAAAATCAGGCATGACCTTGCTGCGAGGCCCTCTAGTACCCATGGCCTTTGACACCCTAGGATAGGGTAGTGCAAGTACAACTGGTCTAGGTGGTGGACTCTCTGTGTGGCTTGTAGAGGGAGCTTGTTTCTTCTGCTTCTTCTTCTTTGGAACAGGGGGTTTCTGCTCAACCGTACTTGGCTTTGGACGAGGAGGATCAACACTCTTACCAAAAGCAGCAACCGCCTTCTCCATTTGCCTCTGAAGCTCAGCGGTCAAAGGATGTTGCGGAGGATCGATTTCCCAGGCACCTTGGTAGAATGTCATGGATTTTGGCCATGCTTTTGTTTCTTCATCATCGCTTGAATCTACAAAGGAAGATGGTGTTGATGGAAGTGGGTCAGAGTATTCTTCTTCCACAACTGCTTTACCTTTTTGTTGTGATGACGATGCACTCGGTGGAAAGTAATTTGCCCATCCTTGTGAATCGTCTGAAGATGAATCTGATGATATGTCGATGATTGGAGCCTTGGATGAACTCATGATTCGTTGATTTTGTGTTAGGGTTTGTGAAATTGGGGATTTGTTAAGCGAATGAGGGATTTATAGAATTTAATGAGGAGTTGGTATGGTATTTAAGCAGCTTGGGGGATTAAATTTGGCGTTTTTGGGAAAAGTTGACTTTTAGTCAAACCTTTCGTTACTCTGCTGTTGAGTTTGAAAGTGAACGGGTATTATTGAAAATTTTAGCGCGTCTTAAAACCTAATTAGATCCAAACGGTCTCACACACCATTTCGATCTCATTAACTTTTAATTGCTCAAAATTCTATTCGATTCTCTTCCAAGAACATTACTTCATATCATAATATCCAAAACCCCCAAATCATAATGGCTCAACGAAAGTTTCCGGAAGAGCATAATAAGATTGCATTTCTTAGTAAGGTTTCAGCAGCCGCCGGATTTCATGAAGTTATGGATTTTCTTAGTGCATCTAGACTAAGGTATGCTTTAACAGTTGATCCACCTATTATTAAATCACATATGAACCAGTTTTGGTCAACTGTTAAGTTAGATAAACTCGACGGGGAGGAAAGGTTAATAGGTAGTGTAGATGGAGAAACTATTGTGGTTAGTGAGACAACAATTAAGAGAACCCTTCGTCTATCAGGTATTCCAACACCACCTACTTTTACCACTGAGGATATTTTAACTGAGCTTGAGGGAATTGGGTATGAGAGGCCTGAAAATACTGGTACTTTTTATAAAGGTCTGCTCTGTCCACATTGGAAGTTTTTGTTACATACTCTTCAACACTGCTTGTTTCCCAAGGTAGGAGGATGGAATGAGTTTAGTGCTTCTCAAGCCATTTCCTTAGTTTGTTTGGCTACTGGGCAACCATTTGATTTTTCTTCAATGATTTTTGAGGGTATGAAGAAGTTTGTTAAGAAGAAGTTTTATTTGTATCCAAGGTTTTTGCAGCTAATTATCAATAATCAACTAAGAGAACCCTTGGAACATACCCATATTGAGCCTAGTAGCAGGATGGCTATCAAGATGTTTGCTTTTCTGAAGAAACCTGGGAAAGGATTTTCTGGTGCTATAACTCCCCTAACTGAACACATCTTGAATATTGTGGCTGCAGTGAATGAGGATGAAGAGGCTGGAACTCCCACAGCTTCCCATCACACATCCTCATCTACAAGTTTGAATGACTCATCATCCCATGAACCTTCAAATACCCAATCACCTAGGACTTCACAACAAGAGGACATTGTGCAACCTCAGGCCAATGTCAGTATGGATGCAGATGAGGCTGGTACAGGTGATGGAGGTACCATGATGGAAGAGGCTGGCACTACTGTTTCCAACTTAGTAGTTGAACAGGACAGTGCTAACATATCTAAGACCTCAACCATGGCAACATCGTTTGTAGAAGGTTCTCAAGAACCTAATACAACTGATGGTAACCCCAGCCAAATGGCTAATTTGGGGGGCTCAGCTGTTCAACCTAGGGTTGAGACTGAGTTTGTGTCCAAAGATTCATCTCTCGGAGAAGGTAACACATCTCGAAATGATGAGGACAGAGATGAAACACATGAATTGATGGACACTGATGTACATATTGACAATGCCAATGATACACCTCTCGGACCAGGTCACACAGGTCGAAGTGTTGAGGCTAGCATTGAACTTGGAAAAGAGGATTTGACGGTTAAAACCCCTGTACAAAATGCCAATTCCAGTGATCAACCTCTCGGGTCAGGTTACACAGACCGAAGTTGTGAGGATATCATGAAACAATTTAAGAAATTGACGGATAAATGTACAAAATTGTCACAGGAGGTTCTTGGTCTAAGAAAGGAGTTATCCACAGTCAAAGCTTCTCAAGGTGCTGAGATAAGAAGACTTAAGCTCAGGGTTACTCATCTTGAGGGGAGGTTGAAGAAAGGTTCCAAACCATGTTTGGAAGAGGATGCTTCCAAACAGGGGAGGAATGATCAGAAGGATGCAGCAGGTTCAGGGGAGGTTGTAATGGAAACAAATGAAAAGGTTGACTCTGCTGTTAATGCAGAACTTTCTGCTGATGGGAGAAACAATGCTGCTGATGGGTTACATCACTCTGCTGGTGAATTTGATGAAGACACAATGCCCTTAGCTCAAGTATTGCTTAACCTTGGAAACAAAACACCTACACCATCACAACCTGAACCACAATCACATCCAGCTGCTCAAAGTTTAACAAAACCAACACAAGTGACTGTCTCAAGACCTAAAGCTAAAGGAGTTGTCATCCAAGAACCTGTGCAAACAAGAAAACCTGTTCAAACACCTACCTACAAGGGTAAGGGCAAGATGAAAATGGTGGAAGAACTTGAACCTTATCCTAATCATAATGAAGTTCCAATTGAGGTATGGCCTAGACATTTGCAAGAAAGGTGGGATGCAGAAGAAGCTCAGAGAGTTGCTGATGAAGAAAAAGCTGCGTATGATAAAGCAATGGAGATACAAAAGCAACAATCTGAGAAACAATCTGAAGTTGAAGCCAAAGTGGCTGCATGGGAAAATGAGCAGGCAAGATGTAAAGCTGCTATGGACTGGGAGAAAGTGAAAGTAGAGATGGATGATGTTTTTACAGATGAAGGTGTTAATGACTGGATTCATCAAGCTATTGTGCAGAATAAGAAAAGGCTTCTGGTTGCAAGAAAGAATAAAAAGGTGAATAGACCACCAACTGCAAGGCAAGAGAGAACTGTTCATGAGCAATATTTGAGGAATATGAAGGGTTGGAAATTGAAGGAGTTGAAGCCATACTCTAATGAAGAAGTCAAGCAGAAGTTTGAGGCTGCTAAGAAAGAGATGGACAGGAATTTTAAACCTTTAACTGATGATGAGATCAAAGAGTTGACAAGAATCAAAGTAGCATCAAATGCTTATATGAATCCTGAGTCTACTGCTAAAATGGCCAAAGTATCAGATGCTGAGAAAGAGAAAGAGAAAGAGAATGTATTTGCAGAAAAAAAGCCTGAACCTACTGTTGGTGTAAAAAGATATAGGAGGAAAGTAAAACAGGTGGGTAGGAAGAAGAGAAGAACTCAGTCAGTATTGATGAGTGATTCAGAGAAAGAGGATAGTGTTTCTGAGAAAGAAGAAGTGACTGATGAGCATAATTTTGAAGAAGTGACTGCAGATGATATGAAAGGGATTATTGATGCGTGGTTTTGCAACCTTACAACAGGTTTTACCTCTCGAGGGATCTCAAGAGGCTTACAACCCCACCAGGCAGTGTACCTGACCGATGTAGTATAGTGTAGTGGTAAGTACGGGGGATTGATCGTTCTCCACAGGGAATAGTGTTCGTTAGGTATGAAAAATTACTCTAATAGGTCTAAGGGTGAGAGAAGATTCTTTTTATGTTTTTATATTTTTATGAAAGCAAGTAAAATCTCGGGTTTGAAAGAGTGGGCGGAATTAGTTGCTAGTCAACTAACCCAAATTACAACGAATGCAAATAAAATAAAATAACAAAAATGAAAATGTTGGTGAAAACTTAAGTGGAGGGAAATGTGTTTACTTAGATTTCCTTACTCCCTAACTATCTTTTACCGGTTGATTAGTGTGTATTAGTTGCGTGGATGACGGGTGTATTCCTTAATACCATTCGTGGGGTGGCGTACGTACTTCCCCAACTCTACAAGCTCCTACTTCACTCCTATGTCGAGCCGGCTAGGAAGCTCCTAACATGGGATCACTAGAATTCGCTTGTGCATTAAATACAACCATAAAAACCTTTAGTACGCATTGGTTCATGTTTCTTAAGACGTTCAAGCAAGTTACCGATTAGGAAGTTAGCCAGTTTTCTTAAGCCTAACATAGATAAACAATCATCCAATACAACTAATAACACACTAATAACCAATAATCAATAGCTAGGTTTCATTAGATCTAAGCAAACACAAGATAAATCTAGCCTAGCATGTTAAACAAAAGACAAGAACAAGATAGAATCAAACAACACATAGACATATTGAATGATTAATTAATAACTTATCTTCAATGTAACATGGAAGATCTCAAGGCAAAAAGCCTTGAAAGAGCTGCCAAATTCGTCCTAGGGTTTTCACACACAAAGTTCCCCAATAAGTTCCACACTAATGACAAAGAATTGCAAAACTATATATAGATTTTTAGATCTGACGGCATCACGTTATGGAGTGTGACGCCGTCACCTCGCCGCTTTTAGGGTTCCCGGATGACCTTCTTGACGCCGTCCCTCTTTAGCTCTCCAAAATCCGTTCTGGCCTATCAAGGCTTGACGCCCTCAGACTATGAACGTGACGCCGTCCCTCTTTGAATTATAACGTGACGACCTTGATCAAATTAAAGGGTGATGCCGTCAGAATTCCCATGCAATTTTCACTGGCTTATCATGAGTAAATTTCACATCCACCACTTTTGCCAAGCCATGACGCCGTCTGGAGATAATCCTGACGCCGTCAAAGGTAACTTTCAGCAAGATTTTGAGACTTTGCCGTTTTCTTCACTTTTATGCTCCAAAAACATCCAAAATGCTTCCTTTTCCAGATTTCTTCTCAAAAGTACCTAAAATGACAAAAGGAACGATTTAGGGCAATATTTGATCAAATAAATACGATTTAGGGCTTAAATGACCCCTTAAAAGCGGTACACTTTTCGCTTCATCAAATACCCTTACACTTAAGATTTGCTTGTCCTCAAGCAAATGCGCTTTTATTCTAATCAAAACATAAGTTAGGGGTCATTTAATGCTAACATAAAAGTAATTACAACAAATATTCGTTCCACTTTAATCATAATAAGCACGGAGATTATAAACTAGCACCTCACAAGTAGTGTTTAGATACTCACATCTCTCAATTGTCATTAAAATAAATCTCATAAATGAAAACGGATAATATCTCTCACTACCTGTCATAGCAAATAGATTACCATAGGCTTGGGAAAGGATTGAAAACCTCCTCCACTAGGCATAAGCACCTAAGATAAACTATCAAAGAGGGCTTTTAAATGGGTTATAACGTTAGGTGTAGGGAAAAGGAAAACACGGTTTTGTTGGATAAAGGATATTTTACTGGTGGCGAGTTAAAGATCTTGATCAATTACATGTACTATACAATGTTGCTAAGCCAAGACTCGACTCGATCTTAAGCTAAAAACAAAATAACAAAAACATAAAACAAACATAAAATGAAACGGGATGGTAGTCCGTATGTTTTTTCTACTTTTCTTTTTCTCATTTTTTTTTTTTATTTTTCTTGATTTTTTTTTTTTTTTTTTTTTTTTTTTTTTTTTTTTTGCATACACTTTTGCCCTACCATCCAAAATAATACATCATAGGGGCATTGCATTCCTCTTACACTTGAACTTTTACATAACTTTACAATTACTATTCTAATGACTCGAATTAAGATAATTGAAAAACTTGGAGTACTTTTAAAATATTTAGCACATATGGGGGTAATAATGTTGTTCTTCCCCATTACTCCATTACACTAGTACATTACCCATGAGTCCCAATCGTCCCAAAACAATATGTACAAGGATATGACTCGACTTAGCAACCATGTAATCAACTAGATAATTAACTTGGGTTTAAACAAATGTTGTAACAATAATGCACTAAAAATGAGTGCATACAAGGTAGGCTAAGGCGATTTGGGTGTACATTTAAGTGGGGTGTAAACAAATTCTTCCTTTAAGTAAAATTCTTAAAGGTCGAAACGAAAAGATAGGCTCTGAGGGGTGTACTAGGGGTATCGTGTACTAAAAATGAGTACAACGCAAAGGGTGTGGGAGAATTACTTGACCAATGTAGCCAACGTAATTATAACAAAATCACAGGTGTAAAACAATGGGTTAATCCTAATGCCTCTTATCATGTAGTAAATCTAACTACACGAATGTAGTCTCACTTGTGGCCTTGGAATGGTCCTAACGCAAGTTCTAGAATCTAAGTGCTACCGGTACACACATCATAGCATAAATGCTTTTCCTACCAATTCTAGGGGCGAACCTCACATATTTGGGGGTGGAAATTTTTTTTAGTGGTACGGTTTTTGTGCTAGTTATATAACTCCTATCCGTGAGACGCTCATTAAGATCAAAGTTTCACTCCTAAATGTTGTAAAAAATTTTAAATTTGGCACTAAAATTGCCCTAACAGGTATTTATCTCAGTTTTATTACACATTTACTATTAAACAAACAAAAATCAAGCGTAATAGCATTCTCTAAAATCGTACTTTTACCTCCCCTTACACTTAAGATGAACATTGTCCCCAATGTTCAAATAACAAGATGTAAAAGAAAAAAGTAAAAGAATGAAATCAAATACTCCCCTGATTCGCTCGGTGGATAATGAAGTTACACGGTTAGATCTTCTTCCAAAGATAATGTAAAAGCTTCATGACTAATGCATCGCCAAAAGCTTGATTCCACATACATTTCCTTGTCCAAAATAACCTGTTAAGCCTGAGAAAACAAACACGAAAACCTGCATAACATCGGCGGGATAAAATCTATATATAAGGATATAATGCTTGTGGAATGATAATTTTGCAGATTCCTGGAGATTATAAGTTATAGATTTAATAAAAACTTTTTAAGAAAACAAAACTTTCAAAAAATTCCAGAAAATTAAACCTGACGCCGTCAGGTTGTAAAGCCTGACGCCGTCAGATATGATCTGACAGAATTCTCATGTTACGTTTCCGGAAAAATTTTGGAAAAACCTATACCTTACTTCCTGGAAATCCTGCAAAACATCATTATGACTCGATACAAGCATTTGACTCAAACAAATACTAATATGTATGTTAATTTATTATTATTATGATTCATGTTCATTTGTGTTCTAATGAACCGATTTAGATTTCCCTTACACTTAACTTTTGCAAAATACCTTTATATGTAGTTAAGACGAAGTTAAAAACAAGATAAAGCATTTTCACAAATTAGTTTTTAACATGAATCAATAATAATAAAATTTAAACATACATACGGAAACAAATAAAATCAAACAAACAAATAAATAAACACACAAAGCAAATAAAGCTTGGGTTGCCTCCCAAGAAGCGCTTTTCTTTATTAACGAGTCTTGTAGCTAGACTCAAAGTCACTCTACCCTATATAAGTGAGCTCGTCATCGAGGACGTCTTTAGGGTTAAGCTTGGTTTGAAGCTTCCTATTGGTCCGCTTAGTACGATATATCTTTTCAAACTTCTCTCCATCCGGGTCATACAATGTCATCTTAATATGCCATGACCCATCTCCATCTTTGGGTGGTTTATCCCAATTCCACTTATGATCATCTTCCTCACAAGTTCACTTATTCATTCCTAGGTTAATTGGCAAAACTCCTAGGAAATCAATCATCTTCCTAAAAACTAGAGAGTCTTCAAATGGATCCAATTCGGTGTCCCTAGCTAAGAGTTGCTCTACCGTATGTGTTCGGTTCACAAAGTCCTCTTCTAGGTAAAATGGGCGTTGGGGTCCTATGAAGTCTCTATCAATCCAAGGTCCATATCTAGATGGTCTCCTATTTGATTCTAACCAATGTGGTGTTGGTTCCTCACTAGTATCATAGGCGTGTTTCTTAACATCATAGACTGACCAAGTATCTCCTTCTCCTACCGCTATCTTGGATTCCTTACAATCAATCATAGCACTAGTGGTCGCCAAAAATCCTCTACCTATCAACAAGGGGCATGTAGGGTCGCTAACCATATCAAGGACGTGGAAATCGGCTAAAATGGTTAGTTTTCTAATGTGCACTAACACGTCCTTAACTACTCCAACCGGGTAAGCAACACTCCCATCCGCTAAACCTATTATCACCTCGGTTTCTTCAAGTTTTCCTAGTTTTAGAGAGGTGTAGAGAGGTAACGGAAGTAGGTTAAGGCTTGATCCAAGATCGGCTAATGTGTCATAAGCCTCCGAATTACCGATCTTGCAGGGTAGAACAAATAAGCCCAGATCATCTAATTTCTTAGGTAGTTTGTTTTGAACGAAGGCGGTCCCTTTTTCGCCTAACTTGAGCTTCTTCTCATCCAACACATCAACAACCGGACTTTCAAGGTGGAGCTCCTTGAATTCTTCGTCAAGGTTTTGAGTGGGAGATGTTTCAACTATGTTGTTGACCAATTTTGAAGTCATAACTTCTTGGTCATTTGGAACGACTTGGGTTTGTTTGAAACACGTGCTCATGGAATTGACCGAATAATATTGTGGACAAGAACTAGGAGACGAAACTGATGAAATGGCATTGACGTTTAGTTTCGGGTTCTTGACCATGTTACTAGGGAGTGCTCCCATTTCTCGGTCATTGAGGGCTTTCAACAAGGTGTCAATCTTATTGGTCATCTCGCTTTGTTTTTGTTTGAAATCGGCTTCAAACTTGGCTAAACGAGCTTCTTGAGATGCCATAAATTGGGACATCAATCCTTCAAAGTTATTGGTACTACCATTGCCGGAAGGATTGTTGTTGAAAGTACGGTTCGAGTTGGAACCGCTTGATTGGAAACGATTAGGTGGGTTGGAAGAATTGGTTTGTTGTGCGTTTTGGTTTTGTTTCCACCTAAGGTTTGGGTGATTTTTCCATGAGGGGTTGTATGAATCACCGTAGTGGTTTGGCTCGGGTTTGAAAGTGTACAACTTGTCTCCCGCTCCGTCGGTACGCGAGGATGCGTAGTCCACAAAAGCTTGTTCGGGGAGTTCCATGCAATCACGAGTGTCGTGGGGACCACTACATAATTCACATGAAGAAGTGATTTTTTTCACTTGGCTTGAAGGTTTAGGAGCCTCGTAGGATTTCATGAGAAACTTGACTTGGTCTTCAAGTTCTATGATCCTACGGTCGGAAGTGCTTGAATTGTTCGAAGGCAAAGATATTGCCTTGACCGTTTTATTCAAATCACGGGGATCACTCCAACTTTCGTTGTCATAAAGAGCAAGATCCTCTAGGAGAGCCCATGATTGTTCCGCACTTAGATCACGTAGCTTGCCAAAGGCCGATTGGTCAATGGTTTGCCTCGTGTAAAGATTGATATGGTCATAGAAGATTTGGACTTGGAGCCAAAGTTCTATGCCATGGTGAGGGACTTTTTGGAGTAAGTCCTTGAATCGAGTCCATGCCTCGTAGAGGGTTTCGCCTTGACGTTGTTGGAACATCAAGATATCATTCCTTAGCTTGGTAGTTCTTCCCGGTGGGAAAAACTGAGCAAGGAAACGAGTGGTGAGATCATCCCAAGAGGTGATGGATCCTGCGGGTTGACGTTCTAGCCACTGACTAGCTTGGTCCCGCAAAGAGAATTGGAAGAGACGCAATCGGGTCGTCTCTCGAGTGGCAACATCAAGGTCTATAGAGTCAACGATTTTGAGAAAGTCCTTGAGATGTTGATTAGGATCTTCAGAACGAAGTCCATGGAATGCGCATCCGCTTTGCACCAACCGGATGGTGTCGGATCGCAAGAGTGTGACATTGGCTCCTTGAGTGAGCTCAATGGTGTTTCGATAGCCATGGTGGCTAGGACGGGAGTACTCTCCTAAAGTACGGGCTCTAGGAGGTGGTGGTGGTTGTTGTGGTGGTGGGATGTTGGGATCAAGGATATTACCATCTTCCATGATGTCGAATGGTAATGGTTACGAACAAAGAAACGAAGAAAATAGATAGACTAAAGAAAACCTAGAAAAAGAAAATAAAAATCTCACTAGAAAGGAATCTAGTGAGTAGACCTATAAAATAAAAATTCAACCTAAACAATAACTATTCCCCGGCAACGGCGCCAAAAACTTGATGCGTGGTTTTGCAACCTTACAACAGGTTTTACCTCTCGAGGGATCTCAAGAGGCTTACAACCCCACCAGGCAGTGTACCTGACCGATGTAGTATAGTGTAGTGGTAAGTACGGGGGATTGATCGTTCTCCACAGGGAATAGTGTTCGTTAGGTATGAAAAATTACTCTAATAGGTCTAAGGGTGAGAGAAGATTCTTTTTATGTTTTTATATTTTTATGAAAGCAAGTAAAATCTCGGGTTTGAAAGAGTGGGCGGAATTAGTTGCTAGTCAACTAACCCAAATTACTACGAATGCAAATAAAATAAAATAACAAAAATGAAAATGTTGGTGAAAACTTAAGTGGAGGGAAATGTGTTTACTTAGATTTCCTTACTCCCTAACTATCTTTTACCGGTTGATTAGTGTGTATTAGTTGCGTGGATGACGGGTGTATTCCTTAATACCATTCGTGGGGTGGCGTACGTACTTCCCCAACTCTACAAGCTCCTACTTCACTCCTATGTCGAGCCGGCTAGGAAGCTCCTAACATGGGATCACTAGAATTCGCTTGTGCATTAAATACAACCATAAAAACCTTTAGTACGCATTGGTTCATGTTTCTTAAGACGTTCAAGCAAGTTACCGATTAGGAAGTTAGCCAGTTTTCTTAAGCCTAACATAGATAAACAATCATCCAATACAACTAATAACACACTAATAACCAATAATCAATAGCTAGGTTTCATTAGATCTAAGCAAACACAAGATAAATCTAGCCTAGCATGTTAAACAAAAGACAAGAAAAAGATAGAATCAAACAACACATAGACATATTGAATGATTAATTAATAACTTATCTTCAATGTAACATGGAAGATCTCAAGGCAAAAAGCCTTGAAAGAGCTGCCAAATTCGTCCTAGGGTTTTCACACACAAAGTTCCCCAATAAGTTCCACACTAATGACAAAGAATTGCAAAACTATATATAGATTTTTAGATCTGACGGCATCACGTTATGGAGTGTGACGCCGTCACCTCGCCGCTTTTAGGGTTCCCGGATGACCTTCTTGACGCCGTCCCTCTTTAGCTCTCCAAAATCCGTTCTGGCCTATCAAGGCTTGACGCCCTCAGACTATGAACGTGACGCCGTCCCTCTTTGAATTATAACGTGACGACCTTGATCAAATTAAAGGGTGACGCCGTCAGAATTCCCATGCAATTTTCACTGGCTTATCATGAGTAAATTTCACATCCACCACTTTTGCCAAGCCATGACGCCGTCTGGAGATAATCCTGACGCCGTCAAAGGTAACTTTCAGCAAGATTTTGAGACTTTGCCGTTTTCTTCACTTTTATGCTCCAAAAACGTCCAAAATGCTTCCTTTTCCAGATTTCTTCTCAAAAGTACCTAAAATGACAAAAGGAACGATTTAGGGCAATATTTGATCAAATAAATACGATTTAGGGCTTAAATGACCCCTTAAAAGCGGTACACTTTTCGCTTCATCAATTATGGATCTCACAGTTCATAAACCTCAAGAAGAACCTGAGTTACTTAATGAAGTTCCTTTGTCAACAAAATACCCAATCATTTCATACTCACATGATGTTCTAGATGGTAGTCAAGCATGCTGGGTGATTAAGAGATCAAATGGTTCAAGTGTGGGATATATCAGTTTTTCTCAAATGTTGCACTACATGGATAGGGATGATATTATACAACTCTGGAATCTTTACAAGATGAATTATGGTGATACTAGACCAGAGGTGGTGCATGAAAGACTCAACTATTACTATTTGAAGAATATGTTTGAACCTGATGAAAGAAGTCTTGATTGGAAGAATGTGATTAGTTCAAGCAAATTTATCAGATGGTATCTATATCAATCATGTGGAGTACATGCATTGACTGGAAGTGATGGTTTGTGTTTGTACATGTTAACAGAGAAAGATTATCCTGTGTTCAAGAATACTACTCTTCTGACTAACATGTTACAACCTGGAATGCTGAGTTTGCAAAGACCATTCTTATCAGATCATCAAGCTTTTGAGTTAGTGGAGAGGTATAGAAAAGTGCTGGAATCTAAGACCTCAAAACAGTAAAGTGTTTGGAAGCATCCTCCTGGTGATTAGCTGGGTTTGAAAGAAACTTGATGATTTTTGAAGAAAAAATATCAAGTTTAGGGGAGGATTGTTGGGTCTAAAGATGCTGCTGATTCGAGAAATACACTAAGTATAACTCTGCTGATTAGTTAAGTAACTCTGCTGATTAGCACAATGACTCTGCTGTGTATGACTCTGCTGGTTTGGAAGAATAAGCAAAGTGTAACTCTGCTGCTAGCCCACGAAGACTCTGCTGCTAGACTAGTTACTCTGCTGCTTATTAGATATGTATAGTATGTTAAGAATAAGTATAGAAAAGATACGTAAGATATTTTTCTTGTATAGAAAGTCTTGTAAACCGACTAGGACTCCTTACGCTATAAAAGGAGGATCTAGGGTTAGGTTAGATATACGTGTCATTATTGTTTACACTTCAAGGTTTCTTGTAACCCTATTGCTATTGAGCAATCGTATTAATATATTGAAGTGTTGTTTGAGAATTCGTTTTGTGTTTAATTCTTTTTAAGATCAAATATTAAGTTCCGCATAATATTTGATATACAATTCAAGATCAGTTTCTATACCGATTGCTTTAGATTTATCTAAAGTAATTAATAAGATCGTGAAGCTCAACTACCCGAAGGGATCAAGCACTGTAGCAGCACAGTTTTCTAGGATTTTGCTTTTCTGCTGGAACTTAAAAATTTTTGAAAAATTTTCAGAATTTTAAAACTTCCAGGAATCTGTAGACATTTATTTTGCAAGCATTAAATCCTTTTAATTCCTAGAAAGCAAATAAGATATATATGCACGTTTATTTTTTCTAGAATTTAATTTATATACATATAGTGTTTACCGCCGATTTTATGGGAGGTTTTATGTTTCGTTTTCTTAGTGAATTACAACTTATATTGGACAAGAAGATAAAGATGAAGTTTGTTGAGCTCTTATTGCATTTATTTTCTTAGAGGAGGATCTAACCATGTTTTTACATCGTCTATGTCGAGCAAATCAGGTGTAACACCCCTAAAATTGTGTCCAGGGGAAGCATACATGTCACTGGGGTGATACTAAATTGGTATCACGACACAATGTACAAGGAACGGATTTACCTTGTCCGTTTTAAAAGAAATTTCATAATCAAAACCACTTAGTTTACATCGTTCAAAAATAGTGCAGAAATACAGACCCATTAAATAATAAAGCGGTCCTAAATATATATCAGAGTCGTCTATTACCGTGCCCCTTGCCAAGCGCCTCAAAAAGTAAGCTATCGCCTTATCCTGAAAATACATGCTAAAAGTGTCAACACAAAGGTTGGTAAGTTCATAGGTTTAGTGTAAAAGTAAAAATGGAAACCCTTTTTCAAGTAAAACATCATGACACGTATATGCTAACCTAATCCTGTTACAAGTCCTGCTCACACAAAACTTGTAACATCTTAGGTCCACGTATATGTTCATACTGAGACATATTTATGTAGTAGTCAAGTGTGGAACACAAGTTTAAATATTTGTTTTGACAGTTACATTCGGTCATGAATATGCATGGATTGACCGGTACATTCGGTCTTGTATGTACATAGCAGTTGAGCCAGTTCATTCGGTTATGCAGGCATAAATGATTGAAGTACTTGTGTCCATGAGAAATAAGGTAAACACATAATGCATTTGGGTAATCCAAATTAAGTATTTCAGCCAATCAGCAAAATTTAAGTAAACAATTCACGTATCAAAATAAACAAGCATTGAGTTTAGTTAAAAGCAAGCATGTATTCTCCCCCAAATCAGTTATAAAACAAGTAAAAGTAGAGGCCATGAACTCACCTTAGCCACAAAAATGCAACTATCATGACTTACACAACTGGCATCTAGAGCTAGTAACAACGGTATCCAGGAGACAGGCACAACGGTACGATATCAGCACAACCTAATACGTAATTGGTTATCTCAAATTACGTCGCATACAATAATCAAGTCTACAAGGGAAAACGTGTCATAGTTTTCGTGGATTACTCTTATCATTACTTGTAAAAGTTTAACGTCAACGTTTCGTGTGGTGTGGTAAGAAGACACTTACTCAAAATGTAACTCACGCCAAAGTATAATATATATCCCAATATATTATAAAAGCAGTAAACCAATTGGTAAGTTTCGGCATTTACCCCACAATCTCATATTACTTGTAAACAGTCTATAAGTCTAGGTAGGTAATTCAAGTTATAAAACTCAAATTAGTGTATCGCCAAATAAAAGTTTACATGCTAGCAAAAACTATAAGTTTAGAAAGTTTTACAAATTTCGGCATAACGCATCCATTTATAGAACTTTCCCAAGTCGTCGTAACTTTAATTAACCAAGTCTGGAATTACAATATTTTATAAGTTTTATGTTTCGTTATCATTCGTGTAATTATTAGTTTTGGGTTTATTGAATATTTTGTGTCCGATCCGAGTCTAATATATTAAATTCTTTTCGAGTTTAACATATTATGTCGTCTCAAGTCCCAAAATTTCAATTAATCCATTATCTAATATCGTAAATCCGATAACGATCCAATAATTGTCCAAATGTCCAAATATAATAGTTACAATCCAAGTATTTAATCCGTTAAGTATCCGTATTGTCCATTATCAATTATCAATCCCAATATATCCAAAACTTACCAAAGTATACCTCGTCAAAAACAGACAAACATGTTAGTCAAATATATTTTGACCAAACAAATAATAACCAAACACACTCTATTTTAAATGTTTTGGCTTACGAGCCCATGATCGCTAACACAACCCTTATGGGCTGTCGAGCCCAAAAGAGATCCAACCCAACACAAACGCACTCTTATAAAGCGTTGGGCTTAAGCCCATTATGAGAAACCAAACGCTCCCTAACCACGGGCTCCTAGCCCATCATACTTACAAACAAAATGCACCATATGTGGGTCGCTAAGCCGAGACTCAAACTAAACAAAACACAGCCACCCTTGTGGTCGCTTAATAAATCCGGACATAACCAAGACCAACGTGGACATAATGTACACAAACCACCAAATAAGCTAACCTAAACACAACCGAGACCAAACCAATAACCACGACAACATCAACACCGCAACCTAAGCAACTCAAAACGAGCCAAACAATTCTGTGAACAAAAATAATAACCAATTCGAGACCATAGAAAAATAAAAGAAAATGTAATAAGCTTAAAACAAACCAACAAACACTCTTGGTTTACTCTTGTGAATCGAATCAGGAACAAACAAACTCACCCTTATCAATATCAATTCACCCTTGTGACCATTTCACTAAACCAAGACAAACAAACACCCTAATCGGTTTTTACCATTTTCGTAACACAAATTGAGCCAAACACCCTTAAGTTTATCAAAAAAAGTCAAACCGAGACCAAATGCAAATTTAAACCAAATCTGTGACCAAGCAAACTCAATCACTGACGTTAATCATAACATCCAAAATCGTAACCAAACTCGGTCAACCCACTCAGTGAGTTGACTCAACTCACTGAGTTCGGTCAACTCGCTCCGTGACAAAACAAACACCCTTCTTACAAGATTTCTTACAACACAAGTTTTCAAAACGATTTTTATTCCGTTTTAATCCATGTTAACCCACGAAAACTTGAAACCAATCGTTAATTTTATAATATACTCGGTGTTAGAGATACTCGGTGGTGGTAGTGTTAAAGCTTACCAATGGCAATAAAAAGAGGAAGAAGATGCAGGTGGTGATGGCGGTGGCGGCTATGGTGACTCTCGGACCAAAACAAAACCAAAACAAAACCTGTCACACCCCCAGAATCGGGTCCAGCGGAAGCATACATGTCGCTGGGGTGCAACTTAATTGGTATCACAACACAAGTACAAAGAATGGTTTTCACCTCAAACATTTAGAATAAAATTGTTTAACAAAAGTGTTGAATTTTCATTGTAAAAAAGTAGTGCGGAAATAGGCCCTTAAAACAATTAAAACGGTCCCCAAATGAATATCAGAGTCTTCTATGACCATGCCATACCCTGCCAACAGCCTCCTATAGCGTGCTATTGCTTAATACCTAAAAATACATGCTAAAAGTGTCAACACGAGGTTGGTGAGTTCATAGAGTTTAGTGTAAAATGTAAAGCGTTTGAATGAAGATTTCCCAGCAAAGGCGTTGTAAATCCACCCAGTTCCAAGCCCCGCCCATACAAGACTTGCAACCTGTGTGTTTACAACCCACTGCTAAATGTGATCTGGTTTGTGAACGTCAATTGATTTATGGACCACAAAAATTGAATGAACAATATATTTCCAATATATATAGAGTTATGACAACTAAATTTCATGAACCGAAGCCGTAAGATTCTAATTTGGGCATACTTTTGACATAACAGTCAAGTGGGGAGACAACAGTCCGTTTGAAATATCAGTCAAGTGGGGAAACCACAATACGTTTGACATCACAGTCAAGTGGGGAAACCACAATACGTTTTACATATCAGCCAGTGGGGAAACCACAATACGTTTGACATCTCAGCCAGCGGGGAAACCACAATACGTTTTGCATATCAGCCAGTGGGGAAACCACAACACGTTTGGCATATCAGTCAGTGTGGAAACCACAACACGTTTCGCATATCAATCAAGTGGGGAAACCACCCGGACATTCAAAGTTTCTGGTGGATGTACACCTAGGAGTCTAGGACATTCATTGTTCCTTAAACGATTATGCGTCCGTTTGACTTAACAGTCAGGTGGGGAACACCACTCGGATAGGGAGTTCAATCCAAATAGATGTATCCACAACATTCGCGCTTAACGGTCATAACATATGTAATATGAAATAGCTTAATGTACTAGTGTCCATAAAAAAATAATCATGGATGAAAAATGTAAACACAAAATACTTGCGACTAACAAACCAAGTATTTTAGCCAATCGATAATATTTGAAAGACAAATCACGTGTAACGTAAAACAAGCATGAGTTTAATTAAAAACAAGCATGTATTCTCCCCCAAAACAGTTACAAAACAAGTAAAAGGAGGGGCTATGAAACTCACCTGGTGCGATAGCTACAATGAAAAAAGTGGATATGCTGAAATGAGGCTCGGTCTCCAGCCGCGACCTAATATGATGGTATGATCTAATGTAAGCAATGAAATGATGCTACACATGCAAATACGTATGTTATCGATACCACTCGTTAGTTTTGAAAATAACGTTTATCGTCGAAAAATACATTTTTGACGTCTCGTTAAGTTAATAAACACTTCCCGTGTAATTATGTTGAAACAATACTCCGTGATCCTCCTTTGGTGGTCTAACGGCGAATATCGTGTTTTCGTCGCAAAAATAGCATTTTTATTACTTGAAAAATATGCCTAAATGGCCTTGCAAAACTAATCGCGAAATGACGTACGTTATGTGTGAGAAAATGAGCTTGACGTTTTTGAAAACCTTGCAACAATGTCTAGAAGTCGTATCATTTAACTTTGGACTATACAGGTCTCGATCAATGAGAAAAATGGCTCTCAACAAGATGTATTACAAAAACTGTTTTTGACTTAGCACTATTTTTCTTACTAAAAGCTGCTGGAATTGTTTGTGTTTCGTCGAGTTTCAAAAGTGTGTATCTCGGTCGTTATAAGCCCGTTTTCTACGTTCTTTATATCCACGGATTCGTATAAACATGAACTAACATAATCTCAGTAGGTCGGCTCCTCTAGGTCACGTCTAACGCCTCGTTTTGTCCTTTGAATCTCGGCAATCAGCAACTAAATTTTCAGAATTTAGTTTTTCGTCGTCAAACTTTGAAAAATCATAACTTTCTCATCGTAAGTCGGTTTTTAGTGATTCAAGAGGCCACGGTTTCGTTTTTGAAATTATTTTCTGAATATGAAGGCCAAAATAGTCCAAAAGTTACTGAGTTTTCCAGATTACACGTTTTTGGACAGTAGCTATTTCTATTGTTGAAAAATCAATGTTTAAGGTTCAAGAATAGTTCAAAATTTAATCAACACCACTTCAAATCAACACCACAACCTATCTAATCTTACCATACACCTTCTTAGGGTGTCATGGGTCCTAAACATCACCAACAATGGTGGATCTCATGATGATCATACTAAAAATCCATAGATCTATGTTTATAAAGAAAATGTGTAATAAGTGGTATGTTTAACATGAATATTTGCATATCTAGTTACTAATATAACTTGAAAATAAATCAAATGAAAGTATGAAAAGATCAAAAAGATGTTCTTGAAGCTTACTTGAATACTTGAGATGAATTGGATGAAAATGCTTAAGAAACTTTGAGGTTTTATTGCAAAACCTTAACTATGAATACAAATGGGACTAGATAATCTTGATCTTAAAAAAAATGAATGATTTTTCTTTTTCTTGGTGTTATGGCCGAACCATATAGAGAAGAAAAGATGAGAGAATTCTTGATCTTTTGCTTAGTTGTTTTATTAAATGAAAGACTAAATGGAGAAATGAAAGTATTCTTTTTATTAGTTGAATTCTTAGTCAAGATACTCAAGTGATCTAAATTGGACCTAGGGGCATATGGACGTATAATTGGGGAAAGGAAGGAACAATTTTGTGGCTCATTAATGCTTATGTCCCCCATGTGTATGAATTAGTTAGTTTGTGTATACATTAGGTGTTATCGTGTACCGAGTTAACTAGAAATAAATCTTGACGAGCTGAAATAAAATACGACGAAGTTGTTAAAATTGTAAAATTATATTCCTTGTTAGAATCGGGTGTTAGAATAATTATCGGGTTGAAATATCACAAACCGACAGAGTTATAAGCTCCTAACGGAAAATATAGCAATTGATTTAAAAACACCGGGTAAAGTAATAATATAATCTTTATATCATTATAATTAGCATGAAAATATATTAGGATCATAGTCGGGAGTGTCGGGTATAATGTTAGTAGTAATGACTGTGTGGTAACGTTAATTAAATAATTTAAACATACGTTAATGAAAATCACACAAACACGTGCATGACCTAATATGATAATGATGTTACTGATGATATGTAGACTACTCTAGTCTATATGTCGTGTCTTAACTGATGATGCATGAATACGCAGCTAAACCATACTGGTTACGCGAATTTGAATACCCGTAAACCTAGTTTACGAAAGGATGAACGATAACCATGAATAGTGATTTTCCTCCAGGAATGAATAGTGTTTCGTGAATAGTAAAATTATTGAAAACTTCTCAAAGTCTCAAACCGACTTCAAAAATGATGAATAGTGAAATGATGAATAGTAAATTCCTGAGATGAATAGTTAAATTTTGAATCTTGAAAAAGGACCTGAAATTACGATTTGTGACAGTCTCCACCCGTTAAAGGAATTCAGTCCCTGAATTCAGTTGGTGTTGGTCTCTGGGGTGGATTCGGTGAAGATATGTGGATATTGGAGTCGCATTGCGATGATAAAAGATAAAACATTCATTTGATCTGAATTCGTAATAGTACATGAAGTTTATACGATAGAACTTAAAGTGAAACACAAAAGAAATACAACACCAGAGAGTTTAGGCTTTGGTTTTCTTGTTCCTTAGCTCTGGGCAGTCCTTTCTGAGGTGTCCTAAGTTTCCACATTTGAAGCAACTCCCCGGGATCCTCTGATTTGCGGGCTTCCAACGGTCCTTGGTCTGGTGACCCCGCTTCTTGCACACCCCACACGGTTCACTGCAATGACCTAGGTGATGGAGATTACACGTGTTGCAGTAGGGTAAATTTCCAGTATATCTTTTCTTTGTGCGCGGTCCTGCAGCATAGGCTCTAACCACTTCTTGTCCTTCGTTTGGCTGTTGAACTTGATCTTTCCTTTGGTTGTCATCCCTTTTCCTCTTGTTTTCGTTGTTGCTGCTGTTGTTGTTGTTGTTATGATCATTGTTGTTGACAATAGTTCCATTCTTTATCACCTGAGCCATAAGCTTTTGAGATATCCTGATAGCTTCGTCTAGAGTTTGTGGGTCAAAAGAAATCACATCTCCGCGGATGCTGTGAGGTAGTCCACCAATGAAATTTTCTAGCAGCTTCTCATTATCGGGAACCATAGTTGGACATAGCACCGCCAACTCCTGAAACCTCCTGATATATGCCTCGATATCATCACCTGCTGTTACTAGCTCATAAAACTCTGTTTCCAACTTCTTTATTTCAGTGCGTGGACAGAACTTCTTTGTCAGCAATTTCTTGAATTCATCCCACGTAAGCTTGTGAGCATTTTCCATTCCTATGGGCTTTGCATATGAATTCCACCATGACATCGCTTCTTCAACAAGTGTACTGGTAGCAAACTTTACCTTGTCCTCCTCTGGACAATTGCATAAAAGAAATATAGATTCTATCTTCTCAAACCAACGGATCATAGCAGTGGCTCCTTACCTTTGAAATTTGGAGGATCTACACTCTTGAAGTCCTTGTACGTACATTTACGTCCATTAGTTCCATTAGTTGTTGTTCCTGCAGCTTCTGCGGTTTCTGCCCATGAAGCGGCTTCAGCAGCGGCTGCAGCTACGGCAGCTCTTTCAGTCACTAGTGCTGCCTCTATACTGTCGGCAACAAGCTTTCTGATCTCAGCTGGAGTGATAGCAGTAGTAGCTCTCTTGGGTGGCATGATTCTTCAAAACAAGAGAAGGAGAGGGATACGTAAATAAGACGTTTTCGAAAAGTAGGTGTTCTAAGTGGCTTGTCATAGAATGAAAGCTTGAGGTTGAGTTATGATTAGCTGACGTGCTTCTAGGCGGTGGTTCACGAGGTGATGTAGGTGAGAATGTTCTTGCAACGATTGAGTATACACACATGAATGAAACCTTTAGAAATTGGGTAGAGAATCAATCTGGACATAATTCTATTATAACTATTCCCAGTATTGCAAAATTCATCTCTGAGTCGGACATAGGTGGTAAGCATATGTCCCACTGTCCCGGGTCGAATATAGATGGCCAATCTATATTCCACCGAGGTTCAATGAATTTTGAAATACTCAGCTCAGTTATACTAATACTATGTCCTTCTCATTTGAAAAGGCGTTCTGAAAGACTAAGTTAAGTGACCAAACTTGAGGTCGAATGATGAAACTACATAAGGAAAAAGGCGTAACGCGGTGACATATACGATACGTGAGCATGCTTATATGGAAGAAAATTATAGTAATCGATGAGAATAAGTGAGTATAATTTATCTAATAATAAGATGTAAATCTCATCAAATATGTCAGCAACAAACCACAAATGAGTCATCAGCTTGGCAGGCAGGCACGTGGCGGTCATAGGGTTAAGTTTTCGTGAAAGTAGCTATAGTCTAGGTTTTAAAATCACCCAGTTCTCTATAGCCAAGGCTCTGATACCAATCTGTCACACCCCAGAATCGGGTCCAGCGGAAGCATACATGTCGCTGGGGTGCAACTCAATTGGTATCACAACACAAGTACAAAGAACGGTTTTCAACTCAAACATTTAGAATAAAATTGTTTAACAAAAGTGTTGAATTTTCATTGGAAAAAAGTAGTGCGGAAATAGGCCCTTAAAACAATTAAAACGGTCCCCAAATGAATATCAGAGTCTTCTATGACCATGTCATGCCCTGCCAACAGCCTCCTGTAGCGTGCTATTGCTTAATACCTGAAAATACATGCTAAAAGTGTTAACACGAGGTTGGTGAGTTCATAGAGTTTAGTGTAAAATGTAAAGCGTTTGAATGAAGATTTCCCAGCAAAGGCGTTGTAAATCCACCCAGTTCAAAGCCCCGCCCATACAAGACTTGCAACCTGTGTGTTTACAACCCACTGCTAAATGTGATCTGATTTGTGAACATCAATTGATTTATGGACCACAAAAATTGAATGAACAATATATTTCCAATATATAGAGAGTTATGACAACTAAATTTCATGACACCGAAGCCTTAAGATTCTAATTCGGGCATACTTTTGACATAACAGTCAAGTGGGGAGACCACAGTCCGTTTGAAATATCAGTCAAGTGGGGAAACCACAATACGTTTGACATCACAGTCAAGTGGGGAAACCACAATACGTTTGACATATCAGCTAGTGGGGAAACCACAATACGTTTGACATCTCAGCCAGCGGGGAAACCACAATACGTTTGGCATATCAGCCAGTGGGGAAACCACAACACGTTTGGCATATCAGTCAGTGGGGAAACCACAACACGTTTGGCATATCAATCAAGTGGGGAAACCACCCGGACATTCAAAGTTTCTGGTAGATGTACACCTAGGACATTCAGGGTTCCTTAAATGATTATGCGTCCGTTTGACTTAACAGTCAGGTGGGGAACACCACCCGGACAGGGAGTTCAATCCTAATAGATGTATCCACAACATTCGCGCTTAACGGTCATAACATATGTAATATGAAATAGCTTAATGTACTAGTGTCCATAAGAAAATAATCATGGATGAAAAATGTAAACACAAAATACTTTCGAGTAACAAACCAAGTATTTTAGCCAATCGATAATATTTGAAAGACAAATCACGTGTCACGTAAAACAAGCATGAGTTTAATTAAAAACAAGCATGTATTCTCCCCCAAAACAGTTACAAAACAAGTAAAAGGAGGGGCTATGAAACTCACTTGGTGCGATAGCTACAATGACAAAAGTGGATATGCTGAAATGAGGCTCGGTCTCCAACCGCGACCTAATATGATGGTATGATCTAATGTAAGCAATGAAATGATGCTACACATGCAAATACGTATGTTATCGATACCACTCGTTAGTTTTGAAAATAACGTTTATCGTCGAAAAATACATTTTTGACGTCTCGTTAAGTTAATAAACACTTCCTGTGTAATTATGTTGAAACAATACTCCGTGATCCTCCTTTGGTGGTCTAACGGTGAATATCGTGTTTTCGTCGCAAAAATAGCATTTTTATTACTTGAAAAATATGCCTAAATGGCCTTGCAAAACTAGTCGCGAAATGACGTACGTTATGTGTGAGAAAATGAGCTTGACGTTTTTGAAAACCTTGCAACAATGTCTAGAAGTCGTATCATTTAACTTTGGACCATACGGGTCTCGATCAATGAGAAAAATGGCTCTCAACATAATGTATTACAAAAACTGTTTTTGACTTGGCATTATTTTTCTTACTAAAAGCTGATGGAATTGTTTGTGTTTCGTCGAGTTTCAAAAGTGTGTATCTCGGTCGTTATAAGCCCGTTTTCTACGTTCTTTATATCCACGGATTCGTATAAACATGAACTAACATAATCTCAGTAGCTCGGCTCTTCTAGGTCACGTCTAACGCCTCGTTTTTTCCTTTGAATCTCGGCGATCAGCAACTAAATTTTCAGAATTTAGTTTTACGTCGTCAAACTTTGAAAAATTATAACTTTCTCGTCGTAAGTCGGTTTTTAGTGATTCAAGCGGCCACGGTTTCGTTTTTGAAAGTATTTTCTGAATATGAAGGCCAAAATAGTCCAAAAGTTACTGAGTTTTCCAGATTACACGTTTTTGGACAGTAGCTATTTCTATTGTTGAAAAATCAATGTTTAAGGTTCAAGACTAGTTCAAAACTTAATCAACACCACAACCTATCTAATCTTACCATACACCTTCTTAGGGTGTCATGGGTCCTAAACATCACCAACAATGGTGGATCTCATGATGATCATACTAAAAATCCATAGATCTATGTTTATAAAGAAAATGTGTAATAAGTGGTATGTTTAACATGAATATTTGCATATCTAGTTACTAATATAACTTGAAAATCAATCAAATGAAAGTATGAAAAGATCAAAAAGATGTTCTTGAAGCTTACTTGAATACTTGAGATGAATTGGATGAAAATGCTTAAGAAACTTTGAGGTTTTATTGCAAAACCTTAACTATGAATACAAATGGGACTAGATAATCTTGATCTTGAAAAAAAATGATGGATTCTTCTTGTTCTTGGTGGTATGGCCGAACCATATAGAGAAGAAAAGATGAGAGAATTCTTGATCTTTTGCTTAGTTGTTTTATTAAATGAAAGACTAAATGGAGAAATGAAAGTATTCTTTCTGTTAGTTGAATTCTTAGTCAAGATACTCAAGTGATCTAAATTGGACCTAGGGGCATATGGACGTATAATTGGGGAAAGGAAGGAACAATTTTGTGGCTCATTAATGCTTATGTGCCCCATGTGTATGAATTAGTTAGTTTATGTATACATTAGGTGTTATCGTGTACCGAGTTAACTAGAAATAAATCTTGACGAGTTGAAATAAAATACGACCAAGTTGTAAAAATTGTAAAATTATATTCCTTGTAAGAATCGGGTGTTAGAATAATTATCGGGTTGAAATATCACAAACCGACGGAGTTATAAGCTCCTAACGGAAAATATAGCAATTGATTTAAAAACACCGGGTAAAGTAATAATATAATCTTTATATCATTATAATTAGCATGAAAATATATTAGGATCATAGTCGGGAGTGTCGGGTATAATGTTAGTAGTAATGACTGAGTGGTAACGTTAATTAAATAATTTAAACATACGTTAATGAAAATCACACAAACCCGTGCATGACTTAATATGATAATGATGTTACTGATGATATGTAGACTACTCTAGTCTATATGTCGTGTCTTAACTGATGATGCATGAATACGCAGCTAAACCATACTGGTTACGCGAATTTGAATACCCGTAAACCTTGTTTACGAAAGGATGAACGATAACCATGAATAGTGATTTTCCTCCGAAAATGAATAGTGTTTTGTGAATAGTAAAATTTTTGAAAACTTCTCAAAGTCTCAAACCGACTTCAAAAATGATGAATAGTGAAATGATGAATAGTGATCAGTGAATAGTAAATTCCTGAGATGAATAGTGAAATTTTGAATCTTGAAAAAGGACCTGAAATTACGATTTGTGACAAAACCCTAACTCGATCTCTGGCTACAACCCATGAACGTACATCCTTGGTCCTCAATCTTGAACGGCAGCAGCGAGTGGTGGCTGTAACACCCCCAATTTCGTGATACGCAGCGGAATTCAAATTGGGTGTTACTTCATGGCACAACAGTTGAATAGTAGAAAACGATCACCAATTTGGTTGTTTTAAAAGATTTATCATTCGAATATCAGAGTTTACAAAATAAGGTCCCAGTGGTTCCAGAGTTTATTAAATAGGTTTTCGAATGATAATAAAGTTTATAGCCTTCAAAAGTATTCGTGCTCCTCCGTGCCATCCTTGCTTATCATGGACCTGAGATAAATACATGCTAAAAGCGTCATCACAAAGGTTGGTGAGTTCATAGAGTTTGTAAGTAAAACTGTTCATTTCCAAAATCAAAGAGTTTGTGAGTCCATAGCAGATGTAAATAAATAGTTGATTATCAAAATCATAGAGTGAGTAATACCATAGTGTTTATATTAAACCAGTTGATTTGTCAAAATTAAAGTGTGAGTGAATCCATAGAGTTTAAAGTTAAAACAGTTGATTATCAAAATCAAGGTATGGGTAATTCCATAGAGTTATAATTTAAACAGTTGATTATCAATTTCAAGATGTGAGGGAATCCATAAAGTTTACATAAAATCAGTTGATTTTCAATAGTTCCAAGTTTAGGTAATAATTGTAACAAATACAATTATTAATAATATAAGTGGTGGGTTACGATATTATACACCCATAGTTGGTTTGATATAAAATAAGCAGTGGGTTAAGTTGTTATATACCCACAGTTCGTTCGTTAGCCCTAACCGGGCCAACACAGAATATATAGTTATTGTTTGCCAAGTAGTGATTTTCTGCTATATAGTGAAAACAAGTTCAAGTTTAATAAAATAATGGTAATACTGTATCATGACTACAGTATCGTTTCTATTGCTCTAAGCCTCATGAAACTCAACGCTTAACAGGCATCAAATATGATGTAAAGTAGATAGGCCTTCAGGATGGGTATTTGCCAATAACCCATAAGTTTGTTCAAATAAAGTGCGCCTGGGTGGCTCATCCTAGCAGACCCAAACGGGGATTGTCAGTCCCAAATAGATCTATTCACAATTATTTACGTTCACTCGCAAGTGATTAAGGTTCATGATGTGAGGGACTTCGAACATGGCAATAAAGATAAACTTAGGCAATAGTAAATCAAGTATAGCATACAGTTGAAAATCATTTGTAATCATGTTTATAGCAGGTATCTCTCCATGAGATATAAAAATGTATAAAAGTGGGTTTATAAGTTCATAGTAATCCGTAAAAGTTTATAGTGTTCTTGTAAGTAAAAGCAAGTATTCCGTTTCAACAATAAGTAGAGTGGTTTATCAACTGAGTATAATGTTTAAAGTAAACCAGTAGAGTTTATATGTAAAGCGAACATGTATCGCCTTCAAAAGTAATTCAGAGTAGATAAAAGAGTAGTCTATGGAACTCACAGTAGTATGTAAACAGTTAAGAGTACTTATGAATAAGTATAAAACATTGTATTTGAGCATGTATCTCCCCCAAAGAGTTTATAAAACAGTAAACAAGAAAAGTGGGGCTATGAACTCACCTTGGAATGTAGTGATGTAAGTAACACAATTGTGCCAAAGAGTGTGGCGGAATAGAGTAACATAAGTGATGTCAAGCGTAGAATGGGAAAGACTCCAATAGTCAACCTGAATAATATGGGAGTCTGAGATAAGTTTGACTTATGATGTCAGACGACAAAATGGTTTTGTGGCAAAGGTGTCTTGCGTGTTAAAAGGCTTAAAGTTCGAAGACAAGGTTATATACTATATGACTTGTCTGTTTTGTATTTAAGTATGACTATCGTATATGTTTTGTTTGTTCGTTTGTTAACGATATATATTTTATATAGATAAGTTTTATAAAGTAAACTCGAGCCGTTTAAAACGTTAAAACATGTTCTCGAAACAATCTATAAAATGTTACACTTTTACCCTTATATTTTAATAGTTGACAAAAACAGCCATTATTGACTTATAATTTCCAGGAAATTATATTTTTAGTCCCTTAAATTTGAATTTTACAAAAATTTACAATATATACCCTTTTGCATGAAAACCGTAACATTTCTAGTCCTTATTTCTTTTCAATGCGTTTTGAGCTAAAAAAAAATATGACTTGCTGTAGTTCTCTTATGTATGATAAAATAAGTTTGCAGACATCATTTTTCGATAGCTTAATAGCTTATAATTCGAGCTTTTAAGCTCGAATTAATTTCAGTTCTCTTTTTGTTACAGTGGGCGAACAGCCCAAAAGAGCATCGAATAAAAGCGTGGCCTTTGGATGTTTTCGAAATGTTTCTGATTCTTTGTAATCTATGCTGGAAGGACTTTAAGTTCACCAAGTTTCAGAATTTTTGGAGCTCGTTTGATAGGTAAATTAAATGGCTAAAGTTGGTCACTCAGAACTATTTGCTCGATATGCAACAGTCATGAAAATGGTTTGGTTTCTGAATTTTAAACTTATGAACCAATGTTTTGAGCTTAGTAACATGTTATTAAATACATGTAAGATATTCCTTAACCATGCTTAGGTTATGTCATTGAAAGTTTATGGGTGTGTTTGCATTCGTTAAGACAGAAAGGAAAGGAGTTGCACGTTTACTACTTAAGTGTTGTTTGTGAAACTGTGCTAGTGTGGTGAGCTTATAAAGGAATTTATTAGCGTAGCTTGTTAATTAGCTTATGGGCTTTAAGCCCAATCATTAAAATAGTCAAGTTTCAAAACCGTTACAAACTCGATTTGCTTTGAGGTTCAAAAGGGTATTATACGTGCTCATTAGGTCAAGTAATCAGTGTGGTTTATTAGTTTAGCTAGTAAACTATTAGATTAAGCTTTAATATGTATGTGTTGTGTGTCGCGTTTACTGAATACGAGGCCAAAGTTAGGGCCGCTTAGGCTGTTGAAAGAAACAGTTTCGATGGTGCAAAATATTCTGTGTGTTTGGATAATTTCGAAGATGGCCATTCGACTTAGAAAATGCGGGATTTTAATGGTTTATACGTTGATATATGGTTTGAATAAATGTCCCACTTAAAAGATGGCATATCAAAGATTTTGTAGGTCGAGTTTAATACATGGGTTGTTAATAAAATTTACGAAATAAAAAGATAACAAAAGGGTGTGATCAACTAGACTTGTATAAAATGAAATGAGAAGGAATTAAGTGCTCACTTCACCAAGAGTGGTGGGGGAAAAACAACAACGTATGGACTGAGGTTGGCCAAAGAGGAAATGTGGCTTGATTCTTGACACACCAAGGACTCAGGAACGAGTATAATATCACCTAGTATCTTAGCTCGAATTCTTGAAATCTTCTCAACTCTAGTCGACTTCCAGCAGTGACAAAAAAAGACTTAGAAATATATTTGGAAGGTGGGTTTGTATGTGAGATTGCATGGTGAGAGTTTAAGAGTGAAGTGTGTGGGTGTGAGTTCTTTCTGTACACGTATATATAGACCAAGGAATGCAAGTGGTTTTCATTTGGAGCTAATTCATGTACTCAAGTCCTTGTTGTGTTATGGCGTGAGAATAGAGTGTTAGAAAGATTGAGTGTGTCAGTGTTTCAAATGGTGGTTCATGATTTTATTTGTTCTTTCTAGTTTGTCTAGCACTTGATTCTTCACCAATTATATATATTAGGGGTCGGTTTGGTTTATAGCACGTGAGATTAAAAGGGTTGGATACTTTGTGAATTCGTCCTTGTGCTAGCTCATACAAAAGAAGAAAACCAAAATGAATTTATGGTGGGTTGTCTTGGCATTGTTTGTCAAGAATGTGATTCATCACCAAGTAATTATACAAGGTCGGTTTGGAGTCTTTGGAGTCTTGTATACCGAATATTAATGAGTGAATTAAGCGCATGACATGTGTATAAGAGGGAAGGTGACAAGAGTATGTGTAAGTTGAGTGTGTAAGTAAGTAAAATACTGGTTGCTTGCGATGCTCTTGGCAGCCGGTAAACACCAAGGAGAAGAGACGAATGGGTTTTAATGTTACTTCTTGTGGCTTGGTCGAGTATCTCAAGAGTTTAACACATCTTATATATGATCAAAATAGAAGTTTTTAAGATCGAGTTGGGTTCAAGGTAACGCAAGGGATTGATAAACATATTTGTGAACTCAGGTGATATTATAATGTAACTTATTTAGAATGAGTTTTGATAACTTTGTTTTGTTTGAGATTTGAGACTATCATGGTACGTACAAATGATTGTAACTCAAAGAATGCGAGAACGTGTTACGACATTTAGATTAATATGGTTGAATGAAAGCAACAAAAAAATTAGTCCGTAAAAATGGTTCATTAAACAGTGACGATAGATTAGTCTCCGTTCGCTATTTATAAATGGAAGGGAAATTTACGGGATGTTATAGTACCTACCCGTTAAACCGAATCCCGTCCCGGGATTCCAGTCTAAGGTGGTTGTCGGGGTTGTTTTGCAACTGAAATTACTCAATAATAGTAAGTGTAAGTCATTGGAATGAAAATTCCCTCATGATAAGTTGTTATGAAATCGTCTGTTGAGCAACACTCTATACGAGGTGTTGGAAAGAGTATACGCATAAACAAAGGATCTGAATCCCTATTTATTTACGTAGGAGTCGAATTTATTGTGGTACGTGTGAAAATCACTATTGCCATAGTCAACATGTCTTGAGGAAAAATTTCACTTTTGAATGAAAATTGTTATTCTATCGCGTTTTGAAAATAAACATAATTCATAATTTTTGAAAATCACAAATTTATGGGGTAACCTACCCGTCAAACAAAGAGTTTGTAAGTAATAGATTTTTAACAATGAGGGTTTCGGATGAGAACTTGATGAATGTAAAGATAGTTGTTGAACTTCAGCTTTTGTAAAGAAAAACTTGTTAGATAAAGTTTTTAGTGACAACACAGAATCGGTTCCGAGTTTTTTTTTTTTTTTTTTTTTTTTTTTTTTTTTTTTTTTTTATAAAGGTCCAATGATAAACAAGGGTGCGTTAGGTTACTGTAGCCATGGGCTGAGGCCCAAACGTTTCAAGGGTAAGTTTGGTTTGGCGAATATGAAATGTTGAACACACGTTCCATGACATATATGGTTACGAGGTAGTTTCGAGATCATCGAAAGCTCGTATAATGCCTGAGAGTTTTGAGAGGGCGTTAGGAGATTCACAATCTCCTAGAGATTGAGGAGTCAAATCGTACGAAAAGTGTTATTCATACGTGGTGCGTTTATGATTTTTAAGTCATGGTGTGGCGTGTTTAACGCGATTTGTTCCTGCCTCTTGCGTTGAAATGCGAAAGCCAAAGTAGATTTTTTTTTTTTTTTACCACGTATCCCAGAACTAGTTGCTAGTTTTAATAGACACAAATTTTGAAGTTTTACCGTTTGAATACTGATTAGTCTTTTTGAGTATATATTTTTCCAAAGGAAAAGGCAACGTATGCGTTTTCCCCGGGTCGTGTCCCAACGAAGGTCGAATATCGAGTTGTTGTAAACGATGTCGAATACGTGTAGTGAATGAGTGTAAAAGAGTGATTGATTTGTGATTTTATACTACGAACAATAAAATAATAAAAGTAAACAACTAATTAAGCTAATGAAACAATTAAACTAACCATACGAATTTAAAAACGAAAATTTGAATTTTAAAAACATTACGCGACGAATTATAAAATGTAAATAAAAGTGAAATTCTAAAATTTAAAACTTAAAAATATAAAAATAATTTTCCTATATTAAAAATGATAAAAGAAAATTTTTGTGGTCGTGTCCCAACGAAGGTCGAATATCGATTTGTCGAAACGTGTCGAATACGTGTGGTGAATGAGTGTGAAAAAGAGTGGTGATTTGTGATTTTACACTACGAACAATGGAATATTAAATGAAAACAACTAATTAAGCTAATGAAACAATTAAACTAAGCATACGAATTTAAAAATGAAAATTTGAATTTTCAAAACGTTACGCGACGAATTATAAAACGTAAATAAAAGTGAAATTCTAAAATTTAAAACCTAAAAATATAAAAATAATTTTCCTATATTAAAAATGATAAAAGAAAATTTTTGGAAAAAGAAAAATATTTTTTTTAGATTTTTTAATAATTTTTTATGAATTAAAAATGAATTAAAACTATTTAAATGCTTTAAAAATATTAAAACTAATTGGAAAAATCTGAAAATTTTTGAGTAATTCTAATTTTAAATGAGAAGCCTAGTAAAAATAAAATCAGAACTCAATTTAACAGAAATAAGCTAAACAGTAGCAATAAGCACTTTGAAATAAGCTAAAAATAAGCTATAATAAGCCAAAAATTATGAAAAGCTCAGGATATGTAAATCTAACTACTGGAAGCTTAATAGGACTGAAAATGGTTAAAACAAGACAAACAATAAGCTAGAAATAAGCTGAACAGTCCAAAATCAAGTCAGAATCAAAAAGCCTTTGGCACCTACTTTGCACCCCTGAATAAGCACTCCAATAAACTGATTAGTAGCAACTTAAGGGGGCAAAAGCTAGGTAGCACTATGAATTATCTAGAAAACTCAAAAGCCCTAATTCCTATAAACCAATTGAATGCTAATTGAGGCCTAGATCAGTTGGTGAAAAGCACAAAAGCTGCTGCAGTATGGATGTGCAGATCAGATCAGGCTGCTAATGGCTTATTTGCAGACCTATTAAGCTAGCAAATAAGCCACAAAACTGAAATCCCAGATTGTACACCTTAAGCCTAATATATGAACTACTTTAAAACCCAAAATTCAAGACTAGAGCTTAAATGGATAAGCCACAACTAAAGCTAAAAGAACAGCTATTGGGGCTGCTCTGCACAGAAATTGGTCTGCACAGAAATCTGGAACTTTTTGGCGCAAAAGCTTGTGAGACTAAACCAACTTTTTAGCACTACTTGGAACACTAGTCAAACCACAAAAATACCAATGATAAACTCAGATCTATGCTAGCTTGTTATGAGCTTATTAATGCAGCCTAACTTATCAAGTTTTGTGACTGATGAACAAAATTTCCTCAATGAACTAAACTATCCTTAACATCTAATCTCCATAGCAACCTAACTCCAATTATACTCAATCAATAATACCAATGAACAGTAGTAGATTTGATGCATTAACTCAAAACAGATCTTATAGAAGCTTATTCTACCAAACTAATGAGCACTATATCAACTAAATACCAACTGAATTCAACTTAACTACCACTATCTATGATCATCAAATCTACTTAAACAACTAATCAAGCACAAAACAGGCATGAAATAGCTTATGCAGAAAAATGGGTAAAAAGCAAATGAAATGGAATTTTTGAACTTACAAGAGTACCTCAGCTGAACAGAGGTTAAACTTCAACAAAGCCTATCTTTAGATAGGCTAATCACTTCCATTTCACTGATTAGCATACCAAATTCACCCCATGATTAACATGTTCTTCCACAGTTGACTTGTTGTGAATTTTAGAGGACACTAATGAAGTACCAAAATAAAATCTCACAAAAGCTATGTGAAGCTTAAATGAAACTTGAGAAACAGAAACTAAGCTTATTGAAGCTTATATAAAATATATATATATATATATATATATATATATATATATATATATATATATATATATATATATATATATATATATATATATATTTTAGAATGATGAACAGGAACTTAAATTAACAAAAACTAAATTATAGAAATCAAGAATCATAAGCTTGAACAATAACTGGTAAAATATAAACATTAACTGGAAATTAAATAAAAATTTTCTTTAATTAAAATTAAACATTACAAAGCATTTAAAATTCAGACAACAATTAATCCTGATACAAACTAGAATTAAAAGACTTAAAACAATAAAATAAAACTGGGAAAAAAATTACAAAAGTTCTCCAATGAGGAGGAATCCTCTCCTATTTATAGGGCTGAGCTGAAGCTTCCAGGCTCTCCACATCATCAATCCGTGTGCTCCTCAGCTGCTATCCACCCTTAGATCATTACTTGCTCCCTACTCTTAAATCACAGCCGTAGGATTAAGTTGGTGATGCGGCTTGACCAATCAGTGAGTCCCACGTGTCCCTGGCACTGTCAGGACCTTCCAGAACTTTTTAATTATTGGGTAATCATTTTAGTACGAGGTTAATTTGATGGGGTGGTAACTAGGGTTCATAGCTGGTAAATATTTGGGGATAAATATTTTGGGCGCGTTAGTGTGTGTGGTGTGTGTTATTATTTTTTTATCGGGTTTTGGTAATATAAGAGGGGTTTGACCGGGTTTAGATGGGCTCGGGTTGTGAGTTGTTTAAGTGGGATGGGATTATTACTAAGGTGGGCTGTTTATTTAAAAGTGGGTTTTAAAGTTGGGCTAGGTAATTGTTGGATCCGGGTTTCATACTCAAAAAGGATTAAAGGTTGTAAAATTTAAAGGACCATTCTTGTAAATTCTGGATATCAAGGGACCAATGCTGCCATTTTCTTAAAGTATGATCTAAGGGTGGATTCTTGACTTTTTGACCAAGTATGACTTTCCCGGTTTAGCTCTGAGTCATTTCCATATCCCGTGCTCGTTTTCCCGGTTCTCTTGTATTTTTGCCGGTTTTCACGATATCCATCCCTGCACAAACAAAAACACAAAAACACACTATCTATTGGCATTATGGTCGGGTTTTTGGTATTTTTGGGTCTGGTTTTGGTCAATAAAAGGTATGTGTTTAAGCACATACCAAATACAAACGGTTATATTTCTCAGAATAAAATAATTGAAAAATATTTTTCAAACCCTTATAAATACCATTGGCATGCTTGTGTTATCCCTACACACACAATCAATGGCTTGTAAGCTACCACATACCGCTGAACAATTTCAATTGTTTATCAAGGCAGAAACTGAGGGTAGTGACGTGGATCGTCAAAATGCTATTGTGAGGGTCATCCGGCAGTTTGAGGCCATGAAACAACTGAAACGACGACTTAGAGAAGGCTACGCCATGTGCACAGACATTTCAGATGATAGAAAATATGTGATTGACACGTTTTTGTATGATGAATATTGTAAGGACGCTGCTGTCATCGAATCGCTGTGGGCTTGTGTTCATCAGATAGAGAACCAGATTTCCAACAAGGTCCGTTGGAGTTTTGAAGAGAATGTTGAGGCTGCTAGGGTTGAACAACAACGACAACAACAACAACAACAACAACAACAAAATCCACCACCACCACAACAGCAACATCAACCACAACTACAACAAGGTGCATCAAGTTTATCTACACCAAGGGTGGTTGTGCAACAACAACATTTGCCTCATCTGGATCACTTCCAGCCAAGTTTCGAGGAAAATGTGGCAGTTGATGATGGTGGTTGGACTTCTGACATGGAGCGGGATCTGAGCAGGTTGGAAGCTCAATGGGAAGAAGAGAAATTGGCGAGCTTTGATCCTTATGATGACGGTTATCATTCCAACAATTCTCAAACCTGGGATCATCCGGACTACCTTTGAATTCTAGGTTTATGTTTATGTGATGTTTTAATCTAGTATCATTTGTAATGTTTAAGTATTTTGTCAAGTATATTTGAATAATATGGTGTTTGAATATAATTGAGATTACTGTAGAATTTACAGTGCCTGAGGTTGAAATATAGGGACCACTGTATCACTTACAGTGTCTAAGAAAAGTAGAGGCCACTGTATTTATTTACAGTGTCTGCTAAGGAAAATAGAGACCACTAGAGTTTTGTGATAAATTCAAAGTGGTAAGACGTAAGGTTACGAAATAATATTTGGGACCATTGTAATCACATACAATGCCTGGGGGTTTAGAGGAAGCATTGTGAAATTCATAACGTTAGAGGAATAAGTAGGACCATTGTGTAGTTCATAACGTCTTAATAGTGGATGGAGCTATTGTAATCTCATGTGAAATTTACTATTTCCACAGTTAACACAACTTTGGAAAAAAAATTTCTTTTGGAATGACTATTGTTATTCCTTTATGGTTTGAAATTTCACATAGTTTCCAATTACAAGGATCTGTGCGGGTAACCTACCCGTTAAACAAAAGAGTTTTGTTGATAACAGATTCTTACATAGAGATATTCGGATGAGGATTCGGTGTATGTAGAGAAAGTTGCTGAATCCCAGCTTTAGGGGATGAGAAATCTTGTTTGTCCTTGTGTGAGGAATAGTTAACGCAAGTGGCTAGAATAGTAAGAGATAGTATTACGATAAGAGTGTTGCTTTGAACCCGTATAGTAACATCATGTATTAGTGTTAATAACTTGTGTATTCTTGTCGTACAGGATATTCGAGATGTTGCACCCAGTCATGGTTCTTGCTCTGGCTGGGGTAGTGGTGTTTTTTTTTCATTAGCATAGCGGGTTAACCGATTGGTGATGTTATGCCTTTCTTAGTGATATTTGTAATGTTAGCATTACCAATGCTAATCATATCATTATGTATCAATATTTATGGTTTCTAATGAGAGTTATGCTGTGTGTTTGATGAATTTTGTGATTATCGGTTTCATACTCGTGTCATTACAGATACAAATAAGCCCACTTATTTATAATTCGTTATTTACATAGAGAGGCGTCCCAAACAATGTAAATATGGAAATATAAACTTATGGTTCGGCGCTTTACAATTTCTTTATTTAAATAAAAGGCATCCCAATCATTCAAATAAAGACAATGTAAACCATCCTACTTAAGAATTTCTGATTTAACATTCATACTAATCCGCAAAATAATCCATGCGCGGATTTTCCGGAAATACAGAAAAAGTATTTCACACGCATCTATAAAGATATGAGTGAGATAATTAGGGATGGTTGGTACGGTACTCGAAATAGTTGATGAGTATATATATCAATATATTAGAGTGTTGGTGTAGCAAAACTATCTAGAAGTCACATAAGCGTCTGGCGGATGGTAAGCACGGAGAGCGAAAGGCTATAAAAGGTTTTGTTTGTAAAAGTAGCTATAGTTCGGACCTCATTTAGACCCGTTTCTCTATAACTGTAGCTCTGATACCAATCTGTAACACCCCCAATTTCGTGATACGCAGCGGAATTCAAATTGGGTGTTACTTCATGGCACAACAGTTGAATAGTAGAAAACGATCACCAATTTGGTCGTTTTAAAAGATTTATCATTCGAATATCAGAGTTTACAAAATAAGGTCCCAGTGGTTTCAGAGTTTATTAAATAGGTTTTTGAATGATAATAAAGTTTATAGCCTTCAAAAGTATTCGTGCTCCTCCGTGCCATCCTTGCTTATCATGGACCTGAGATAAATACATGCTAAAAGCGTCAACACAAAGGTTGGTGAGTTCATAGAGTTTGTAAGTAAAACTGTTGATTTCCAAAATCAAAGAGTTTGTGAGTCCATAGCAGATGTAAATAAATAGTTGATTATCAAAATCATAGAGTGAGTAATACCATAGTGTTTATATTAAACCAGTTGATTTGTCAAAATTAAAGTGTGAGTGAATCCATAGAGTTTAAAGTTAAAACAGTTGATTATCAAAATCAAGGTATGGGTAATTCCATAGAGTTATAATTTAAACAGTTGATTATCAATTTCAAGATGTGAGTGAATCCATAAAGTTTACATAAAATCAGTTGATTTTCAATAGTTCCAAGTTTAGGTAATAATTGTAACAAATACAATTATTAATAATATAAGTGGTGGGTTACGATATTATACACCCATAGTTGGTTTGTTATAAAATAAGTAGTGGGTTAAGTTGTTATATACCCACAGTTCGTTCGTTAGCCCTAACCTGGCCAACACAGAATATATAGTTATTGTTTGCCAAGTAGTGATTTTCTGCTATATAGTGAAAACAAGTTCAAGTTTAATAAAATAATGGTAATACTGTATCATGACTACAGTATTGTTTCTATTGCTCTAAGCCTCATGAAACTCAACGCTTAACAGGCATCAAATATGATGTAAAGTAGATAGGCCCTCAGGATGGGTATTTGCCAATAACCCATAAGTTTGTTCAAATAAAGTGCGCCTGGGTGGCTCATCCTAGCAGACCCAAACGGGGATTGTCAGTCCCAAATAGATCTATTCACAATTATTTACGTTCACTCGCAAGTGATTAAGGTTCATGATGTGAGGGACTTCGAACATGGCAATAAAGATAAACTTAGGCAATAGTAAATCAAGTATAGCATACAGTTGAAAATCATTTGTGATCATGTTTATAGCAGGTATCTCTCCATGAGATATAAAAATGTATAAAAGTGGGTTTATAAGTTCATAGTAATCCGTAAAATTTTATAGTGTTCTTGTAAGTAAAAGCAAGTATTCCGTTTCAACAATAAGTAGAGTGGTTTATCAACTGAGTATAATGTTTAAAGTAAACCAGTAGAGTTTATATGTAAAGCGAACATGTATCGCCTTCAAAAGTAATTCAGAGTAGATAAAAGAGTAGTCTATGGAACTCACAGTAGTATGTAAACAGTTAAGAGTACTTATGAATAAGTATAAAACATTGTATTTGAGCATGTATCTCCCCCAAAGAGTTTATAAAACAGTAAACAAGAAAAGTGGGGCTATGAACTCACCTTGGAATGTAGTGATGTAAGTAACACAATTGTGCCAAAGAGTGTGGCGGAATAGAGTAACATAAGTGATGTCAAGCGTAGAATGGGAAAGACTCCAATAGTCAACCTGAATAATATGGGAGTCTGAGATAAGTTTGACTTATGATGTCGGACGACAAAATGGTTTTGTGGCAAAGGTGTCTTGTGTGGTAAAAGGATTAAAGTTCGAAGACAAGGTTATATACTATATGACTTGTCTGTTTTGTATTTAAGTATGACTGTCGTATATGTTTTGTTTGTTCGTTTGTTAACGATATATATTTTATATAGATAAGTTTTATAAAGTAAACTCGAGCCGTTTAAAACGTTAAAACATGTTCTCGAAACAATCTATAAAATGTTACACTTTTACCCTTATATTTTAATAGTTGACAAAAACAGCCATTATTGACTTATAATTTCCAGGAAATTATATTTTTAGTCCCTTAAATTTGAATTTTACAAAAATTTACAATATATACCCTTTTGCATGAAAACCGTAACATTTCTAGTCCTTATTTCTTTTCAATGCGTTTTGAGCTAAAAAAAAATATGACTTGCTGTAGTTCTCTTATGTATGATAAAATAAGTTTGCAGACATCATTTTTCGATAGCTTAATAGCTTATAATTCGAGCTTTTAAGCTCGAATTAATTTCAGTTCTCTTTTTGTTACAGTGGGCGAACAGCCCAAAAGAGCATCGAATAAAAGCGTGGCCTTTGGATGTTTTCGAAATGTTTCTGATTCTTTGTAATCTATGCTGGAAGGACTTTAAGTTCACCAAGTTTCAGAATTTTTGGAGCTCGTTTGATAGGTAAATTAAATGGCTAAAGTTGGTCACTCAGAACTGTTTGCTCGATATGCAACAGTCATGAAAATGGTTTGGTTTCTGAATTTTAAACTTATGAACCAATGTTTTGAGCTTAGTAACATGTTATTAAATACAAGTAAGATATTCCTTAACCATGCTTAGGTTATGTCATTGAAAGTTTATGGGTGTGTTTGCATTCGTTAAGACAGAAAGGAAAGGAGTTGCACGTTTACTACTTAAGTGTTGTTTGTGAAACTGTGCTAGTCTGGTGAGCTTATAAAGGAATTTATTAGCGTAGCTTGTTAATTAGCTTATGGGCTTTAAGCCCAATCATTAAAATAGTCATGTTTCAAAACCGTTACAAACTCGATTTGCTTTGAGGTTCAAAAGGGTATTATACGTGCTCATTAGGTCAAGTAATCAGTGTGGTTTATTAGTTTAGCTAGTAAACTATTAGATTAAGCTTTAATATGTATGTGTTGTGTGTCGCGTTTACTGAATACGAGGCCAAAGTTAGGGCCGCTTAGGCTGTTGAAAGAAACAGTTTCGATGGTGCAAAATATTCTGTGTGTTTGAATAATTTCGAAGATGGCCATTCGACTTAGAAAATGCGTGATTTTAATGGTTTATACGTTGATATATGGTTTGAATAAATGTCCCACTTAAAAGATGGCATATCAAAGATTTTGTAGGTCGAGTTTAATACATGGGTTGTTAATAAAATTTACGAAATAAAAAGATAACAAAAGGGTGTGATCGACTAGACTTGTATAAAATGAAATGAGAAGGAATTAAGTGCTCACTTCACCAAGAGTGGTGGGGGAAAAACAACAACGTATGGACTGAGGTTGGCCAAAGAGGAAATGTAGCTTGATTCTTGACACACCAAGGACTCAGGAACGAGTATAATATCACCTAGTATCTTAGCTCGAATTCTTGAAATCTTCTCAACTCTAGTCGACTTCCAGCAGTGACAAAAAAAGACTTAGAAATATATTTGGAAGGTGGGTTTGTATGTGAGATTGCATGGTGAGAGTTTAAGAGTGAAGTGTGTGGGTGTGAGTTCTTTCTGTACACGTATATATAGACCAAGGAATGCAAGTGGTTTTCATTTGGAGCTAATTCATGTACTCAAGTCCTTGTTGTGTTGTGGTGTGAGAAGAGAGTGTTAGAAAGATTGAGTGTGTCATTGTTTCAAATGGTGGTTCATGATTTTATTTGTTCTTTCTAGTTTGTCTAGCACTTGATTCTTCACCAATTATATATATTAGGGGTCGGTTTGGTTTATAGCACGTGAGATTAAAAGGGTTGGATACTTTGTGAATTCGTCCTTGTGCTAGCTCATACAAAAGAAGAAAACCAAAATGAATTTATGGTGGGTTGTCTTGGCATTGTTTGTCAAGAATCTGATTTATCACCAAGTAATTATACAAGGTCGGTTTGGAGTCTTTGGAGTCTTGTATACCGAATATTAATGAGTGAATTAAGCGCATGACATGTGTGTAAGAGGGAAGGTGACAAGAGTATGTGTAAGTTGAGTGTGTAAGTAAGTAAAATACTGGTTGCTTGCGATGCTCTTGGCAGCCGGTAAACACCAAGGAGAAGAGACGAATGGGTTTTAATGTTACTTCTTGTGGCTTGGTCGAGTATCTCAAGAGTTTAACACATCTTATATATGATCAAAATAGAAGTTTTTAAGATCGAGTTGGGTTCAAGGTAACGCAAGGGATTGATAAACATATTTGTGAACTCAGGTGATATTATAATGTAACTTATTTAGAATGAGTTTTGATAACTTTGTTTTGTTTGAGATTTGAGACTATCATGGTACGTACAAATGATTGTAACACAAAGAATGCGAGAACGTGTTACGACATTTAGATTAACATGGTTGAATGAAAGCAAAAAAAAAAAAATTAGTCCGTAAAAATGGTTCATTAAACAGTGACGATAGATTAGTCTCCGTTCGCTATTTATAAATAGAAGGGAAATTTACGGGATGTTATAGTACCTACCCGTTAAACCGAATCCCGTCCCGGGATTCCAGTCTAAGGTGGTTGTCGGGGTTGTTTTGCAACTGAAATTACTCAATAATAGTAAGTGTAAGTCATTGGAATGAAAATTCCCTCATGATAAGTTGTTATGAAATCGTCTGTTGAGCAACACCCTATACGAGGTGTTCGAAAGAGTATACGCATAAACAAAGGATCTGAATCCCTATTTATTTACGTAGGAGTTGAATTTATTATGGTACGTGTGAAAATCACTATTGCCATAGTCAACATGTCTTGAGGAAAAATTTCACTTTTGAATGAAAATTGTTATTCTATCGCTTTTTGAAAATAAACATAATTCATAATTTTTGAAAATCACAAATTTATGGGGTAACCTACCCGTTAAACAAAGAGTTTGTAAGTAATAGATTTTTAACAATGAGGGTTTCGGATGAGAACTTGATGAATGTAAAGATAGTTGTTGAACTTCAGCTTTTGTAAAGAAAAACTTGTTAGATAAAGTTTTTAGTGACAACACAGAATCGGTTCCGAGTTTTTTTTTTTTTTTTTATAAAGGTCCAATGATATACAAGGGTGCGTTAGGTTACTGTAGCCATGGGCTGAGGCCCAAACGTTTCAAGGGTAAGTTTGGTTTGGCGAATATGAAATGTTGAACACACGTTCCATGACATATATGGTTACGAGGTAGTTTCGAGATCATCGAAATCTCGTATAATGCCTGAGAGTTTTGAGAGGGTGTTAGGAGATTCACAATCTCCTAGAGATTGAGGAGTCAAATCGTACGAAAAGTGTTATTCATATGTGGCGCGTTTATGATTTTTAAGTCATGGTGTGGCGTGTTTAACGCGATTTGTTCCTGCCTCTTGCGTTGAAATGCGAAAGCCAAAGTATAATTTTTTTTTTACCACGTATCCCAGAACTAGTTGCTAGTTTTAATAGACACAAATTTTTAAGTTTTACCGTTTGAATACAAACGGTTATATTTCTCAGAATAAAATAATTGAAAAATATTTTTCAAACCCTTATAAATACCATTGGCATGCTTGTGTTATCCCTACACACACAATCAATGGCTTGTAAGCTACCACATACCGCTGAACAATTTCAATTGTTTATCAAGGCAGAAACTGAGGGTAGTGACGTGGATCGTCAAAATGCTATTGTGAGGGTCATCCTGCAGTTTGAGGCCATGAAACAACTGAAACGACGACTTAGAGAAGGCTACGCCATGTGCACAGACATTTCAGATGATAGAAAATATGTGATTGACACGTTTTTGTATGATGAATATTGTAAGGACGCTGCTGTCATCGAATCGCTGTGGGCTTGTGTTCATCAGATAGAGAACCAGATTTCCAACAAGGTCCGTTGGAGTTTTGAAGAGAATGTTGAGGCTGCTAGGGTTGAACAACAACGACAACAACAACAACAACAACAACAAAATCCACCACCACCACAACAGCAACATCAACCACAACTACAACAAGGTGCATCAAGTTCATCTACACCAAGGGTGGTTGTGCAACAACAACATTTGCCTCATCTGGATCACTTCTAGCCAAGTTACGAGGAAAATGTGGCAGTTGATGATGGTGGTTGGACTTCTGACATGGAGCGGGATCTGAGCAGGTTGGAAGCTCAATGGGAAGAAGAGAAATTGGCGAGCTTTGATCCTTATGATGACGGTTATCATTCCAACAATTCTCAAACCTGGGATCATCCGGACTACCTTTGAAGTCTAGGTTTATGTTTATGTGATGTTTTAATCTAGTATCGTTTGTAATGTTTAAGTATTTTGTCAAGTATATTTGAATAATATGGTGTTTGAATATAATTGAGATTACTGTAGAATTTACAGTGCCTGAGGTTGAAATATAGGGACCACTGTATCACTTACAGTGTCTAAGAAAAGTAGAGGCCACTGTATTTATTTACAGTGTCTGCTAAGGAAAATAGAGACCACTTGAGTTTTGTGATAAATTCAAAGTGGTAAGACGTAAGGTTACGAAATAATATTTGGGACCATTGTAATCACATACAATGCCTGGGGGTTTAGAGGAAGCATTGTGAAATTCATAACGTTAGAGGAATAAGTAGGACCATTGTGTAGTTCATAACGTCTTAATAGTGGATGGAGCTATTGTAATCTCATGTGAAATTTACTATTTCCACAGTTAACACAACTTTGGAAAAAAAATTTCTTTTGGAATGACTATTGTTATTCCTTTATGGTTTGAAATTTCACATAGTTTCCAATCACAAGGATCTGTGCGGGTAACCTACCCGTTAAACAAAAGAGTTTTGTTGATAACAGATCCTTACATAGAGATATTTGAATGAGAATTCGATGTATGTAGAGAAAGTTGCTGAATTCCAGCTTTAGGGGATGAGGAATCTTGTTTGTCTTTGTGTGAGGAATAGTTAATGCAAGTGGCTAGGATAGTAAGAGATAGTATTACGATAAGAGTGTTGCTTTGAACCCGTATAGTAACATCATGTATTAGTGTTAATAACTTGTGTATTCTTGTCGTACAGGATATTCGAGGTGTTGCACCCAGTCATGGTTCTTGCTCTGGCTGGGGTAGTGGTGTTTTTTTTTATTAGCATAGCGGGTCAACCGATTGGTGATGTTATGCCTTTCTTAGTGATATTTGTAATTTTAGCATTACCAATGCTAATCATATCATTATGTATCAATATTTATGGTTTCTAATGAGAGTTATGCTGTGTGTTTGATGAATTTTGTGATTATCGGTTTCATACTTGTGTCATTACAGATACAAATAAGCCCACTTATTTATAATTCGTTATTTACATAGAGAGGCGTCCCAAACAATGTAAATATGGAAATATAAACTTATGGTTCGGCGCTTTACAATTTATTTATTTAAGTAAAAGGCATCCCAATCATTCGAATAAAGACATTGTAAACCATCCTACTTAAGAATTTCTGATTTAACACTCATACTAATCCGCAAAATAATCCATGCGCGGATTTTCCGGAAATACAGAAAAAGTATTTCACACGCATCTATAAAGATATGAGTGAGATAATTAGGGATGGTTGGTACGGTACTCGAAATAGTTGATGAGTATATATATCAATATATTAGAGTGTTGGTGTAGCAAAACTATCTAGAAGTCACATAAGCGTCTGGCGGATGGTAAGCACGGAGAGCGAAAGGCTATAAAACGTTTTGTTTGTAAAAGTAGCTATAGTTCGGACCTCATTTAGACCCGTTTCTCAATAACTGTAGCTCTGATACTAATCTGTAACACCCTCAATTTCGTGATACGCAGCGGAATTCAAATTGGGTGTTACTTCATGGCACAACAGTTGAATAGTAGAAAACGATCACCAATTTGGTCGTTTTAAAAGATTTATCATTCGAATATCAGAGTTTACAAAATAAGGTCCCAGTGGTTCCAGAGTTTATTAAATAGGTTTTCGAATGATAATAAAGTTTATAGCCTTCAAAAGTATTCGTGCTCCTCCGTGCCATCCTTGCTTATCATGGACCTGAGATAAATACATGTTAAAAGCGTCAACACAATGGTTGGTGAGTTCATAGAGTTTGTAAGTAAAACTGTTGATTTACAAAATCAAAGAGTTTGTGAGTCCATAGCAGATGTAAATAAATAGTTGATTATCAAAATCATAGAGTGAGTAATACCATAGTGTTTATATTAAACCAATTGATTTGTCAAAATTAAAGTGTGAGTGAATCCATAGAGTTTAAAGTTAAAACAGTTGATTATCAAAATCAAGGTATGGGTAATTCCATAGAGTTATAATTTAAACAGTTGATTATCAATTTCAAGATGTGAGTGAATCCATAAAGTTTACATAAAATCAGTTGATTTTCAATAGTTCCAAGTTTAGGTAATAATTGTAACAAATACAATTATTAATAATATAGGTGGTGGGTTACGATATTATACACCCATAGTTGGTTTGTTATAAAATAAGCAGTGGGTTAAGTTGTTATATACCCACAGTTCGTTCGTTAGCCCTAACCGGGCCAACACAGAATATATAGTTATTGTTTGCCAAGTAGTGATTTTCTGCTATATAGTGAAAACAAGTTCAAGTTTAATAAAATAATGGTAATACTGTATCATGACTACAGTATCGTTTCTATTGCTCTAAGCCTCATGAAACTCAACGCTTAACAGGCATCAAATATGATGTAAAGTAGATAGGCCCTCAGGATGGGTATTTGCCAATAACCCATAAGTTTGTTCAAATAAAGTGCGCCTGGGTGGCTCATCCTAGCAGACCCAAACGGGGATTGTCAGTCCCAAATAGATCTATTCACAATTATTTACGTTCACTCGCAAGTGATTAAGGTTCATGATGTGAGGGACTTCGAACATGGCAATAAAGATAAACTTAGGCAATAGTAAATCAAGTATAGCATACAGTTGAAAATCATTTGTAATCATGTTTATAGCAGGTATCTCTCCATGAGATATAAAAATGTATAAAAGTGGGTTTATAAGTTCATAGTAATCCGTAAAAGTTTATAGTGTTCTTGTAAGTAAAAGCAAGTATTCCGTTTCAACAATAAGAAGATTGGTTTATCAACTGAGTATAATGTTTAAAGTAAACCAGTAGTGTTTATATGTAAAGCGAACATGTATCGCCTTCAAAAGTAATTCAGAGTAGATAAAAGAGTAGTCTATGGAACTCACAGTAGTATGTAAACAGTTAAGAGTACTTATGAATAAGTATAAAACATTGTATTTGAGCATGTATCTCCCCCAAAGAGTTTATAAAACAGTAAACAAGAAAAGTGGGGCTATGAACTCACCTTGGAATGTAGTGATGTAAGTAACACAATTGTGCCAAAGAGTGTGGCGGAATAGAGTAACATAAGTGATGTCAAGCGTAGAATGGGAAAGTGATGAGGCGAAAAGTGTACCGCTTTTAAGGGGTCATTTAAGCCCGAAATCGTATTTATTTGATCAAATATTGCCCTAAATCGTTCCTTTTGTCATTTTAGGTACTTTTGAGGAGAAATCTGGAAAAGGAGGCATTTTGGACGTTTTTGGAGCATTAAAGTGAAGAAAACGGCAAAGTCTCAAGAATCGGCTAAAAGTTACTCTTGACGGCGTCACAATTAACATGGGACGGCGTCATGCCTTGGCAAGAAAAGTTGGATGTGAAATTTACTCATGACGGGCCAGTGAGTTTGCATGAGAATTCTGACGGCGTCACGCTTTAACTAAATCAAGGGCGTCACGGCTTAAATCATAAGGGGACGGCGTCACGTTCATGATCCGACGGCGTCAAGCCTTGATAAGCCAGAATGGATTTTGGTAGAGCTAAAGAGGGACGGCGTCAAGATGGTCATCCGGGAACCCTAAAAGCGGCGAGGTGACGGCGTCACAATGCATAAGGTGACGCCGTCAGATGTCAAAGTCTATATATAGTTTTCTAATTTTTTGTCATTAAGGAGAGCTTAGTGTGTGGAATTTTGGGATAAAACCCTAAGACGATTTTAGCTACTTTTTCAGGGCTTCTTGCCTTGAGATCTTCCATGTTTCATTGAAAGATAAGTTATCAATTAATCATTCAATATGTCTATGTGTTGTTTGATTCTATCTTATGCTTGTCTTTTGTTTAACATGTTAGGCTAATTTTATCTTGTGTTTGCTTAGATCTAATGAAACCTAGCTATTGATTATTGGTTGTTAGTGTGTTATTAGTTGTATTGGATGATTGTTTATCTATGTTAGGCTTAAGAAAACTGGCTAACTTCCTATTCGGTAACTTGCTTGAACGTCTTAAGAAACATGAACCAAACGCGTACTAAAGGTTTTTATGGTTGTATTTAATGCACAAGCGAATTCTAGTGATCCCATGTTAGGAGCTTCCTAGCCGGCTCGACATAGGAGTGAAGTAGGAGCTTGTAGAGTTTGGGGAAGTAAGTACGCCACCCCACGAATGGTATTAAGGAATACACCCGTCATCCACGCGACTAATACACACTAATTAACCGGTAAAAGATAGTTAGGGAGTAAGGAAATCTAAGTAAACACATTTCTCTACACATAAGTTTCTCACCACTTTTCATTTTTGTTATTTTATTTTATTTGCATTTGTAGTAATTTGGGTTAGTTGACTAGCAACTAATTCCGCCCACTCCTTCAAAACCCGAGATTTTACTTGCTTTCATAAAAACTATAAAAACATAAAAAGAATCTTCCTCAACCCTTAGACCTAATTAGAGTAGCCTTTCACACCTAACGAACACTATTCCCTGTGGAGAACGATCAATCCCCCGTACTTACCACTACACTATACTACATCGGTCAGGTACACTGCCTGGTGGGGTTGTAAGCCTTTTGAGATCCCTCGAGAGGTAAAACCTGTTGTAAGGTTGCAAAACCCACGCATCAAGTTTTTGGCGCCGCTGCCGGGGAATAGTTATTGTTTAGGTTGGATTTTTATTTTATTAGGTCTACTCACTAGATTCCTTTCTAGTGAGATTTTTATTTTATTTTTCTAGGTTTTCTTTAGTCTATCTTATTTCTTTGTGTGTTTGTTCGTAATTTCCATTGACTCTTCCGTTCACCATTATGGAGAACGCGAATCCACCATACTACCAACCACGTAATTCACCCACTCCATATGACATCTTGATGTTTAAACAACATAAAGATGAACCTCTCTATGATGCATGGACTCGTTTTAAATATTTACTCCAAAAAGTCCCTCATCATAACTTCGATTTTTGGTCCCTAACTCAATTCTTTTACAATCATGTCGACCGACAAGCCCAAAGGTACATTTACCATATTGCCGGCAGGGATATTAGGGAATTAAGTGCTGAGAAAGCATGGGAAGCTATTGAAGAGTGTGCCCAATATTATTATATAGTAGACAACCCAACAAACGTTAGTACAAGTCAATTGACCACAAAATTCGAGGATCATGAAACAAGTTTGTTTGGGGATGAATATGTTAGTGTTGAGATACCTAAGTGGTTGTCATGTAATGCCATAGTACAAAACAAACACATAGGTGACCTTGATGTGATGGAGGATTTAGCCAAACATGATCACATTGATCAAAAAGACCTAGGTTTTATGATCGATGATGATGAATCTCAAGAAACACATGATGAATCTTTTGGGCAATTTGAATATAGCAGTCATAATATTGAGGATGATCCTTATGATTCGGATATAGAAGTTAAGATGCCTAGAGAAGCACTTGAGATACTTGGGAAAATGTTAGGGTTGGATTATAATGAAACACATGTTGAGGATATAGGTGATCTTGATAAGATGGATGATAAAGTAGAAAATCCAAGCCCGCCAAATACCCCACAAGTCCTACCATCATTTGAGGCATACACACCGCCCGTGACTTATTCAGAAGAAGTAGAAGAGACTTTAGGAACCCCAATTGAGGTAGAACCCTTGGACCAAGCACCACTAGAGCATATAGGTTTGAATACTCATAATGATAACCTTACTCTTAGTTCTAGGGAAGTTCCTAGTTTTGATGAACCGGAGCCTAAACCAAAACCGTTACCTAATCTTCCATCCTTAGATGTGAACTTAGGAATTGAATTAGGTCCCGATCCACCCATCAAACCATGTAGTCCGGGTAATGTTAAGATTAAGGAAGTAGACTCTAGGCCTTGTAGAGAGGAAGCTAACATAGGAGTGAACCATGACCTTACATACTTACATCACCCATTCATGATTGACCGCAAGAAACATTATGGGTTTAAACCGGGTTTATTAGGTCAAGATGGATTCCCAACTAGGAGTCTCTCGAAGTTGATAGAAGATGATCCCTTTTTAGGAGGAAACTCAAAATCACCCATTGACCAAAGTGAACTAGGCAAGGTTATGATGAAAGGAGCATACCCCTTTGAGCATATAATTCATCCACCACTCTTTCCTCACGTGGCATACTCCTACCGAGCTGGTGTGTATCGCTACTATCACCCGCACTTAATCCTAAGTGTAGGGAAAACCTCTCCTTTATCCATTAAATAAGGGTAGAGTCAGGCTCGTGACTCGAACAAAAACAAGCGCTCTTGGGAGGCAGCCCATGGTTTATTTGCTTTGTGTGTTTATTTATTTGTTTGTTTGATTTTATTTGTTTCCGTATGTGTGTTTAATTTTTATTAGTATTGATTCATGTTCAAAAGTAATTTGTGAAAATGCTTTATTTTGTTTTTAACTTCGTCTTAACTACATATAAAGGTATTTTGCAAAAGATAAGTGTAAGGGAAATCTAAATCGGTTTATTAGAACACAAATGAACATGAATCATAATAATAATAAATTAGCATACATATTCGTGTTTGTTTGAGTCAAATGCTTGTATCGAGTCATAATGATGTTTTGCAGGATTTCCAGGAAGTAAGGTAAAAGTTTTTTCCAGAAATTTTCCGGAAACTTAAAATGAAAATTTTTGTCAGGTCATTTCTGACGGCGTCAGGGGTTATAACCTGACGGCGTCAGATTTAATTTCCAGAAATTTTTGAAAATTTTGTTTTCATAAAAGTTTATATTAAAATCTCCAACTTATAATCTCCAGGAATCTGCAAAGTTATCATTCCACAAGCATTATATCCTTATATATAGATTTTATCCCGCCGATGTTATGCAGGTTTTCGTGTTTGTTTTCTCAGGTTCAACAGGTTATTTTGGACAAGGAAATGTTTTGAATCAAGCTTATGGCGATGCATTAGTCATGGAGCTTCAACATTCTCTTTGAAGGAAGATTTAACCGTGTAATTTCATTATCCAACGAGCGAATCAGGGGAGTATTTGATTTCATTCTTTTACTTTATGCTTTTACATTTGTTATTTGAACATTGGGGACAATGTTCATCTTAAGTGTAAGGGGAGGGTAAAAGTACGATTTTAGAGAATACAATTGCGCTTGATTTTTGTTTGTTTGATGGTAGATGTGTAATAAAACTGAGAGAAATACTTGTTAAGGTAATTTTAGTGCCAAATTTAAAATTTTTTACAACATATAGGAGTGAAACTTTGATCTTAATGAGCGTCTCATGGATAGGAGTTATATGACTAGCACAAAAACCGTACCACTAAAAAATTTTCCACCCCAAATATGTGAGGTTCGCCCCTAGAATTGGTAGGAAAAGCATTTATGCTATGATGTGTGTACCGGTAGCACTTAGATTCTAGAACTTGCGTTAGGACCATTCCGAGGCCACAAGTGAGACTACATTCGTGTAGTTAGATTTACTACATGATAAGAGGCATTAGGATTAACCCATGTTTTACACCTGTATTTTTGTTATAATTACATTGGCTACATTGGTCAAGTAATTCTCCCACACCCTTTGCGTTGTACTCATTTTTAGTACACGATACCCCTAGTACACCCCTCAGAGCCTATCTTTTCGTTTCGACCTTTAAGCATTTTACTTAAAGGAAGAATTTGTTACACCCCACTAAAATGTACACCCAAATCGCCTTAGCCTACCTTGTATGCACTCATTTTTAGTGCATTATTGTTACAACATTTGTTTAAACCCAAGTTAATTATCTAGTTGATTACATGGTTGCTAAGTCGAGTCATATCCTTGTACATATTGTTTTGGGACGATTGGGACTCATGGGTAAAGTACTAGTGTAATGGAGTAATGGGGAAGAACATCATTTATTACCCCCATATGTGCTAAATGTTTTAAAAGTACTCCAAGTTTTTCAATTATCTTAATTCGAGTCATTAGATTAGTATTTGTAAAGTTATGTAAAAGTTCAAGTGTAAGGGGAATGCAATGCCCCTATGATGTATTATTTTGGATGGTAGGGCAAGAATGTATGTCAAAAAAAAAAAAAAAAAAAAAAAAAAAAAAAAAAAAAAAAAAATCGAAAAAAATCAAGAAAAATACAAAAAAAATGAGAGAAAATGAAAAATAGAAAAAACATACGGACTACCATCCCTTTTCATTTTATGTTTGTTTTATGTTTTTGTTATTTTGTTATTTCTTTTCTAGCTTAAGATCGAGTCGAGTCTTGGCTTAGCAATATTGTATAGTACATGTAATTGATCAAGATCTTTAACTCGCCACCAGTAAAATATCCCGTATCCAACAAAACCGTGTTTTCCTTTTCCCTACACCTAACGTTATAACCCATTTAAAAGCCCTCTTTGATAGTTTATCTTAGGTGCTTACGCCTAGTGGAGGAGGTTTTCGATCCTTTCCCAAGCCTATGGTAATCTATTTGCTATGACAGGTAGTGAGAGATATTTTCCGTTTTCATTTATGAGATTTATTTTGATGACACTTGAGAGATGTGAGTATCTAAACACTACTTGTGAGGTGCTAGTTTATAATCTCCGTGCTTATTATGATTGAAGTGGAACGATTATTTGTTGTAATTACTTTTATGTTTGCATTAAATGACCCCTAACTTATATTTTGATTAGAATAAAAGCGCATTTGCTTGAGGACAAGCAAATCTCAAGTGTAAGGGTATTTGATGAGGCGAAAAGTGTACCGCTTTTAAGGGGTCATTTAAGCCCGAAATCGTATTTATTTGATCAAATATTGCCCTAAATCGTTCCTTTTGTCATTTTAGGTACTTTTGAGGAGAAATCTGGAAAAGGAGGCATTTTGGACGTTTTTGGAGCATTAAAGTGAAGAAAACGGCAAAGTCTCAAGAATCGGCTAAAAGTTACTCTTGACGGCGTCACAATTAACATGGGACGGCGTCATGCCTTGGCAAGAAAAGTTGGATGTGAAATTTACTCATGACGGGCCAGTGAGTTTGCATGAGAATTCTGACGGCGTCACGCTTTAACTAAATCAAGGGCGTCACGGCTTAAATCATAAGGGGACGGCGTCACGTTCATGATCCGACGGCGTCAAGCCTTGATAAGCCAGAATGGATTTTGGTAGAGCTAAAGAGGGACGGCGTCAAGATGGTCATCCGGGAACCCTAAAAGCGGCGAGGTGACGGCGTCACAATGCATAAGGTGACGCCGTCAGATGTCAAAGTCTATATATAGTTTTCTAATTTTTTGTCATTAAGGAGAGCTTAGTGTGTGGAATTTTGGGATAAAACCCTAAGACGATTTTAGCTACTTTTTCAGGGCTTCTTGCCTTGAGATCTTCCATGTTTCATTGAAAGATAAGTTATCAATTAATCATTCAATATGTCTATGTGTTGTTTGATTCTATCTTATGCTTGTCTTTTGTTTAACATGTTAGGCTAATTTTATCTTGTGTTTGCTTAGATCTAATGAAACCTAGCTATTGATTATTGGTTGTTAGTGTGTTATTAGTTGTATTGGATGATTGTTTATCTATGTTAGGCTTAAGAAAACTGGCTAACTTCCTATTCGGTAACTTGCTTGAACGTCTTAAGAAACATGAACCAAACGCGTACTAAAGGTTTTTATGGTTGTATTTAATGCACAAGCGAATTCTAGTGATCCCATGTTAGGAGCTTCCTAGCCGGCTCGACATAGGAGTGAAGTAGGAGCTTGTAGAGTTTGGGGAAGTAAGTACGCCACCCCACGAATGGTATTAAGGAATACACCCGTCATCCACGCGACTAATACACACTAATTAACCGGTAAAAGATAGTTAGGGAGTAAGGAAATCTAAGTAAACACATTTCTCTACACATAAGTTTCTCACCACTTTTCATTTTTGTTATTTTATTTTATTTGCATTTGTAGTAATTTGGGTTAGTTGACTAGCAACTAATTCCGCCCACTCCTTCAAAACCCGAGATTTTACTTGCTTTCATAAAAACTATAAAAACATAAAAAGAATCTTCCTCAACCCTTAGACCTAATTAGAGTAGTCTTTCACACCTAACGAACACTATTCCCTGTGGAGAACGATCAATCCCCCGTACTTACCACTACACTATACTACATCGGTCAGGTACACTGCCTGGTGGGGTTGTAAGCCTTTGAGATCCCTCGAGAGGTAAAACCTGTTGTAAGGTTGCAAAACTGATGAACTCAAATAAGTACATTTTATTACTATCATTTATCCTATTTATTTGACTTGTTTTACTATATTATGTATGAGGATTGATACTTAATCGTTTACTTTTGTAATTCTCAGGTAAAAACAAGCATTTGGTGAAACTTGGCGATTTTGGACTAATAATGGAGCAAAACGTACATAAAGTGGAAGTCTACTGACATGGACAAGATCAAGTCAATTCTGCTCCAGATGCGCCGCATCTCACTATCAACATGCGCCGCATCTCTATCAAGATATCACCAGATACGATCCAAGATACAAGAGGACATGCGCCGCATCTATAAAGGCAGTTACGCCGCATCTTCTGGCGGTGTACGAATATTCCTGAATATTATAATCTTGGACCCCACGCGAAGTTACGTACATGCGCCGCATCTACTTAAGTAGATGCGCCGCATCTTCCCTCAGACACAAACTATAAATACCCCGTAGACCAGACACATTAAAGAGTTCCACAGATTCGGAAGTTCGAAAACCTAAAGACCGAACAGAAGAGAAGGACGAATTCAGTCAAGAAGGCAGCACAAGACACACCCAAATCGAAGATACAAGAGCTGTAAGAAGGTGCTGCATGTATTTAATTCATTAAGTAGTTTTGTTTTATTGTTTTAGCAAACTTTAATTCATCAGGATTGGTGGCTTGTGTAATGTGACAACGGAAAGATTGCACTCCCTTTAATACTTGCTTTCCCATCAATTAAAGTTTATATGTTGATGTCTTTGGTTACTACTTATTAGTGCATTGACCACCTCTGTGTTTATTAGTGGCTTGCGGGCACCCGACTGCGGGACAAGGTGTGGCTCCCACGGTTGTTTCTAAATTGATCACTTAGGAATAACTTTTAGACATAAGTCGTCATTAAGGGTTTACTCGCCGATGAGAATAGGACCAACGAGAAAGGGTTAATTACATACACTTCATATAAAGCTATCAATAAAACAAGTGACAATCTACTTAATCATAAGGACAGCCCTCTTATTGTCTCAAGTATCTATCTGTGTACGTGTGTGCTACTTGCTGATTCGTGCCTATATGTTTATTTTATTATTTAATTGCAAACAAAACTGTGCCAGTCTCTCAGGCTGAAACCCCCTTGCGTTAGGATATTAAAATACTGATTAGATTAACGAGATTATACGTTCCACTCTTAGTGATCGACACTCTACTTACCATTATCTTCATACTGACCGGGTACACTGCTCGTTAAGTGTGTGTGTTATTGATAAGTCGGCTAAATATAAATTTAAAACTTGAGTAGGCATTAAAACTGCTAAACCGCAACGACACATCACGCGCATCAAGTTTTTGGCGCCGCTGCCGGGGAGTGAATTGTTATTTTCTGTTAATTTGATTAGTATTTTAATTAGGTTTTTCTTTTTATTAGATTAATTGCATCATTGTACTATTTTGCATATTTGTTGTATTGTGTGTTATTTGTTTGCTTTTGTTTTTATTTTTGTGTGTTTTATTTTTGTTTTGTGTGTTTAATTTTTATTTTTATTTTTCGTATTTTTCTGTTCTGCTATCGTTGTACTGTGCTAAATCAAACGATACGGCGCATCTGATCTCTCAGATACGGCGTATTGCGTTTAATTTTTTTTAATACAACACGTTTAATTAATTCGATACGACGCATCTTTTCCCCAAGATACGGCGTATCTGTTTTTAACAAGAAAATTTTTCTAAGCGATAAAGTAATACGACGCATCTGCTTTTGTAGATACGGCGTATCTGTTTTGATAAAATTTTTTCTAAACGTTAACGCCATACGACGCATCTTCTTTTGAAGATACGGCGTATCTATTATTTTAATTAAAAACAGTTTGCGAATTATTAAACAAATACGGCGTATCGATTTCCGTCGATACGGCGCATCTTACTGAATCAAAAATCTTTTATTTTTAAACGTAACGAAAATACGGCGCATTAACTTTCGTTAATACGACGCATTTAATTTTAATTAGATAAACTGATTTTTGATTAACTAATTCGATACGGCGCATTCATAAATTCTAAGCGGCGTATCTATTTTCTGGATAAAGTCTGATTTAATTTTAACGATCATAAGATACGGCGTATCCAACTCTTTGGATACGGCGCATCGTCTGCAGATATCAGCTATTTTTATTCTTATATCCGTTTCAATATTCATTAATTTCTCTTCTAGCGGACAGATCCTACTGATGCTTTTGTAATTATTTCAGAAGGATAATGGAGGGATTCGGAGAACTAATCGAGTTCGAAGACAATTTTATGAACGATGTATTAGTACATGAAAAATCACCAGAACCTTACAATGGGGACTACATTGAACTTGATGACCTTAATAGACCATTAGAATCTAATGACCTATTCATGGATGATGCGGAATCTGAGTTAGAAGAAGGAGAAATTGTGGATAATCCAAGAGTCAACGTTATTACTACTAGATACTACGATGAATTTGAGGGATATGATGGTTCTTGGGATTACGGTGAAAGGATCAACACCAATTGTGCTTACAATCTACAATTCCCATGCATGATTGGGTTCAAGTGTATTGACGCCAATTTCTTTCCTATTTTATCGATCAATGTCATGTCAAGAAGCTTTTACAATTCTATTATGAGAAATAAAAAGGAGTATAAAGGAAAGAATGTAGTTGGAGCCTTCATTAATGTCCCGATCTTCGTTGGACGCTTCACTATTGTTACTGAATTCGTAGTTATTGAGGACATGAATGCCTATTGTGACAGCAATATGGGTGAAGTAATTGTTGGAAAACCATTTTGTAGAGAGATCACTATTAATGCAAAACGATTTGAAGGAAAGATCACCTTCCAAAGTGGAAGCGACATTATCACTTATATGATGCCCCGTACTCACCCTGGATTTAAATATGCTACTAGTAGGATTTGCTACAAATTTTCTCCATTCCTTTTTGTTAGTGATGATGACAATAAGAGAGGGATTGAGTACCCATATCAATTGAAGGAAGGATTCTACAAAGGAGTTTTGAATTTGGGACCTGAATATATACGAGACGATTCGGTTGCTAAATGGATCCTACGTGGCCATGTAGGAATCAATGATCGATACTAAAGAGCTGAACGTGAGTCTAACTTGAAGACTCTGGAATAAAGACAAGTGCTGACCGGGAGACAACCCGGAAAATTTATCTTTTATTATTCTGTTTTCTGTGTCGAGTCAGTCCAGGCCGCACGAAGATACGGCGCATCTCAGTCCTGAGATGCGACGCATCCTCTGCAATGGTCATATCTTATTTTATTTTTCTGCATTTTTATTTTCGACTTTAAAACTTTTTATCAGTTATTTTAATGCGGCGCATCCCTGGTTAAGGATGCGGCGCATCTTTATTCTGATCCGTATTTATTCCAGGCTCGATACGGCGTATCTTCTTCAATAGGATACGGCGCATCGACTGACCTGATGATTTTCAGTTTTAATTTTTAAGTTTTATTTTTACCTAACTACTAATGTATTATGCAAGTTGAACCTTTCTTATCTTAGGTGTGTTTTAAAGTGTTGGTGGTATTATAGTTTTCTGGATTTCCTGTGGATACATCAAGCATGAAGCTTTAACGTTCTAATCCACAAGAAAGATGATTTTTGCTCATATACTAATGGAGGATCATACCGAGCAAATCTCAGGGGAGTTTTTCTGTTCTAATTCTTTTTATTTTCCAGTTTTTAACCTTTTATACAAACAACGAGGACGTTGTTTAACTTAAGTGGGGGATAGGAGAATTAGAACACTTAACACTTACTTGTCCTAAACTTTTTCAAAAATTATGCTTAAAATGTGCTTAATATATCAAACTTAAAAATTTTTAGCATGTTTTTGTTTAAGATCTAAGTTGCATAACTGCACACATGACATTATTTTCAAAAATTGTGATTTTCCAAAATTCACAAATCTATGAGTGTGCCGGTGACTTGTAAACTTTAGAACTTGGCTTGTATACTATTCGAGACCACCATAATGAGTATTATTTATTTAATTGGAATGACTTGTCTAACTTGGTAAAATTCTAGGATTACACCCAAATAGCCTTTATATGTTATGTGTTATTAGCTAACTACACTGGTTAGTTAACCCCCGTATAAAACCTTTTGTTACTCTCACTTTTAGAGTAAGATACCCCTAGAAAAACACTCAGAGCCATTCCTTTCGTTTCTTACACCTATGTTTAAAATGTTTCGTTACACCTTAAACCTTAGCCTACCCTGTAGATTAGAATCCGTGGTTGGTTAATTGCTATAGGCAGAGTGTGTTTCCTTACATTACCTGTGTTCGCGTGCGTAATTCATTATATATGGTTAGGTCGGGAAATTGCACAATGCAATTGGAGTGAAAGTAAATATTGTATATTTTGGAGTTTATTTTTCGTGTGTTTACTACTTTCACTATTTACCATTATTTCTGAAGTTATGAAAAGTATGGAAAAATTATCCGGAAAGAAAGTTATAGTGATGTGGTGAAATTTTACACATCTATGTTTATGTTTCAAGTTAAAAAAAAAAAAAAAAAAAAAAAAAAAAAAAAAAAAAAAAAAAAAAAATCGAAAAAAAAATGAGAAAAGAAAAAGAAAGAAAAAAGAGTTGGATGTTTATTTTAAGCCAACGATGTAGAGTTATGTAAGTGGTTCATATGGCCACTATTTGTTGTACTATATCTATGGATTGAATGGGAATTGGCAGTTATGGGAATGCCAATTAAGGTTTATTCTTTGATTAAGATTTTGTTGAGTATAATTCGTGTCTACCTAAAGCGTGCGTTTCAAGTGTTAAAGCGTGAGTTATTCAATGATATGAGTCTTATTCATGGGATGGTTGGGATAGTGATTAACCACACTTAGGATTTTAATTTATTTGTTTAGTTTATTTTTATTTTTACACCAATTTATATCCCAAATGTTATCCATACCCTGTATTGTTCTTTATCCAACCAAACCTTTGATTTATTGAGATTAGGGATTTGAGCAATCTTAAGTATCGTAGTCGTGGATTCGGCTATGTATTTATGATTTTGTCGCCCTTTTTGATATATTATTATTGGTGAAGTTTGGACCTATCTTTAGCCTATTCGAGTTAAGGATTTGAGCAATTGCAAGTATCGTGTTCGTGGATTCGATCATGTATTTGTGATTTTGTCGCCTTTTCTGGAATTTGAGATCGATAGTGTAAATAAGAATAATTAACCCTTAAGCCTAAAAACCCTTTTTACCGCTTTAGACTTGTTATTCCTTAGCTTTAGTGGTGGAGATGTGTATACTTGCCAAGCCTATGATAGAATATTCGTCGCGACTGGACAGTTAAACGATTAGATTTGCTTTTATCGACTTATTTTATTTTACTTCTAATTCGTTAAGTGTTTAGTTGTGTGATTATGAAATAAACGAATACATGCTTAAATATAAAAATAAATCCTAACATCTTTTAGGATACATTTTCATAAGTTTTAATCTAAGGTTTACTTGGGGACAAGTAAAGTTCAAGTGGGGGGATATTTGATGAACTCAAATAAGTACATTTTATTACTATCATTTATCCTATTTATTTGACTTGTTTTACTATATTATGTATGAGGATTGATACTTAATCGTTTACTTTTGTAATTCTCAGGTAGAAACAAGCATTTGGTGAAACTTGGCGATTTTGGACTAATAATGGAGCAAAACGTACATAAAGTGGAAGTCTACTGACATGGACAAGATCAAGTCAATTCTGCTCCAGATGCGCCGCATCTCACTATCAACATGCGCCGCATCTCTATCAAGATATCACCAGATACGATCCAAGATACAAGAGGACATGCGCCGCATCTATAAAGGCAGTTACGCCGCATCTTCTGGCGGTGTACGAATATTCCTGAATATTATAATCTTGGACCCCACGCGAAGTTACGTACATGCGCCGCATCTACTTAAGTAGATGCGCCGCATCTTCCCTCAGACACAAACTATAAATACCCCGTAGACCAGACACATTAAAGAGTTCCACAGATTCGGAAGTTCGAAAACCTAAAGACCGAACAGAAGAGAAGGACGAATTCAGTCAAGAAGGCAGCACAAGACACACCCAAATCGAAGATACAAGAGCTGTAAGAAGGTGCTGCATGTATTTAATTCATTAAGTAGTTTTGTTTTATTGTTTTAGCAAACTTTAATTCATCAGGATTGGTGGCTTGTGTAATGTGACAACGGAAAGATTGCACTCCCTTTAATACTTGCTTTCCCATCAATTAAAGTTTATATGTTGATGTCTTTGGTTACTACTTATTAGTGCATTGACCACCTCTGTGTTTATTAGTGGCTTGCGGGCACCCGACTGCGGGACAAGGTGTGGCTCCCACGGTTGTTTCTAAATTGATCACTTAGGAATAACTTTTAGACATAAGTCGTCATTAAGGGTTTACTCGCCGATGAGAATAGGACCAACGAGAAAGGGTTAATTACATACACTTCATATAAAGCTATCAATAAAACAAGTGACAATCTACTTAATCATAAGGACAGCCCTCTTATTGTCTCAAGTATCTATCTGTGTACGTGTGTGCTACTTGCTGATTCGTGCCTATATGTTTATTTTATTATTTAATTGCAAACAAAACTGTGCCAGTCTCTCAGGCTGAAACCCCCTTGCGTTAGGATATTAAAATACTGATTAGATTAACGAGATTATACGTTCCACTCTTAGTGATCGACACTCTACTTACCATTATCTTCATACTGACCGGGTACACTGCTCGTTAAGTGTGTGTGTTATTGATAAGTCGGCTAAATATAAATTTAAAACTTGAGTAGGCATTAAAACTGCTAAACCGCAACGACACATCACGCGCATCAAAAACCCACGCATCAGAAAGACTCCAATAGTCAACCTGAATAATATGGGAGTCTGAGATAAGTTTGACTTATGATGTCGGACGACAAAATGGTTTTGTGGCAAAGGTGGCTTGCGTGGTAAAAGGCTTAAAGTTCGAAGACAAGGTTATATACTATATAACTTGTCTGTTTTGTATTTAAGTATGACTATCGTATATGTTTTGTTTGTTCGTTTGTTAACGATATATATTTTATATAGATAAGTTTTATAAAGTAAACTCGAGCCGTTTAAAACGTTAAAACATGTTCTCGAAACAATCTATAAAATGTTACACTTTTACCCTTATATTTTAATAGTTGACAAAAACAGCCATTATTGACTTATAATTTCCAGGAAATTATATTTTTAGTCCCTTAAATTTGAATTTTACAAAAATTTACAATATATACCCTTTTGCATGAAAACCGTAACATTTCTAGTCCTTATTTCTTTTCAATGCGTTTTGAGCTAAAAAAAATATGACTTGCTGCAGCTCTTTTATGTATGATAAAATAAGTTTGCAGACATCATTTTTCGATAGCTTAATAGCTTATAATTCGAGCTTTTAAGCTCGAATTAATTTCAGTTCTCTTTTTGTTACAGTGGGCGAACAGCCCAAAAGAGCATCGAATAAAAGCGTGGCCTTTGGATGTTTTCGAAATGTTTCTGATTCTTTGTAATCTATGCTGGAAGGACTTTAAGTTCACCAAGTTTCAGAATTTTTGGAGCTCGTTTGATAGGTAAATTAAATGGCTAAAGTTGGTCACTCAGAACTGTTTGCTCGATATGCAACAGTCATGAAAATGGTTTGGTTTCTGAATTTTAAACTTATGAACCAATGTTTTGAGCTTAGTAACATGTTATTAAATACATGTAAGATATTCCTTAACCATGCTTAGGTTATGTCATTGAAAGTTTATGGGTGTGTTTGCATTCGTTAAGACAGAAAGGAAAGGAGTTGCACGTTTACTACTTAAGTGTTGTTTGTGAAACTGTGCTAGTGTGGTGAGCTTATAAAGGAATTTATTAGCGTAGCTTGTTAATTAGCTTATGGGCTTTAAGCCCAATCATTAAAATAGTCAAGTTTCAAAACCGTTACAAACTCGATTTGCTTTGAGGTTCAAAAGGGTATTATACGTGCTCATTAGGTCAAGTAATCAGTGTGGTTTATTAGTTTAGCTAGTAAACTATTAGATTAAGCTTTAATATGTATGTGTTGTGTGTCGCGTTTACTGAATACGAGGCCAAAGTTAGGGCCGCTTAGGCTGTTGAAAGAAACAGTTTCGATGGTGCAAAATATTCTGTGTGTTTGAATAATTTCGAAGATGGCCATTCGACTTAGAAAACGCGTGATTTTAATGGTTTATACGTTGATATATGGTTTGAATAAATGTCCCACTTAAAAGATGGCATATCAAAGATTTTGTAGGTCGAGTTTAATACATGGGTTGTTAATAAAATTTACGAAATAAAAAGATAACAAAAGGGTGTGATCGACTAGACTTGTATAAAATGAAATGAGAAGGAATTAAGTGCTCACTTCACCAAGAGTGGTGGGGGAAAAACAACAACGTATGGACTGAGGTTGGCCAAAGAGGAAATGTGGCTTGATTCTTGACACACCAAGGACTCAGGAACGAGTATAATATCACCTAGTATCTTAGCTCGAATTCTTGAAATCTTCTCAACTCTAGTCGACTTCCAGCAGTGACAAAAAAAGACTTAGAAATATATTTGGAAGGTGGGTTTGTATGTGAGATTGCATGGTGAGAGTTTAAGAGTGAAGTGTGTGGGTGTGAGTTCTTTCTGTACACGTATATATAGACCAAGGAATGCAAGTGGTTTTCATTTGGAGCTAATTCATGTACTCAAGTCCTTGTTGTGTTGTGGCGTGAGAATAGAGTGTAAGAAAGATTGAGTGTGTCAGTGTTTCAAATGGTGGTTCATGATTTTATTTGTTCTTTCTAGTTTGTCTAGCACTTGATTCTTCACCAATTATATATATTAGGGGTCGGTTTGGTTTATAGCACGTGAGATTAAAAGGGTTGGATACTTTGTGAATTCGTCCTTGTGCTAGCTCATACAAAAGAAGAAAACCAAAATGAATTTATGGTGGGTTGTCTTGGCATTGTTTGTCAAGAATCTGATTTATCACCAAGTAATTATACAAGGTCGGTTTGGAGTCTTTGGAGTCTTGTATACCGAATATTAATGAGTGAATTAAGCGCATGACATGTGCGTAAGAGGGAAGGTGACAAGAGTATGTGTAAGTTGAGTGTGTAAGTAAGTAAAATACTGGTTGCTTGCGATGCTCTTGGCAGCCGGTAAACACCAAGGAGAAGAGACGAATGGGTTTTAATGTTACTTCTTGTGGCTTGGTCGAGTATCTCAAGAGTTTAACACATCTTATATATGATCAAAATAGAAGTTTTTAAGATCGAGTTGGGTTCAAGGTAACGCAAGGGATTGATAAACATATTTGTGAACTCAGGTGATATTATAATGTAACTTATTTAGAATGAGTTTTGATAACTTTGTTTTGTTTGAGATTTGAGACTATCATGGTACGTACAAATGATTGTAACACAAAGAATGCGAGAACGTGTTACGACATTTAGATTAACATGGTTGAATGAAAGCAAAAAAAAAAAAAAAAAATTAGTCCGTAAAAATGGTTCATTAAACAGTGACGATAGATTAGTCTCCGTTCGCTATTTATAAATGGAAGGGAAATTTACGGGATGTTATAGTGGCTGAAAAGGACGGCGGTGGTTGGCCGAAATCTGGCTAGATCACCGGTGACGGAGCCTGAAAGATGAGAGGGAGAGTGATAATGGCCAAATGAAACCCTAGTTTCCTTTTATACCCAACGTAGGGACTAAAAGTGTAAACCCTAGAAACATCAAGGGGCAGCGGTGAAAATATAATCCAGGGACCATAACTGTAATTTATCAAATCTTTCACAGAATGAGGTTCAGGGCTCGTTTCGACTAGTAAACAGTTTATTCAAGACACGTGAATTACTCCATCATGCTCAAAATAATATTTCCAATAAAAATGACTATTCATACGCCTCGTTTCTCACAAATAATAAAATAAGCAAATTAAATCGTCGGTTGTGCCAGTACGCGTTGTACACGGTTTCCACGTTTCGCGAGATAACTTCACGTTTTTAAACCAAATGAGTTCAGAAAAGTTCGTATATGAAAAACAGGGATAATTCCTTATAAAAATACGTTTGGAAGGTTTAAACTTTCATCAATCTGGATCTCTCCTGGATGAATAGCAACTGCCTCATCGACAAGTCATTTCTTCACATTACACATAAAAACGTTGCGAACACTGATGTGTCCTGACGGTAGCTCGAGTTTGTGAGCTACCGGTCCAACTCTAGCAAAGATTTCAAAAGGATCAATATAGCGAGGATTAAGCTTTCCACGTTTACTAAACGTATCACACCTTCTCATGGTGAATATTTTAAGCATAATCTAAGCTCTAACTGGGAATTCAAGGAATTTACGTCATTTTCCAGCATAACTCTTTTGACGATCAGCAAGCAGCTTGCATCTCCATTTTTAAATATGAACGATCTGAACAGAAATCTCATGAACAAGTTTAGTGTCAGCAAGTTGGGTATCCCCAACTTCTACCCAACAATGCGGCGATCGGCACTTGCGACCATAAGATGCCTCGTACGGTGCCGTTGAAATACTGGGGTCGTCGGTATTGTTATAAGAGAATTTGGTCAACGGGAGATGTCTATCCCAACCATTGCCTCACTCGATTACTCAAGTAGAGGTGCGGGATTCGCTCCTGAGGTGTAGCTTCTGATATAGTAGCAAAAACAGCAAATCGACTTACAAAATGATTTGTGAAATGATTTGTTAAACTGCTTATAGGATAATAGAAAAACAATTAATCGTTTATAAAATTGTAGCAAAGTCAAAATTTTGATTTTCAGTTTGATTCATAACATCGTAGCAAGGCAGCAAAACGTTTTACTAACTCGTTTTGCTAAATGATTTGTAGAACAGTTTACAGGGTAACAGGAAAGCAGTTCGCCATTTATAAAGTGGTAGTAAGATCAAAATTTTGATTTTCGTGAAATAGCTGTAAAACATTTTGTAGGATGACCACAAAATGGTCGGTAGAAAAATCAAAGGCAGTTTGTAAATTAATGGCAAAACAGTTTATTATCCTATAAGAGGTTAGCAAAGATAACTGTATTCCCGAGGGACGAGAGGAGAATTAGGTGATTGTCCCAAGGAACGCAGTTCAGGTTACTCCTTAAGGTCTTAAGATTTCTGTTGGGCGTGGAATCTCCGCCAAATGGAGAGTTTAGCGAGTTCAGAGTACAACTCTGAGAAAAGATGTTGATTGCTACTAGCAATCAGTCGGTTGAATCAGTAATGTACATAGTACTTAAAGCGGGAGGTACAACATTGTTTGATCCACTTCGGTTGAACAACATCGATTGAGCACAAGGCTTAGGGCAGAGGTAACTATAACAAGACCACAACAAAACAAGGTCGAATAAAAATTCCAAATCCGGAATGAGGTCCAAAATCGCAAAATCCAGCGATCCAAATTGAGACATATCCAAAACCAAATCTAACATAACCAAAACCAAATCCAAACGTAGTCAAAATCAAATTCAAATATAGCCGAAACCAACCCAAATATAGCCAAAACCAAATTCCAAACATTCCAATAGACTCAAATGGGTTTATTACAAATCTCAAAGAGTTATAATAAGCAACTCGGATTTAAACAGTGCCAATCGGGTCTAACCCGACCCGATGCGAACTACGGCCAGACGACGACAAACAGGAATTCCATATAATGGAGACGTATAGCGGTGCCAGGGGTATTACGGTTCATGCGGTGTTTGGATGCCAGTGTGTCGTGTGTGTGGAAGTAATATTCAATGTCCGTGTACACACGCAAAATTTTACCATTTCCAAAATCAAAAACCAACCCAAACATAATTCCATTATAACTACTCCTAGTATCGCAAAATTCACCTCTGAGTCGGACATAGGTGATCAGGTCATGTCCCACTATCCCTAGTTAAATATAAGTGATCAGTCTATATTCACCGAGGTTCAATTAATTTTGAAATACACAGCCTAGTTATACTAGTAATATGTCTCTTACATCCAAAATCATTCCAAAAAACCACGACGAGTTTACAAATTCGAAATCAAATAATGATATTACGCAAGGAAATAGCGTAATATTGTGACAGATTCGGTGCGTGCATAAGCATATGAAAATGCTTATAGTGAACAGCTAAAATAGGTGGACTTAAATCATCTACTAGCAAGGCACACATCTCAACAAATATATCATCAATTATCTCGTCACATATACCATCAAACGAAATCATCAATGAGGCTTCGGCTTGGCAGGCAGGCATGTGGCGGTCATAGAGTTAAGTTTTCACAAAAGTGGTTGTAATCTAGGTTTCAAAAATATACCCAGATCTCTATAACCTAGGCTCTGATACCAATCTGTAACACCCCCAAAATCGTATCCAGCAGAAACATACATGTCACTGGGGTGCTACTAAATTGGTATCACGACACAAGGTACAAGGAACGGATTTACCTTGTACGTTTTAAAAGAAATTTCATAATCAAAACCACCTAGTTTACATCGTTCAAAAATAGTGCGGAAATATAGGCCCATTAAATAATAAAGCGGTCCCAAATATATATCAGTCATCTATGACCGTGCCCCTTGCCAAGCGCCTCCAAAAATAAGCTATCGCCTTATCCTGAAAATACATGCTAAAAGTGTCAACACAAAGGTTGGTGAGTTCATAGGTTTAGTGTAAAAGTAAAAATGGAAACCCTTTTTCAAGTAAAACCTCATGACATGTATATGCTAACCTAATCCTGTTACAAGTCCCGCTCACACAAAACTTGTAACATTTTAGGTCCACGTATAAGTTCATACTGAGACATATTTATGTAGTAGTCAAGTGTGGAACACAAGTTTAAATATTGGTTTTGACCGTAACATTCGGTCATGAACACGCATGGATTGACCGGTACATTCGGTCATGTATGTACATAGTAGTTGAGCCAGTTCATTCGGTTATGCAGGCATAAATGATTGAAGTAATTGTGTCCATGAGAAATAAGGTAAACACATAATGCATTCGGGTAATCCAAATTAAGTATTTCAGCTAATCAGCAAAATTTGGGTAAACAATTCACGTATCCAAATAAACAAACATTGAGTTTAGTTAAAAGCGAGCATGTATTCTCCCCCAAAACAGTTATAAAACAAGTAAAAGTAGGGGCCATGAACTCACCTTAGCCACAGCAATGCAACTATCACGAATGACACAACTGGCATCTAGAGCTAATCACAACGATATCCAGGAGACAGGCACAACGGACGAGATCGGCACAACCTAATACGTATACGGTTATCTCAAATTACGTCGCGTATAATAATCAAGTCTACAAGGGACAACGTGTCATAGTTTTCGTGGATTACTCTTATCATTACTTGTAAAAGTTTAACGTCAACGTTTTGTGTGGTGTGGTGAGAAGACACTGACTCAAAATGTAACTCACGCCAAAGTATAATATATATCCCAATATATTATAAAAGTAGTAAACCAATTGGTAAGTTTCGGCATTTACCCCACAATCACATACTACTTGTAAACAGTCTATAAGTCTAGGTAGGTAATTCAAGTTATAAAACTCAAATTAGTGTATCGCCAAATAAAAGTTTACATGCTAGCAAAAACTATAAGTTTAGAAAGTTTTACAAAATTTGGCATCACGCGTCCATTTATACAACTTTCCCAAATCGTCATAACTTTAATTAACCAAGTCTGGAATTACAATATTTTATAAGTTTTATGTTTCGTTATCATTCGCGTAATTATTATTTTTGGGTTTATTGAATATTTTGTGTCCGGTCCGAGTCTAATATATTAAATTCTTTTCGAGTTTAATATATTATGCCGTCTCAAGTCCCAAAATTTTTAATAAGTCCATTATCTAATACCGTAAATCCGATAACGATCCAATAATTGTCCAAATGTCCAAATATTTGTTAAGATTTTGCTGGCAATCTTACATAAAGCATCCTTGATTCTATTTGTTAAGATTTTGCTGATGATCTTGTATAGGACATTACAACAGGCTATGGGCCTATAATCAGATACCTTCATAGGAGTCTTACTTTTAGGCACAAGTGTGATAAGTGTGGCATTGACTTCACCTAATAATTTACATGTTCTAAAAAATTCCTTGATAGCATCACAGACTTCCCTTCCAATGAATGTCTAGGATTTTTTGTAAAATTTTGCAGTGTAACCATCAGGGTCTGGGGCTTTGTTGTCATGGATATCAAATAATGCTCCTTTAATCTCTTCATCACTTATCTTTCTTACCATATATACTGCATCATCATCAGAGACCAACATTGTGTTAAGATGAGTCAAATTGCCACTCTGCACAGGAATAGCAACACCAAGGAAATTTTGAAAGCGTTTTAGAAATTGTTCAGCCACCAGATCCCCTTCGAACCTTTCCCCATGTTCATCATTAACAGCTTTTATTCTACTTTTATGAGCTCTCCCCTTTAGAACAGTGTGGAAGAATTTAGAGTTTTTGTCACCATCACACAGCCAATCAATCTTAGCTTTTTGGGCTAGCAACTTTTCCTCATCTTTGGCAGCTATGTTGTATTCTTTGAGAATCCTGTCTTCCTCTTGTTTGAGCAAGGCATTGTGAAGGTCTTTATCCACCTTCTTATCCATGAAATCCACATTTCCAAGTACTCTATCAATCTTCTTTAGGATACCACTACTATGGTTGGGCCTGCTTTGAACCCATGTGAAATATATACCAGAACAGTTAACATCTTCAACTTCAATGTTATTAAGACATGCTTGAAAATCAATCATGTCACTAGTCATGGCTGAACCTCCTTCAGAATGATCTTCAACATGTAAGCTTACATTCCAGTCTCCTATTAGAATCCATGGCCTATCATTGATGATGCTTTTGTATCTCACCAGTGTTTTACAAAGATCTTTTCTTTCCTTTCCAGAATTGGAAGCATAAACAAAGCAACAGAAGAAGCTTTCCCTAGTATTTTTAATCTCAATTTGACACAAGATTGCCTGCTTACTAGAGTGCAACTGCATGATATTAACCTGCCCTTCATTCCAACGAATAATGATTCTACATCCTCTATCACTTTCCTTCATATTAAAGCACCAATTCCAATCTCCAAACACAAAGTCACAAATCCTATTTAGATGCTTTTCTTTTATATGAGTTTCCAAAACAGCACAAATACTCAGATTCTCATCATTTATAAACCTTTTCACATCTTTCTGCATATCTTTGTTACACATACCCCTTACATTCCAAGCAGCCACTTTAAGATTTAAATTCATTGTTGACATAGAAGGCTCTCTTTATATGATCCCTTATTCAGGACTCCACCATTCTTATTTGTTAATTCATTAGCTGTCATACTTTTTGCTATCCCACTTTCCTCATATAACACATCCTCTATATCAGGACAATCTTCTTCCCATTTTGCTTCCCACTTCTCTTTGAAATACTTAATCATAGCTTCATTCGAATTCACAGTATCTTCTAAAGTTGGCTTCCTTTGGTACTTCACAAACTTTTCAACAATCTCCCTCTCATTCCTTAATTTGTCTACGGGGCAATCACTCTCACCAATTTCTTCCAAAACTGCATACTTATTAGCACTCCTTCTAATTTCCTTTACTCCCTCATTGCTTACTTTCCATGGGCACTTAGGACTTAAATGTTTAGAACTTGTTGGTGCAGACTCAGTATTACATTCTTTGTTAACAGTGTCCTTATTCAGGTCCTTATTAGTCTGATTGGTTGGGACTTTTTGGTTTAAGTTTGGGGTTTTCCTAATGACATGTCTAAATTCAAGCCTAGTCTTAGGATTCTTATGGAATTGACCCTTATTTCCTACGACTTTAGGCTTAGTATTATTGTTGTTACCCTGCACACCAGCACCTGCACTAGTCCCTACTTTATTAGGCTCATCATTTCTATCACATTTTTCCATCACATTGGTACCACAGGTATTATCATTATGCCCAAATACCTTGCACTTATTGCACCTAGGTGGTTTCCAACTATACTCCACAGTGACAAACTTAGAACATGAAACCACTAACTCCTTACTTTTATAACACATCTCTATTTTGTCTTTAAATTCCTGTGTGGCCTTAATCTCAACCAAAACTCTAGCATACCCAATGTTACAAGTACCTTCCTTACACATCCTAGCAGTTGCCTTATCCATAATGATTGGTGTTCCCAGGCTACTAGCTATTGCACTAATGCCTTTCACAGTCCATACCTCAACAGGTACATCAACCAGCTTAATCCAACAAGGTAGTACAGCCGGTTCACTCCTATCGACAATTATGTTAGGATCCCATTTTTGAAGCATTAGTGGTTTGTTGTTAACTAGCCAGGGTCCACTTTCTAAGACATGTTTCATTCCTTCATCTTATCTAAACTTGAACAAGTATAGACCATTTTGTGACACAAACTCTTTTAGCCCAAATTTGCTCCACATTCTAACCAAGTTGTATTTAAGCTCATAGTATGACATTTTACATCCCACAAAATGTCTACACAAAGTTAACATCCATTTCTTACTGCCTTCCATTAATAGTTTCTCATCAAACACCACAACTTCCCTACCCTCAGTAAATTCAGTAGGTATCAGGCTTAATTTGTTCTTAATGGTGCTAATAGCAGGCTTAACAGTTTCAGCAAACGATTTATGCAGCAAATTATCATTCTTATCATTAGCATGCAAATCACTAGCAACTGTATTACTACTACTTAGGTTTTGATCAGGTTGACTTATAGTGGTTTTAGCAGCAGATTGCACATCGATAACAACTTCCTTACCCCTATCCTTCCTAACTGATTCATCTAGTGTAGGGAACTCTTCAACATCCAAACACTCTACTATCTCATTCTCAGCACACTCATCCTCCTTTGATCCCTTACAATCAGCTTTATCACCATTAACACTGCTTTCCTCAATCACCTATGTTCTAGTATCTTCTTCCCTTTCATCATGTCCTTTATTCTGAACCAATTTACAAACAGTGTCTTTGGACCTATTAGGCACATTTTTCTTCCTTTTAGATGCTCTACCTTTAGTTGACATGATTACGAACAATTGAACCTCAAAACAGTTCCAATATTACTACAATTGGATCGGATTAATGTGAATTGTAATTTCGAAAGTGAAAAAGTGAAAATTAATTTTGGTGCCAAAATTCAAAAATTGGGTAATATAGAAATGCTGGGTAAAAATTGGGGAAAATTAGATCAATCGATGCAGAATTGAAAAATCAATCGATTACACGGTTTTGATTTAAAGAATTATACTCAGAATCTCATGTAATTGAAGCTTTTCAAGGTTTTTAATGGTGAGAAATGGAGGGAAAGTTTGTTAGAGGAGAGAGAAAGGAGGGTTAGTATGCTGGTGAGTGTTGAAACAGTGAGTTGTACCATATACTATTATTAGGAATGGCAAGATTATTAAATAAGAACCTTGTTCAAGATGTTGTTGAAGAGTTAGTGGAAAAGGGAAAGCATGTGGCTAATGAAAATGAGATAAAAGGTTTTGTTGGAGGAGATGAGAGTGATTATGGCCATGTTCCCATTGGAAGACCAAGGAAGAGGAAAATAGTGAAGTAAGATGGAAGTGCTTCTGGACATGTTCCCATTGGAAGACCAAACAAGAGGAGAAGATTGAACCAATAAGAGAGGGCTGAGAAGGCAATTGAATATGATCGTCAAGGATGAGAAGGCAAAGAATGGCTGGTAAAGAGCCAATTGTCTGATTGGTAATTTTGTTTCACTTCAAAAAATAATTATCTTTTGTTATGGTTTGGGACTTGATGTTTATGACAATTAATTTCTATGTATTTGTATTCTGTGTCAATTAAGAGGCTTCATAGTTGTTAAACAATTAATTTAACATGGTTATGGAAGCCTAATACCTAGGCAAGTTTTGGCATCTCTTTGTATTCTAATTCAAATCATACAGGATCACTTAGGTTGACTTGCAATAGTCAAACTTGGTTATTGTATTCATTAGTTGTTTCACAGGTTATTTGGATGCTGTTGTTGTTTCACATATCACTTGTAATAGTCAAACTTGGCTAGACTTGGATACACGCTGGTATGGACCAGTTAAACATACTTTTAAATTAACAATTGAATTTAAAAGTCAAAGATGGACAATTGTAAGCATATGTGGTTTCACAGGATGAATTGTTCTTGATAAAGGGGCATCTATGATCAATTTTGTTGACTTATAAAAGTCAAAAATGGTAAAAGTTGGATACACATTGACAAGAACCAGTATACTTCATGGTTCAAAATGTTATACTAATAAGTTATTCCATTGTCCCACCCTCTCAAACGGCACAAAATAAGCAACTCATGGTTCAAAATGTGACAAACTGGTTCTTACCAATTGTATCCAAGTCTTACCCTGTTTGACTTTTATAAGTCAATGAGCTCTTTTGTCAAACAACTCATTCCTTGACTTTATTAGTCAAAATTCTTCAAAGATAACCCATTTTATTCCAACAACATATCATTGTAATGTTTGCATTGTAGATTTGCAAGAACAATAACCAACATATGAACAACTAGTACGGAGTATGATGAACTCAAATAAGTACATTTTATTATCATCATTTATCCTATTTATTTGACTTGTTTTATTATATTATCTATGAGAATCGATACGTTAATGTTTACTTTAGTAATTCTCAGGTAAAAACAAGCATTATGTGAAACTTGGCGATTTTGGACTAATTATGGAGCAAAACAAGCAAGATATCAAAAGCCTACTGAAATCCAGAAGATCAAGCTCGTTCTACTCCAGATACGCCGCATTCTACTTCTTACATAAGGCGTATCAATATCAAGTTTTCACAAGTTACAATCCAAGTACATGCGCCGCATACAAAGTCAAGATACGCCACATCTAAAGACGGTGTACGAATATTCCAGAATATATTAATCTTGGACCCCACGCGAAGTTAAGTCAATGCGCCGCATCTATTCACTCTATGCGCCGCATCTATCCCTCAGACAGAAACTATAAATACCCCAAGGACAGACAAATTTTAGCTATCTCTCTCGAAAACTAAGCTTTCGAAGACAGAAGAACCCTAGAGCCGAATTCAGACGACCAAGCAGCACAAGACACACCTAAACGAAGATACAAGAGCTGTAAGAAGGTCCTGCATGTATTCAATTCATTAAGTAGTTTTGTTTTATTGTATTAGTACACTTTAATTCATCAGGATTGATGGGCTTATGTCATGTGACTACGGAAAATCATGCACTCCCCTTAATATTGCTTTCCCATTAATTAAAGTTTATATGTTGATGTCTTTGGTGACTTTTATTAGTGCATTGATAACCTCTGTGTCTAGCTGAGCATTGCTTGGGTCGCCATGCCCCTTCCTCGCCTATTTAAGAGACGCTTAATAAATAGGATAGACATAAGTAATCATTAAGGGTTTACTCGCCGATAAGATTAGAGCCAACGAGAAAGGTTTAATTATATACACTTCATATAAAACTAGCAATAAAACAAGTGACAAGCTACTTAAATATCAGGACAGGTCTTCTTATTGTCTCAAGTATCTATCTGTGTACGTGTGTGCTAATCGCTGATTCGTGCTCATTAGTTTAGTTTACTATTTAATCATAACCAAACCGTGCCAGTCTCTCAGGCTGAACCCCCTTGCGTTAGATTAGGTTGTATAGCTAACTTAGGATATTAAAATACTGATTAGAATAACTAGATAATACGTTCCACTCTTAGTGATCGACACTCTACTTACCATTATATTCATACTGACCGGGTACACTGCTCGTTAAGTGTGTGTGTTATTGATAAGTCGGCTAAATATAAATTTAAAACTTGAGTAGGCATTAATACTGCTAAACCGCAACGACACGCACGCGCATCAGAGTACTACAAAAACATTAATATATTTTCATTAACATCATCAGTACAAAACAAGGATTACCTAAATCCCTCATAAACGAACTCAAAAAACTACGGCCTTAGTCTAAGTACACAAACTCTTAGTCCAAGTTTGCAACCTCTCCTACAAAGTTTGCCACCTCTCATTCCAACTACACCAGCTCTTAGTCCAAGCATGCAAACACTCCTTCCAACAGACATCGAATGGAAATTGTTGTTGATAGACTGTTGCTGATACAAGTGATACAAGTTTAGAAGTGAAACAAGTTTAGAAATGAAATGGGTATAGAGGTGAAACAGGATTACCTTCAACATTACAAGTTCCAACAGGCCTTAGAGGTGAAACAGGATTACCTTTATTACCATTGTCTGCAATTGTGCTTAGTCCAAGTATGCAACCTTTCATTCCAACTGTCCTTAGTCATTTATTGTTGTTTTTCTTTTCTGTAATTTTCTGTAGTTCTTGTTTCTTTTTGTTTGATTTTATTTTTGTTTTTCTTTTCTGTAATTTTCTGCATTCTGCTATCGTTGTACTGTGCTAATACAAACGATACGGCGCATCTGTTTTCACAGATACGGCGTATTGCGTTTAATTTTTATAAAATACAACGCGTTTAATAAATTCGATACGACGCATCTTTCTCCAAGATACGGCGTATTCTGTTTTTAATAAGAAATTTTTCTAAACCCTAATGCCATACGACGCATCTGTTTTCACAGATACGGCGTATTTTCTATTTAAATTAAAAACAGTTTTCGAATTATTAAACAGATGCGACGCATCGATCTCTATCGATATGGCGCATCTGCCAGATCAAAAATCTTGTATTTTGAAACATAACGAAAATACGGCTCATTAGCTTTTGTTAATACGACGCATTTAATTTTAATAAATATAATCGATTTTTGATAATTTTGACTGGATACGGCGCATTCTAAAATTATAAGCGGCGTATCTGTTTTCTGAATAAAAGTCTGATTAAATTTTAACGTAATAAGATACGGCGTATCCAACTTTCTGGATACGGCGCATCGTTTGCACATATCAGCAACTTTTATTTTTCATATTTCGTTTTCGTTGTTAATTTTTTGATATATTACTTTCTTGAACATACCCTACTGATGCTTTTGTGATGGTTTCAGGAAGTGCATGACCAGGAGTTTAACTAAGAACTTGATTAAACCTTATGAAGATCCTGAACGAGCCTTACATTCGCTTAAAAGGCTTTGCAACACAAAAAGCTTTGAAATTTCAAGTTCGTTCGAGCTTGATTACTTTTCTGAAGAGAAGGAGGAAGAAGAAATAGAAACAATGACAGAAAACACTACTATGGAGGAATACATGAACAAAACCCGTGCTGATTACAGTTTAGGAGTTGCTAGACCAAAGTTTGATGAAAAGTCAAAGTTTGAGTTGAAGGGTCAGTTTCTCAAGGAGCTCAGAGAAAATGCTTTCAGTGGAACAGAACATGAAGATGCTAATGAACATGTTGAAAAAGTCCTCGAGATTGCAGATTTGTTTACTACAGAAGGAGTCTCTGACGATCAACTTATGCTAAGAATCTTTCCAATTTCGCTTAAAGGAGCTGCTAATAAGTGGCTAAGGAATGAACCTGCTAGTTCAATCACAACATGGGAAGATTTGAAGAGCAAATTCCTGAAAAGATATTGTCCACCTGCTAAAACTGCTAAAAAGATGGAGGCTATCAACAGTTTCAAGCAAGAGCCTGATGAAACTCTTTATCAAGCTTGGGAACGATTTAAAGAGTTATTGATGAAATGCCCTCAACATTATCTAAGTCCAATGCAGGAGATAATATTGTTCTATCAAGGATTGGCCGTGCCTACTAGACAAATCTTGGATGCTAAGGGAGCTGTGCCTCAAATGAGTGCAGCCGATGCTAGAAAAGCTATCTAAGAAGCTGCTGATCACTCTCAAAAATGGCACGACGAAACCTCTACTAGATCTAAGAGCAGCACTAATTTTGACGGGTTTGCTGCAATTCAAGCTCAATTGGATAAAATTAGTAGAGAGATGAAGAAGCGAGATGAGAAAGTTTATGCTGCCCAAGTTGGATGTGAAAAATGCGAAGGACCTCACTACACTAAAGATTGCCCTAATAATAATGAAAGTGAGACTTTTGAAGAAGCATACTACACACAATTTGGACAACCATTCCGAACTTCAGGAAGATTTAGGGAAGCTACTCCGGGATACTATCAAAAGAACAACTATAATCCCACTTATCAAGAAAGGAGGCAAACTTTGGATGACACTCTAAAGCAAATTATGGCCGATGCTGCTAAAAGACATGAAGAGAACACCGCTATGATCAAAGAAATCCGAGCCTCAACGGATACTATAACAAGAAATCAAGGAGCTTCGATCAAAGCATTAGAACAACAAATCGGAAAAATGAGCAAAGTTCTTCAAGAAAGGGGATACGGAAGTTTACCAAGCTCAACTGAAACTAACCCAAGATATCATGTCAAGGCCATATGCACTACTGAAGAAGTCACGCCTAACATACCTTTTCCTAGAAGATTGATGAATGGTAATGATGCTGCAAAGCCCGAATTTTTCTTTAATTCTTCAATCAGTTTAAGGAGGTTACTCAAAGAGAAGGAAAAGATTGAAGAAGAGATCAAGGCTACAATTAAAGAAGAGAGCTCTGCAACCGACTTACGTGCCTTGCCTCATAAAGAAAAAGACCCAGGAAGTTTTACTTTACCTTGTTCAATTAATTACATATCTTTCAATAATGTATTAGCTGACTTAGGAGCTAGCGTTAGTGTTATGCCGCTTAAGACATTCACTACCCTAGGACTAGGAAAGTTAGCACCAACTAAGATGCTTATTGAATTGGCTGATAAAACGGTAAAACGACCTGAAGGGATTGCTGAAAATGTGCTAGTTAAGATTGAGAAGTTTGTTTTCCCCGTAGACTTTGTTATATTAGATATGCCTGAGGATGTTAAGATTCCTTTAATCCTTGGAAGACCTTTCTTGTCTACCGCCCATGCTAAGATTAATGTGTTTAAAAGAAAAATCTCATTAAAGGTAGGGAACAATAAACTAGTCTATAAGTGCCAAAATCCTGCTAAGAGCATAATTAGAGGCGTCTATGTGCTAGGATTAAGAGAACGTATGGACCTCGATCTAGAAGCTAGGTTTATGGGAGAAACCTTGGTAAATAATGAATCACTTGAGACCTATAGTGGAGACTACATTGAATTAAATGATCTTAATTTACCAATAAGAATCAATGATCAATTTATGGAGGATTTTGAACCCGAAATTGAAGAAGAAGAAATTATGGATATACCTAGAATCAATATGATCAACACTAAGAATTATGATGAATTTGAAGGATATCCTAGTTTCTGTGATTATGGTAGAAAGATCCATGTAGATTGTGCTTATAATTTACAATTTCCTTGCATGATAGGATTTAAACAGGTTAGTGCCAACTCTTTCCCTAGTTTACCAATTAATGTAATGTCAAAAGATTTCTATAATTCTATAATGAAAAACAAAATTGAGTATTGATGCGTGGTTTTGCAACCTTATAACAGGTTTTACCTCTCGAGGGATCTCAAGAGGCTTACAACCCCACCAGGCAGTATACCTGACCGATGTAGTATAGTGTAGTGGTAAGTACGGGGGATTGATCGTTCTCCACAGGGAATAGTGTTCGTTAGGTATGAAAAACTACTCTAATAGGTCTAAAGGTTGAGGAAGATTCTTTTTATGTTTTTATATTTTTATGAAAGCAAGTAAAATCTCGGGTTTGAAGGAGTGGGCGGAATTAGTTGCTAGTCAACTAACCCAAATAACTACAAATGCAAATAAAATAAAATAACAAAAATGAAAATGTTGGTGAAAACTTAAGTGTAGAGAAATGTGTTTACTTAGATTTCCTTACTCCCTAACTATCTTTTACCGGTTGATTAGTGTGTATTAGTCGCGTGGATGACGGGTGTATTCCTTAATACCAATCGTGGGGTGGCGTACGTACTTCCCCAACTCTACAAGCTCCTACTTCACTCCTATGTCGAGCCGGCTAGGAAGCTCCTAACATGGGATCACTAGAATTCGCTTGTTCATTAAATACAACCATAAAAACCTTTAGTACGCATTTGGTTCATGTTTCTTAAGACGTTCAAGCAAGTTACCGAATAGGAAGTTAGCCAGTTTTCTTAAGCCTAACATAGATAAACAATCATCCAATACAACTAATAACACACTAATAACCAATAATCAATAGCTAGGTTTCATTAGATCTAAGCAAACACAAGATAAATCTAGCCTAACATGTTAAACAAAAGACAAGAACAAGATAGAATCAAACAACACATAGACATATTGAATGATTAATTGATAACTTATCTTTCAATGTAACATGGAAGATCTCAAGGCAAAAAGCCTTGAAAAAGATGCTAAAATCGTCTTAGGGTTTTCTCCCAAAAATTCCACACTAAGCTCTCTTCTAATGACAAAGAATTGCAAAACTATATATAGATTTTTACATCTGACGGCGTCACCTTATGGAGTGTGACGCCGTCACCTCGCCGCTTCTAGGGTTCCCGGATGGCCTTCTTGACGCCGTCCCTCTTTAGCTCTCCAAAATCCGTTCTGGCTTATCAAGGCTTGACGCCGTCAGACCTTGAACGTGACGCCGTCCCTCTTTGAATTAAGCCGTGACGCCCTTGATCAGGTTAAAGCGTGACGCCGTCAGAATTCACATGCAATTTTCACTGGATTATCATGAGTAAATTTCACATCCACCTTTTCTTGCCAAGCCATGACGCCGTCCAGAGTAAAATCTGACGCCGTCAAAGGTAACTTTTAGCCGATTTTTGAGACTTTGTCGTTTTCTTCACTTTTATGCTCCAAAAACATCCAAAATGCCTCCTTTTCCAGATTTCTCCTCAAAAGTACCTAAAATGACAAAAGGAACGATTTAGGGCAATATTTGATCAAATAAATACGATTTAGGGCTTAAATGATCCCTTAAAAGCGGTACACTTTTCGCTTCATCAAATACCCTTACACTTGAGATTTGCTTGTCCTCAAGCAAATGCGCTTTTATTCTAATCAAAATACAGGTTAGGGGTCATTTAATGCAAACATAAAAGTAATTACAACAAATAATCGTTCCACTTCAATCATAATAAGCACGGAGATTATAAACTAGCACCTCACAAGTAGTGTTTAGATACTCACATCTCTCAAGTGTCATCAAAATAAATCTCATAAATGAAAACGGATAATATCTCTCACTACCTGTCATAGCAAATAGATTACCATAGGCTTGGGAAAGGATCGAAAACCTCCTCCACTAGGCGTAAGCACCTAAGATAAACTATCAAAGAGGGCTTTTAAATGGGTTATAACGTTAGGTGTAGGGAAAAGGAAAACACGGTTTTGTTGGATAAAGGATATTTTACTGGTGGCGAGTTAAAGATCTTGATCAATTACATGTACTATACAATGTTGCTAAGCCAAGACTCGACTCAATCTTAAGCTAAAAAAATAAAATAACAAAAAACATAAAATGAAACGGGATGGTAGTCCGTATGTTTTTTCTATTTTTCTTTTTCTCATTTTTTTGTATTTTTCTTGATTTTTTCGATTTTTTTTTTTTTTTTTTTTTTTTTTTTTTTTTTTGCATACACTCTTGCCCTACCATCCAAAATAATACATCATAGGGGCGTTGCATCCCCTTACACTTGAACTTTTACATAACTTTACAAATTACTATTCTAATGACTCGAATTAAGATAATCAAAACACTTGGAGTACTTTTAAAATATTTAGCACATATGGGGGTAATAAATGATGTTCTTCCCCATTACTTCATTACACTAGTACTTTACCCATGAGTCCCAATCGTCCCAAAACAATATGTACAAAGATATGACTCGACTTAGCAACCATGTAATCAACTAGATAATTAACTTGGGTTTAAACAAATGTTGTCACAATAATGCACTAAAAATGAGTGCATACAAGGTAGGCTAAGGCGATTTGGGTGTACATTTTAGTGGGGTGTAACAAATTCTTCCTTTAAGTAAAATGCTTAAAGGTCGAAACGAAAATATAGGCTCTGAGGGGTGTACTAGGGGTATCGTGTACTAAAAATGAGTACAACGCAAAGGGTGTGGGAGAATTACTTGACCAATGTAGCCAAAGTAATTATAACAAAAACACAGGTGTAAAACAATGGGTTAATCCTAATGCCTCTTATCATGTAGTAAATCTAACTACACGAATGTAGTCTCACTTGTGGCCTCGGAATGGTCCTAACGCAAGTTCTAGAATCTAAGTGCTACCGGTACACACATCATAGCATAAATGCTTTTCCTACCAATTCTAGGGGCGAACCTCACATATTTGGGGGTGGAAAATTTTTTAGTGGTACGGTTTTTGTGCTAGTCATATAACTCCTATCCGTGAGACGCTCATTAAGATCAAAGTTTCACTCCTATGTGTTGTAAAAAATTTTAAATTTGGCACTAAAATTACCTTAACAAGTATTTCTCTCAGTTTTATTACACATCTACTATTAAACAAACAAAAATCAAGCGTAATAGCATTCTCTAAAATCGTACTTTTACCCCCCCCCCCTTACACTTAAGATGAACATTGTCCCCAATGTTCAAATAACAAGATGTAAAAGTAAATAAGGTAAAAGAATGAAATCAAATACTCCCCTGATTCGCTCGGTGGATAATGAAGTAACACGGTTAGATCTTCTTTCAAAGTAATGTTGAAGCTCCATGACTAATGCATCGCCATAAGCTTGATTCAAAACATTTCCTTGTCCAAAATAACCTGTTAAACCTGAGAAAACAAACACGAAAACCTGCATAACATCGGCGGGAAAAATCTATATATAAGGATATAATGCTTGTGGAATGATAATTTTGCAGATTCCTGGAGATTATAAGTTGGAGATTTAATAAAAACTTTTTTTTTAAAAACAAAACTTTCAAAAATTTCTGAAAATTAAATCTGACGCCGTCAGGTTATAAACCCTGACGCCGTCAGAAATGACCTGACAAAAATTTTCATTTTAAGTTTCCGGAAAATTTCTGGAAAAACCTTTACCTTACTTCCTGGAAATCCTGCAAAACATCATTATGACTCGATACAAGCATTTGACTCAAACAAATACGAATATGTATGTTAATTTAATATTATTACGATTCATGTTCATATGTGTTCTAATAAACCAATTTAGATTTCCCTTACACTTATCTTTTGCAAAATACCTTTATATGTAGTTAAGATGAAGTTAAAAACAAAATAAAGCATTTTCACAAATTACTTTTGAACATGAATCAATACTAATAAAGATTAAACACACATACGGAAACAAATAAAAACAAACAAACAAACAAATAAACACACAAAGCAAATAAAGCTTGGGTTGCCTCCCAAGAAGCGCTTTTCTTTATTAATGAGTCTTGTAGCTAGACTCAAAGTCACTTACATTACGTGACTCCATCATCGGTCACGGTTCCTAGGCCATTTTCATTCCCGGTTTTATATTCCGGTCCTAATTTCAAACAATCCTTGTAGAAACCGAATATCCTTTCCATAACATAGTCTACTCCTTTATTTCTATCCTCATCATTCCTATAGTAGACCGCTTGCTTGAGCTCCTTCTCAACATTTGACAAGTGTTGGAATTGTTCTATCTTATATGGCATTTGGTAGTTTACTTCATCGGTCTCATCCTTAAATCTAACTATCCCTAAGGAAGGTTCATAAGTCATTCTAGAGACCTCAACAAATGGTTTTCCAAAAACCACTTGAGTTAAGGACGCATCGACTATTGGGCGGATATCTTCTACAATTACAAAGTCGGTGACATAGGTGAAGTTTCCTACATAAACCGGTAATCCCTTAACCCTTCCCGTGAAGTTACTCATCCAACCCTTGTCAGGGAGCATCCTATACCCAAGTTGATTTTTCATTATCAAGTTGTAGTGGGCTCTAGTCATGATGTTTATGGGTGATCTAAGGTCGATGTAGGCTTTCCACACATGCAAATGTCCGATGTTACATGGTATGTTGAGATTAGAAGGGTCGCCTATTTCAATGATTGGTCTACCTAGGAAGTATGGTGTCTCGGGGTCATCGAATAAGTTTGTATGATATACGCGCTCTTCCTTAGTGGGTAGCCTATTGAAGTAGTCCTCATCATCATCTACTTCTTCAATCTCACTTGTCCTAACTTCCTTATCAACCTCGACTTTCTTATCCTCATCCTTAGGTTTACTATTATCCTCATTCCTATCAATTGGTTTGATAGTGACAACATTGACGAAGTGGACGTGTTTGGATGAAGAGGGGTCTTTTACTTGGGGTCCGCTATTTGTGTTTCTAGCGTCCTTATGTAGAGGTGATAACACTTGGTTATTGAGAGCTTTCAACAAGTTGTCAATTTTATTGGTCATCTCCGTTTGTTGTTGATTGAATTCGGACTCGAATCTAGCTATCCGAGCTTCTTGAGATGCCATAAATTGGGAAATCAATCCTTCAAAGTTATTGGTACTACCATTGCCGGAAGGATTGTTGTTGAAAGTACGGTTCGAGTTGGAACCGCTTGATTGGAAACGATTAGGTGGGTTGGAAGAATTGGTTTGTTGTGCGTTTTGGTTTTGTTTCCACCTAAGGTTCGGGTGATTTTTCCATGAGGGGTTGTATGTATCACCGTAATGGTTTGGCTCGGGTTTGAAAGTGTACCACTTGTCTCCCGCTCCGTCGGTACGCGAGGATGCGTAGTCCACAAAAGCTTGTTCGGGGAGTTCCATGCAATCACGAGTGTCGTGGGGACCACTACATAATTCACATGAAGAAGTGATTTTGTTCACTTGGCTTGAAAGTTTAGGAACCTCGTAGGATTTCATGAGAAACTTGACTTGGTCTTCAAGTTCTATGATCCTACGGTCGGAAGTGCTTGAATTATTCAAAGGCAAAGATATTGCCTTGACCGTTTTATTCAAATCACGGGGATCACTCCAACTTTCGTTGTCATAAAGAGCAAGATCCTCTAGGAGAGCCCATGATTGTTCCGCACTTAGATCACGTAGCTTACCACCGGCCGATTGGTCAATGGTTTGCCTTGTGTAGAGATTGATATGGTCATAGAAGATTTGGACTTGGAGCCAAAGTTCTATGCCATGGTGAGGGACTTTTTGGAGTAAGTCCTTGAATCAAGTCCATGCCTCGTAGAGAGTTTCGCCTTGACGTTGTTGGAACATCAAGATATCATTCCTTAGCTTGGTAGTTCTTCCCGGTGGGAAAAACTGAGCAAGGAAACGAGTGGTGAGATCATCCCAAGAGGTGATGGATCCAGCGGGTTGACGTTCTAGCCACTGACTAGCTTGATCCCGCAGAGAGAATTGAAAGAGACGCAATCGGGTCGTCTCTCGAGTGGCAACATCAAGGTCTATAGAATCAACGATTTTAAGAAAGTCCTTGAGATGTTGATTAGGATCTTCAGATCGAAGTCCATGGAATGCGCATCCGCTTTGCACCAACCGGATGGTGTCGGATCGCAAGGGTGTGATATTGGCTCCTTGAGTGAGCTCAATGGTGTTTCGATAGCCATGGTGGCTAGGACGGGAATACTCTCCTAAAGTACGGGCTCTAGGAGGTGGTGGTTGTTGTGGTGGTGGGTTGTTGGGATTAAGGATATTACCATCTTCCATGATGTCGAATGGTATGGTTACGAACAAAGACACGAAGAAAATAGATAGACTAAAGAAAACCTAGAAAAATAAAACAAAAATCTCACTAGAAAGGAATCTAGTGAGTAGACCTATAAAATAAAAATTCAACCTAAACAATAACTATTCCCCGGCAGCGGCGCCAAAAACTTGATGCGTGGTTTTGCAACCTTACAACAGGTTTTACCTCTCGAGGGATCTCAAGAGGCTTACAACCCCACCAGGCAGTGTACCTGACCGATGTAGTATAGTGTAGTGGTAAGTACGGGGGATTGATCGTTCTCCACAGGGAATAGTGTTCGTTAGGTATGAAAAACTACTCTAATAGGTCTAAAGGTTGAGGAAGATTCTTTTTATGTTTTTATATTTTTATGAAAGCAAGTAAAATCTCGGGTTTGAAGGAGTGGGCGGAATTAGTTGCTAGTCAACAAACCCAAATAACTACAAATGCAAATAAAATAAAATAAAAAAAATGAAAATGTTGGTGAAAACTTAAGTGTAGAGAAATGTGTTTACTTAGATTTCCTTACTCCCTAACTATCTTTTACCGGTTGATTAGTGTGTATTAGTCGCGTGGATGACGGGTGTATTCCTTAATACCAATCGTGGGGTGGCGTACGTACTTCCCCAACTCTACAAGCTCCTACTTCACTCCTATGTCGAGCCGGCTAGGAAGCTCCTAACATGGGATCACTAGAATTCGCTTGTGCATTAAATACAACCATAAAAACCTTTAGTACGCATTTGGTTCATGTTTCTTAAGACGTTCAAGCAAGTTACCGAATAGGAAGTTAGCCAGTTTTCTTAAGTCTAACATAGATAAACAATCATCCAATACAACTAATAACACACTAATAACCAATGATCAATAGCTAGGTTTCATTAGATCTAAGCAAACACAAGATAAATCTAGCCTAACATGTTAAACAAAAGACAAGAACAAGATAGAATCAAACAACACATAGACATATTGAATGATTAATTGATAACTTATCTTTCAATGTAACATGAAAGATCTCAAGGCAAAAAGCCTTGAAAAAGATGCTAAAATCGTCTTAGGGTTTTCTCCCAAAAATTCCACACTAAGCTCTCTTCTAATGACAAAGAATTGCAAAACTATATATATATTTTTACATCTGACGGCGTCACCTTATGGAGTGTGACGCCGTCACCTCGCCGCTTCTAGGGTTCCCGGATGGCCTTCTTGACGCCGTCCCTCTTTAGCTCTCCAAAATCCGTTCTGGCTTATCAAGGCTTGACGCCGTCAGACCTTGAACGTGACGCCGTCCCTCTTTGAATTAAGCCGTGACGCCCTTGATCAGGTTAAAGCGTGACGCCGTCAGAATTCACATGCAATTTTCACTGGCTTATCATGAGTAAATTTCACATCCACCTTTTCTTGCCAAGCCATGACGCCGTCCAGAGTAAAATCTGACGCCGTCAAAGGTAACTTTTAGCCGATTTTTGAGACTTTGTCGTTTTCTTCACTTTTATGCTCCAAAAACATCCAAAATGCCTCCTTTTCCAGATTTCTCCTCAAAAGTACCTAAAATGACAAAAGGAACGATTTAGGGCAATATTTGATCAAATAAATACGATTTAGGGCTTAAATGACCCCTTAAAAGCGGTACACTTTTCGCCTCATCAAGTATAGAGGGAAAAACGTAGTTGGAATATTCATGAATGTACCTATTTTTGTTGGGAATTTAACTATTGTTGCAGATTTCACCGTTGTGGAAAACATGGATGCTTATCGTGATGTTGAGATGGGTGACGTGATCGTTGGGAAACCATTTTGTAAGGAGGTCGAAATTAACGCTAAAAGATTTGAAGGAAAGATAACCTTTAAAAGTGGAAGCAACGTTATCACTTACATGATGCCTCGTGCTCACCCAAGGTTTAAACATGCCCCTAACAAATTTTGTTACAAATTTACACCATTTCTTTTTGTAGATGAAAATGACGCTGAGAAAGGGATCGAGTATCCGTACCAAAAGATGAAAGGATTCTACAAAGGTGTACTTGAATTGGGGCCGGAATATGTTCGTGACGAAGTAATTCGCAACTACATCGTGCACGGACATATGGGGATCAATAGAACAAAATAAGGAGCTGAACGTGAGTCTAACTTGAAGACTCTGGAATAAAGACAAGTGCTGACCGGGAGACAACCCGGAAGAAAAATTTTTACTTTTCTGTTCTGTGTCGAGTCTGTCAGACCTGCAGAAGATACGGCGCATCTCCATAATAGATGCGACGCATCACTTGCACTGGTCATATCTTATTTTATTTTCTGCATTTTTATTTTTTGACTTTAAAACTTTCTATCAGCTTATTTAATGCGGCGCATCCCTGGTTAAGGATGCGACGCATCTTTTATTCTGATTCGTATTTATTTCAGGCTCGATACAGTGTATCTTTTTCCATAAGATACGGTATATCGACTGACCTGATGATTTACAATTTAAATTTTTAAGTTTTATTTTTACTCACTACTAATTTATTATGCAAGTTTGAACCTTCTTAACTCAGGTGTGTTAAAGTCTTGATGGTATTATAGATTCCTGCAATTTTTGTGGATACATCATTTATGAAGCTTAAACGTTCTAATCCACAAGAAAGTTGATTTTTGCTCTTATACGAATAATGGAGGATCATACCGAGCAAATCTCAGGGGAGTTTTTCTGTTCTAATTCTTTTTATTTTCCAGTTTTTAACCTTTGACAAAAACAACGAGGACGTTGTTTAACTTAAGTGGGGGGATTGGAGAATTAGAACACTTACTTGTCTTGTCCTAAACTTTTTCAAAATATGCTTAAAATGCGCTTAATATATCAAAATTTAAAATTTTTTTAGCATGTTTTTGTTTAAAGTCTAAATTACATAACCGCACACATAACTCTATTCTTTCAAAAATATTAAAACTTTAGTGTGCTGGTGACTTGTAAAATTTAGAACTTGGCTTGTATACTATTCGAGACCACCATAATAAGTATTATCTATATAATTGGAGTGACTTATCTAAATTGGTAAATTTCTAGGATTACACCCAAATAGCCTTTATATATTATGTGATATTAACTAACTACACCGGTTAGTTAACCCCCGTATAAACCCTTTTGTTACTCTCACTTTTAGAGTAAGATACCCCTAGAAAAACCCTCAAAGCCATTTCTTTCGTTTCTCACACCTTTGTTATAATGTTTCGATACACCCTTACACCTTAGCCTACCCTGTAGATTAAAATCCGTGGTTAATTGCTTTAGGCAAAGTGTGTTTCCTTACATTACCTGTGTTCGCGTGCGTAATTCATTATCTTTGGTTAGGTCGGGAAATTGCACAATGCAATTGGTATGAAAGTAAATATTGTATAACTTTTAGTTTATTTTTCGTGTGTTTGCTACTTTCGCTATTACAGTTATTTCTGAAATTATGAAGAGTATGGAAAAATTATCCGGAAAAATAGTGATAGTAAAGTTGTGAAATTTTACACATATATTTTATTAGTGCAAAAAAAAATCGAAAAAATAGAAAAGTAAAAGAAAAAGAAAAAGTTGGAAGTTTGTTTTTACCAACTTATGTAAAGTTTTGTATTAAGTGGGAGATATCACCACTATTTGTTGTATATTATATTTATGGATTGAATGGGAGTTGGCCGTTATGGGAACGCCAACTAAGGTTATTCTTTGGTTGAGATCTTGTTCAGTATAATTCGTGTCTACCTAAAGCGTGTGTTTCAAGTGTTAAAGCGTGAGTTATTAAATGATATGAGTCTTATTCATGGGATGGTTGGGAAAGTGATTAACCACACTTAGGATTTTAATTTATCTGTTTTGTTTATTTTTCATTTTACACCAATTTGTATCCCAAATATTATCCATACCCTATATCATTCTTCATCCAAACCTTTGATTTATTGAGATTAGGGATTTGAGAAATCTTAAGTATCGTAGTCGTGGATTCGGCTATGTATTTATGATTTTGTCGCCCTTTTTGATATAATATTATTGGTGAAGATTTCTTGGTCCTATCTTTAGCTTATTCGAGTTAAGGATTTGAGCAATTGCAAGTATCGTGGTTGTGGATTCGATCATGTATTTGTGATTTTGTCGCCTTTTCTGGAATATGAGATCGATAGAGATTAAAAAGGATGATCAACCTTTAAGCCTCAAAACCTTTTTTTTACCACTTTAGACTTGTTATTCCTTGGCTTTAGTGGGGGAGATGTGTATACTTGCCAAGCCTATGATAGAATATTCGCCACAACTAAGCAACTAAACGATTTAGAATTGTTTTGCATTTAAAATTATTTTGGTTTCTACTTCGTTCAGTGTTTGGTTGTATGATTATGACAAAACGAATACGTGCTTAAATATAAAAATAAATCCTAATATCTTTTAGGATACATTTTCATACGATTAATTCTAAGGTTTACTTGGGGACAAGTAAAGTTCAAGTGGGGGGATATTTGATGAACTCAAATAAGTACATTTTATTATCATCATTTATCCTATTTATTTGACTTGTTTTATTATATTATCTATGAGAATCGATACGTTAATGTTTACTTTAGTAATTCTCAGGTAAAAACAAGCATTATGTGAAACTTGGCGATTTTGGACTAATTATGGAGCAAAACAAGCAAGATATCAAAAGCCTACTGAAATCCAGAAGATCAAGCTCGTTCTACTCCAGATACGCCGCATTCTACTTCTTACATACGGCGTATCACTATCAAGTTTTCACAAGTTACAATCCAAGTACATGCGCCGCATACAAAGTCAAGATACGCCGCATCTAAAGACGGTGTACGAATATTCCAGAATATATTAATCTTGGACCCCACGCGAAGTTAAGTCAATGCGCCGCATCTATTCACTCTATGCGCCGCATCTATCCCTCAGACAGAAACTATAAATACCCCAAGGACAGACGAATTTTAGCTATCTCTCTCGAAAACTAAGCTTTCGAAGACAGAAGAACCCTAGAGCCGAATTCAGACGACCAAGCAGCACAAGACACACCTAAACGAAGATACAAGAGCTGTAAGAAGGTCCTGCATGTATTCAATTCATTAAGTAGTTTTGTTTTATTGTATTAGTACACTTTAATTCATCAGGATTGATGGGCTTGTGTCATGTGACTACGGAAAATCATGCACTCCCCTTAATATTGCTTTCCCATTAATTAAAGTTTATATGTTGATGTCTTTGGTGACTTTTATTAGTGCATTGATAACCTCTGTGTCTAGCTGAGCATTGCTTGGGTCGCCATGCCCCTTCCTCGCCTATTTAAGAGACGCTTAATAAATAGGATAGACATAAGTAATCATTAAGGGTTTACTCGCCGATAAGATTAGAGCCAACGAGAAAGGTTTAATTATATACACTTCATATAAAACTAGCAATAAAACAAGTGACAAGCTACTTAATTATCAGGACAGGTCTTCTTATTATCTCAAGTATCTATCTGTTTACGTGTGTGCTAATCGCTGATTCGTGCTCATTAGTTTAGTTTACTATTTAATCATAACCAAACCGTGCCAGTCTCTCAGGCTAAACCCCCTTGCGTTAGATTAGGTTGTATAGCTAACTTAGGATATTAAAATACTGATTAGAATAACTAGATAATACGTTCCACTCTTAGTGATCAACACTCTACTTACCATTATATTCATACTGACCGGGTACACTGCTCGTTAAGTGTGTGTGTTATTGATAAGTCGGCTAAATATAAATTTAAAACTTGAGTAGGCATTAATACTGCTAAACCGCAACGACACGCACGCGCATCAGAGTACTACAAAAACATTAATATATTTTCATTAAGATCATCAGTACAAAACAAGAATTACCTAAATCCCTCATAAACGAACTCAAAAAACTACGGCCTTAGTCTAAGTACACAAACTCTTAGTCCAAGTATGCAACCTCTCCTACAAAGTTTGCCACCTCTCATTCCAACTACACCAGCTCTTAGTCCAAGCATGCAAACACTCCTTCCAACAGACATCGAATGGAAATTGTTGTTGATAGACTGTTGCTGATACAAGTGATACAAGTTTAGAAGTGAAACAAGTTTAGAAATGAAATGGGTATAGAGGTGAAACAGGATTACCTTCAACATTATAAGTTCCAACTGGCCTTTTACCTTTATTACCATTGTCTGCAATTGTGCTTAGTCCAAGTATGCAACCTTTCATTCCAGCTGTCCTTAGTCATTTATTGTTCTTTAACATTCTCTGCAATTGCACTTGGTCCTTGAAGAATTTCCTCCACCTCTTCTACAGTGAGATCATCATCTAGTATAATAATCTCCATAATATTTATAGATTATTTACAGAATAATCGAAATGAAATTAGACAAATGGGGTCGGGTAAAATGTGTTTGTTCTTGTGTTTTTAAGTGTGTGTGTATCTTTATAGGAGTGGTAAATGAGTTTGACTAGATAGTGTGGTTGTTAATATATGACTCAAGGTTTGGTTGCAAATTTCATCCCTGTCAATAATTAAATGATAAAAATACCCTCATGTGGAATTCAGATTGTAACAAATCGAGAACAGCAATGACATTCTTTGTTGTGATAATAAGTCTGCAATTCAAATTGCTGCCAATCCAGTTATGCATGAGAAAACTAAACACTTTGATATAGATGTGCATCTGGTAAGAGAAAAGGTTGCAAGTGGCTTAATCAAAACTGTTAAGGTTGATTCAAAAGATCAAACTGCTGATGTTTTAACTAAAGCACTTGGTTCTGTGCAACATGGTATTATGGTCAGAAAACTAGGAATGGTTAACCTTTAACTAACACAACTTAGCAAACTTATGAACCTTCAGGGTTATAAATGTAAATAGTTTATAATTGATTTCTCGAACTCTTATTTTTTAGCTGTGTTTGTTTAGTTTGTGTAAGTGCAGGGTGCTAAGTGGAAATATGAGCTATATATATTCATCATATCTGCTAGGGTTTGGAGTATTCATTCTCATCCGTATTTTCTTCACACAGTTGTTGGTTTCTCTCAAAGTTTAATCATCTAAAGGTTGTTTAGTTGGTTATGGTTTTAGTCTAAGTTTGTATCATCAAGATCTGCTTGATCTTGATAGTTTGGTATTGTTTCAGTTAGGGTTTAGGTTGTGTGAGTCTTGTATAGTTGATAGCACCTATTAGAGGGACTATCTTGGTTTCTATTGTATTGTTGGTAAGCACCCAGTTGGGGACTTATCGTCTATGTATATTGTTATAAATAAAAGATTGATGATCACCAAGGAGTGGTTGGTTGGATGATTAAGTGAGTTGTTAGCTGTTTTGATATCATTTTAACATGGTATCAGAGCCAGGTTCTGATTGATCTATTTCTTGGTGGATCTTGATTAGGGTTTTGGTTGGTTCTTTGATTGGGTTCTTGAATCTATTTGTGAAAACGTAGAGGGGGGGGTGAATACGTTACTGTTTTAAATTCTTAAAACTTGTTGTATCAAATATTCAATTTAGCTTGTTGTAATATGAAATATACCAATTGTAGTTTATGACTTACATATACTAAAACAAGTTGTCACACAAGTATAACCAACAAGTCACAACACAAGCAATAATATAATGCAAGTATAAAAGTAAAGCAGTAAGTAAAAGAAAGCGCAAACCGAACACGAAGATTTGTAGTGGTTCGGTCACGGAGCTCCTCTCCGCCCTACCCCACTCCCCGAGTACCCAACTCGAGAGTTACTTCACTAGATCAACAAGCTCCCTTCTCGGCGGAGAAAATCTTACAAACGTCGCTTACACTTTTTTCGGTACAAAGCTAAATACCGGGTTCTAGTTCAAGGTAGAACCAACCTGACGTCGCTTATACAATATTTTCGACACTAAGCTAGATGTCGAGTTCTTTTACAAGGGTACAACCACTCCCGTTATGTTTTATGGCCCAACATTAAAATGTTGTGTTTTATAGCACAAACACATAAACCATCTAATCTAGTTTGGTGAATAGATTGTGATGATACAATGATGTTTATAATGATGATCCATGACACAAATGTCTAATGGATATGAATGACTAATCTAAATGAACTTCCATTGATAGGAAGCCTTCAATGGATGAAGATCACAAGTTCCCTAAGCTTGTTGTGATAGATCTTCATATATGTATGCTTGTGGTGGATGATAACTTAAGATCCCTGAGCTTGCTTCACAGAATCATTTCGGGAGTATGCTTACAACATAATAAAAGTTAGAAGAATTATGATCATGATAATGTGGGTGATTAATGTATGTTACTACTCGTCTAAATGTATGAAAACATAGTAGAGAGAATGTGTCTTCAAGTGGTGTGGAAATGGGTGGACAATGGGCTGCTATTTATAGCCAACAAGGTCAGCAGACCAAGGAACCAAAAAAAAAGGATCCGCGGGGATCCGTCCTTGTTAGGTTTTGGTTATGTGGGTGTCTGACAAGAAATCCCCAAATATCTTTCCCAAATCTAACTAAGATATTTCAAAATCTAATCTTTGAGTGAAGATTAATCCAAGATATTCATATGATCTTCAAGATATCCTGTGTTGTATCATACGAGGAGTTGAGAAGTCGAGAGGTGTTGAATGTATGTTGAGACAAAATATGATTACAAGTAAATTGTACATTTTACGTTATGTATCAAGTTACATGTTTGTCATCAATCAAAACAAACGAGACTGTATAGATTAAATATCGTAATATTATCACTAACACTTTTGATTCTTGAGTCAATCGTAATCTGGTGATCTTAATTGAAATTTTAGGGTTTTTTCTTGAAACCCTAGAATTTGGGGTTTTTTGTTTCTGGTGCAATTAAGTGGTTTTGGTTGCTGATTATTAAGGAATTGACGGTTTATTGGTGGTTTCTTGATTAATTTATTTGAAACCATAATTTGGAATTTGGGGTTTTTGGAGATATTGTGGTTCTGTGGTCTCTGGGCTCGTTCTTGATCACAATATCTCAAGACTAAGTGAATCTAGACATATTGTGGTGGTATTCCGCTGCTTGTGGGTATTGCACTGTAAGTTCTATTTCTTCCTTTTGGATTAACTAGTCTTTAGTTTAGTGGGCACAAACGGGTTGTGTGGAAACCGTAGAGGGGCGGTGAATACGTTTCCATTTAAAAACTTAAAACTTTTTGTATCAAACACCCGATCAAGTGTGACGTAATATGAAAAGTGTCAACAATGATCATATATCATCTAGGGATGAATAAATTAAACTACAACACAAGCACAATCAATCATGACACATACATAACATAAGCAACTAGCCACACAAGCATAAACACAATGCAAATATAAACATAAAGCGATAAAGAATAAAATGAAAGTAAAGAGATAAGTTAGAAGGCGCAAACCGGACACGGTGATTTATAGTGGTTCGGTCACGAAGCTCCTCTTCGCCCTACTCCACTCCCCGAGTACCCAACTCGAGAGTTACTTCACTAATCAACAAACTCCCTTCAGGCGGAGAAAACCGTACACGTCGCTTAACTTGTTTTCCGACACTAAGCTAGATGTCGAGTGCTAATCTTAGCTAGCACCAATCTACCACGATCTACCCGATCTACACCATACACGTTGCTTATCCTATTTCCGACACTAAGCTAGATGTCGAGTGCTAATCTTAGCTAGCACCAATCTACCACGATCTACCCGATCTACCCTTGATCCACATGATCAATCACACAAGCCCAATGGCTTCAAGAGATCTTCACTATCTCTTAAGATCACAATGATCTTGACTCACTCTCTCACAAAAGAAAAATAATCTTGATGTATGCTATGATACAATCAAGAGTGTAACAAATGTTACAAGACCTAACAACTCCAACTCTTGTATCTTCTTGGATACCTTGAGTTCTTCTCTTGCTAATCAAGAGGGATGACAACACTTTGTATCTACTTAGATACTTTATGTTCTTCTCTTGCTAATCAAGAGGGATGACAACACTTTGTATCTACTTGGATACTTTGTGTTCTTCTCTTGCTAATCAAGAGGGATGACAACACTTTGTATCTACTTGGATACTTTGTGTTCTTCTCTTGCTAATCAAAAGGAATGAAGAGGATCACTTGAATGGATGATTGGATCACTCTTAAACAAACTAAGACTCTCCAAATGATCAAAGAAAGTCATCCAAGTGAGGAGGGATTAAACCAGAGAAAAAGGACTGGAAAAATCAAGTTGGAAGTGTGGAATGGTCCACTATTTATAGGCAAGGGAAAATCTGACCGTTACAGACCTACGGCTCCACTAAATACCCGACGGCTCCACTAAATTTAGTGGAGCCGTCCATACTTAACGGTGCCGTGGACGCTCCTTTTTTTGTCTTTAGTGGGGAAGGTTTATTTGGGGAAGTTGGAGCTGTTTTGGGGGGGAAATGACTGTTGGGAGTTTTCAAATTTATTTTTCAAAATAAAACATTTCTTTTTAATTCAAAAATAATTTGTAAAATATATTTTTGAAAAAAAATGTTTTGTCACATTAAAAATGTGAAGTTTAGAAAAATATAATCCTTTGATCATTTGTCAAGTGGTAGATTTGTTTGTCCATACCTTGAGTGATTTATGTCGGGATGGAAATCTACGACTTCTTTGAAGCATACTTGAGACGTCGGGAGGTGTTGATGTAAGTATGCATTGATGATTTGTGTTTACAAGTAACTTGCACATTTTACATTATGTATTACAAGTTACATGTTTGTCATTATTAAAACCGAAGAAATCGTTTAGTTTAAATATCGTAATATTTGCACTAACAATCTCCCCCTTTTTGATGATGAAAAATATGTAAACCGTAACACATAGTAAAATGTAAAAGTTACCTGTTTACACTCCCTTCTCCCCCTTTTGTCAAATCAAAAAGGTAGTTGCCTCGAGCGCTCCCTTGAATGCATTCCCTACTCCCCCTTATTGTACTACATTCCTTTCTTCCTAGAAAGGCGAGTTTGCATCATCCTAGCGAAGCCTTCTATCATCACTTGTGAAGATGACTCCATGCTATGTATTCAGATACTCCCGAGCTCCCCCTAGCTCAATGCTCTCCTATGGTGACTTAATCCCCTTGTTTATTTACCTTAGTGTCTAGTGGATCCATGGATCGAATTCATACAAAGGCTTTTCCTACATCAAGGGTTAGCTTCGTGCAACATAATATATAACAGCATAAGAGCAACATTATAGGGATAGAATACACATAGCAAGACATGCATGGGTTAAACTATGTTAACATGTAAGTGTCACAACCCGACCGAAAACCTAAGGTGTAATTGTTCACTCAATTACACTAATCAAGAACGAGATTCGTTCATTGACTGACGCACTAAATGACTTCTTCCAAGTTGTCATTGGGAAGGAAAGTTCTAACAAACCTTTTGAACAACATAATCATCTACCTAAGATGATTGATGTTAAGGATAGTTTGTTAATAAGACATACTCTAAATGATTACTATTATGACAAGTCGTGCCATAAAGTAGACTCGATGAAGGTTATACGTAAATGATTCCATAAGGTGGGAGAGTGTTGGTTGTGGTGACAACAAGGACAACTTGGGTTATGTGGTTGTAGGGGATAAATAATGGGATGACCCATTAGTGGTTGTGGTGAAGGTGATAGTGATAAGGATGATGTGTTGGTGCCAAGTCCAAAGAGGTTTGATGGTGATAGGGTTAGTGTGATGACTAAAGGTTGTGGTGGACTTGGTGGAGGTAAGGCTGTAGGAATCCTAAAGGTGTAGGATGATGATGATGTGGTTGGAGGTGTTGGTTTTGCCCTTTGAGGAGAGGTGGGAAATGATGGTTTAGGTTAATATATCGTTTGCACTGACAATAAGATGCATGATATAATTCAAAAGGGAAAAAGAAAAGGTGTATGTGATTCTAACAGGATTGTTGGTGGATATCTCTAACGGGGTTAAGGTAACAAGGTTCTATGTTTCTAGGTTGGATGATCCTAGTTGTGTGTTAGAGATAATTTGGTGCATGAAGGGTTTCATGTGTTTGTGAGGGTTGAAGGTTATTGAACTAACTATCACTGTCAAGAGTGATGTGTAGCTAAAGGTTTGAGTGGGATTGATATAAAGGTTGAAGGTTGTAAGGTGTAAGTGTGATGATCGATGAGTTGAAGGTTGTAAGGTTTGAGTGTGATGATCTATGGGTTAAGGTTCTTAGACTAACTGTCACTGTCAAGAGTGAAGTGTAGCTATAGGCAAGGGTTGTGGGATTCAAACTAAAGTTGGTGATGGTGTCATATGGTGTAGTGAGGAAATCTTAGGGTGTGTGTGAGTTTGCAAAATTTTGCAGGTTTGAGGTTAGGGATGCAGGGATCAGGAGGGAACAATGAAAATTCGTCAAACATAGGCACGGTACCACTAAATACCACACGGTACCGTTAAATTTAACGGTACCGTGGCCTATTCAACGGTACCGTGACCTGGAAGTCACGAATTTTCCTGTGTAGCCTAGTTCTGGGCAGCTAAAGGGAAGTTTCTAGGGAATAAGAACCACATTTGTGTGTTCTTGAGAGTGTTTGGTGAAAGACTATATGAGTGTGTTTTCGCTCCCCCTTAATCTATGACCATCCGGACAAGATGTAAGAGATAAAGAGGAAGACAAACGTTGACGAAAGCGATGAGCTTAGTAACGTCATGACAAGTGGTGGATAGCATGCGATAAACTTCACCTTTGAAGTCACGTAGCTCTTCTCAATCATTGTGAATATTCATAGAATATTTATATGATGAGGCATGTGATTACTAGGAGATATCCTAAGGGTTAAGAAGATAAAATCTTCAGAGTTGTGAGGTTGGTGACAAGGTTCTAGTGGGGTTATCTCAACTTATCCTAGCGGTTCTTCGCTTGAGGTGTGTGGAAGGTGAGTGGGATGCGGAAGCATTGGTAGTGCTTAGTACCATGCGGAAGTGTGAGGGAAAAGGCTAAGGAATCAGATGATAGATACAATCTATTCTGATAGGAGATGGTTTTAGGTTCAAGACTACATCGAGTGGGTTTTGATGGAGTTAGTAAGAATTGAAAGCAAGATTTTTGACAAAGAAATTTCACATATGTTGTGATTTTTCTGGACTTTAGATTAAAAGAATTTATACCGAATAAATTCTTTTATGAATGAATCCAACGGGATTCGATGAACATTGATCGAGAATGAGAGATGACATTTAATTGCATTTCGCAAATTAAATACACTTTAAATATTTCGGATGAAATATTTAAGTAGTCATCGGAGTTTAAGATGATTTTTCGAATAGATCTCGCTGATTTAGTGAGACTTTTCGACACGAGGCGAGAATTTATACCTAATAAATTCTTCGAAAGGTACTAGACGAGAAGAAATGACTTTTATATTTCCAAGGAAATACATAGGTAGTCATTAGAGCGATGTGAAGGATGACTTAATATTTCCAGTGAAATATTTAAAGAGTCATGAGACGAGACACACAAGATGACTACAATATTTCCAGTGAAATATTCAAGTAGTCACAAGATTTATGGAATAGGTTTCATCATTCCTAGACCTAGACGGAGATGGTTAGGGGATTCTCGGTTGAGAGGTTTGGTTGATTTACGGATTTCGATGTGCTTCGCACACGAGTGTTTCATGGGGTTTTGAAAGACGTAAAGCTAGGCCTATGGTGTTGGTTTGCAGCAGGGTTTGGGATCTTAAGACGTGTATATTCACACGAGGACGAAAGGAACTACTAATCACTTATGTAGTAACTCGTGAGTCCTTTGTCATCCGAGGGTTGATGTTAGCTTTTAGCTTTTGGATGAGCGTTTTAACATATGTTGTTAAAAGGCTTGAGTATGATGTTTCGGATATGACATTTAACAATTGCGATCGCAAGTTAAACTTACTTGAATATTTCGGATGAAATATTTAAGTTGTCAACCCTACTCCGAGTTCTACTAGGTTTGTATCTAACCTTCCCATGACAAAAGGGTGTATTACTTGGAAGAAGGCGAAGTGATAACTAGGGAATTAGCATAACTTCGCGACTACTCTAACTTATGGGTTTTGACACTAGTGTATGACTCTATGGCTTCTAAGGGTTCATAGTGATAGGCATACCTAATTCCTAATGTGTCAAAATGACCTAGTGTGGGTGCAAGCAAATCATGTAAAATGCACATAACAAATAAATGCAAACATTATGCAGAACATGATAATCATTTAGCATTTAAGATCACGAAGACATTTAATCATATCTTATGAAAACATGTTATCATTTTGAAACACATATGTGGGATGCAAGCAATCTAGGTTTGCTAAGGAAGATCCTAGTTACTACTTGTTCAAAATGAGATCCTAACGGGAGATAAAGTTCACCGATGTAAACTATCTCTAGTCAAATGTAGGAATGAAAACTTTTCAAGTTAGAGAATGAGTATGAGACTATCACTAGTGGTGCTCAATTAAGGCTAAACACGACCATTTTTACGGGTTATACACCAACCCAGCTTCTCTCCTGGAAGCAATCCAACCGTTAGGTCAAATTGAATTTCTAGTGCGATAGGTTCTCCAGTAGTCATTCTCATGTTAGAAGAATTTGAATTCCTATATTTGCCTATCGAAGTATAGCAAAGATGATTTTATCTTGTTTTGCTATACATGGCCTAATATGACTCAATTAACCATACTTTGAAAGTAGGTTAAGAAAATGACATGTCTTACACAACTCCTAACAAAGGCAAGCGAGATGTTTTAATTTCGTGTTTGAGATTTAAAGGTTGTTTGATGGAGATGGTGTATTTTATGATCTCTTGGACAACATCTTTGTTTGTTGAGTTGTTACATGTTATTTTAACATGATTTGGTTTCCTAGAACCAAGAGACACTCTAATGTGATACAATGTAGAACCTACTACATCGTGTGTGTTTCAAGAATGCTCCTTTGCATATCTTGAGTGAGAATCTAGTAAAGGTTACTTACCTCAATAGATCTTGTGAGCATTTTATTTAAAATGAGACATACTGTTTATTTCAACAAGTATGCTTTTCTAAGAGGAAACTTATCACTCTTATGAATGCTTTGTGAAACAAGTATTTTAGTGTATGACTAATTTTACTTATTTATGCAATGACACATGATGTATTAGGTTATTATTCAACTCTAATATCCTATATTTGTTAACAGGATGCAATGTATTCTCTTGTAACATAATCATTCATGTCACAAAGAAAATAAGATGCATGGGATATAAGTTATCCTTTGTCAATCTTTTGATAAGAGAAATACATGTGATATTCTCAAAGATTGATGACTTACATAATAGTTAATAACATATTATGTGTGACACTTTTACTAGACATGTGACATTGAGTGTTGAGTTGTTCATGAGCAAAGTTTACATATGTTGTTTGTTTGCTCTTGTTTGGTTTTTCGGAAATGACACATTTACTAATTGCATTGCAATGTAAATTACTTGTATATTTCGGATGAAACATCCAAGTTGTCACTCCTACTTAGTTGTGTATTTTATGCATCTTTTAAACATATTAGTTTAATGTTTGGAACACAACTATTGGACAACAAGACTCAATATGGCATCTTCAACACAAGTGTGAGTTATGATCCGATGCATATTATTTTTGTCTTGAGAGGACGTCATTATTTTCATAACAATCGAGTGTGATTGAGTATGTAGATTCAAGATAATATGTTTCATCATGTTTTGATGTTATCTTGAAGCTAAACAAATAATGACTCCAATTTCATGTCCACACTCGAAAACTTGTCAATTAGATTCGATGATGATATCAATCATAATTTGAATAATGAATTGATATGTACTCGAAATCTTTCTTGACCCTCACAATCACTCCCTTTTTAAAAAGAAAATAAAAATTTAAGGAGTGTGTTCCATTTATTTTAACACTAGTTGTATGTGTGAGGTTAATGACAAACTAAGTTACTACTTTGATATTGTCATTTATTTTTATTTGAGAAAAACTATTTATATTATTATGTATAATACTCTTAGTTTTTCGACACCTCATTAGTATAAAAATAATTATCTTAACCATTTTTATACCACATACGTAAAATACTAAATGTTTAAAACATTTTGTATGTGTGTTAAATCAATGCAAGTTTAATACATTTTCTTTTACTTAAATACTAATGTATTAAAATGACCTTTTATCTTGTTTAGACATCCCATGGTCAAACAAGACAAAATGATGTGACGTTTTAAGGATCATGTTACGGATTTTATGAAAGTGTTAAGTGTTTTGGGGTGATATACTTTTTACACTTAAACCTTTGGAAAAATAATTGTGTAAGACAATATCTTTCGACACACATGATCTACCAACTTAGTTTCTATTCCTAAGAAAGTTGCTAAACCATTTTAAGAACTTGCAACAAATGCAAGACAAATGGTTGATGCCTATATGCAATGCAAACTAATTACTTAATATAGTGCAAGTGATTTAGTATGAGCCTTATAAATGCATAAACCGAAAAACTATAATAAGCAAATAGCAATTTAACACACAAAAATACTTATCGTCATTTTGTGTATTAGGTATAACAATGTATACTAAGCTTGATTTTATTTGACAATGAATTGGTTTCCTCCCCATTTCATATATTTTTGCTGAGCACTTTGAAAACATGTCAAGGTTTAAAAGTTGAATCACCCTTTTTCAGTTTGACCAAAAATTTACGCAAACTGCATGACCAGAAGACCTTTAGTTGAAAATCAAGGACTTTAACATACTTTCATTTAGAACTAATTCATAAAAATGTTTCTCAAATGAAAGTAGACTCAACATCGTTCAAAATGATGGGCGACACGACTCGTACAGACTCATGGTTGATTTTATATGGATTTTTGAAAATGAACCAAAAATGAAAAACAGACAATCAGATGCACGGCACCGTTAAATGACCCATGGTACCATTAAATATAACGGTACCGTACAATGTTTAGTGGTACCGTGGTCTGTTTTCTGATTCAGAACTGCAAGACTTAATGACTCGTTCTGAAAACATGACCGGACACTTAAAGACACTGTTCTTTTAGTGGTTTAAGAAAACCTTCAAGCTAGTATGACAAAGTATACTTAACAACAAAACTTGTAAGTATTAAGCAACTAATTACTTATCATATTTCATCACATTCATAGGTAATTTGATACATGGATCGTACTCAATTTTGAAAACCATTTGTTTTAAAAATTTGAGCGACCTGGCTCTGGTACCAATTGTGGAAACCGTAGAGGGGGGTGAATACGTTTCCATTTAAAAACTTAAAACTTTTTGTATCAAACACCCGATCAAGTGTGACGTAATATGAAAAGTGTCAACAATGATCATATATCATCTAGGGATGAATAAATTAAACTACAACACAAGCACAATCAATCATGACACATACATAACATAAGCAACTAGCCACACAAGCATAAACACAATGCAAATATAAACATAAAGCGATAAAGAATAAAATGAAAGTAAAGAGATAAGTTAGAAGGCGCAAACCGGACACGGTGATTTATAGTGGTTCGGTCACGAAGCTCCTCTTCGCCCTACTCCACTCCTCGAGTACCCAACTCGAGAGTTACTTCACTAATCAACAAACTCCCTTCAGGCGGAGAAAACCATACACGTCGCTTAACTTGTTTTCCGACACTAAGCTAGATGTCGAGTGCTAATCTTAGCTAGCACCAATCTACCACGATCTACCCGATCTACACCATACACGTTGCTTATCCTATTTTCGACACTAAGCTAGATGTCGAGTGCTAATCTTAGCTAGCACCAATCTACCACGATCTACCCGATCTACCCTTGATCCACATGATCAATCACACAAGCCCAATGGCTTCAAGAGATCTTCACTATCTCTTAAGATCACAATGATCTTGACTCACTCTCTCACAAAAGAAAAATAATCTTGATGTATGCTATGATACAATCAAGAGTGTAACAAATGTTACAAGACCTAACAACTCCAACTCTTGTATCTTCTTGGATACCTTGAGTTCTTCTCTTGCTAATCAAGAGGGATGACAACACTTTGTATCTACTTAGATACTTTATGTTCTTCTCTTGCTAATCAAGAGGGATGACAACACTTTGTATCTACTTGGATACTTTGTGTTCTTCTCTTGCTAATCAAGAGGGATGACAACACTTTGTATCTACTTGGATACTTTGTGTTCTTCTCTTGCTAATCAAAAGGAATGAAGAGGATCACTTGAATGGATGATTGGATCACTCTTAAACAAACTAAGACTCTCCAAATGATCAAAGAAAGTCATCTAAGTGAGGAGGGATTAAACCAGAGAAAAAGGACTGGAAAAATCAAGTTGGAAGTGTGAAATGGTCCACTATTTATAGGCAAGGGAAAATCTGACCGTTACAGACCTACGGCTTCACTAAATACCCGACGGCTCCACTAAATTTAGTGGAGCCGTCCATACTTAACGGTGTCGTGGACGCTCCCTTTTTTGTCTTTAGTGGGGAAGGTTTATTTGGGGAAGTTGGAGCTGTTTTGAGGGGAAAAATGACTGTTGGGAGTTTTCAAATTTATTTTTCAAAATAAAACATTTCTTTTTAATTCAAAAATAATTTGGAAAATATATTTTTGAAAAAAAATGTTTTGTCACATTAAAAATGTGAAGTTTAGAAAAATATAATCCTTTGATCATTTGTCAAGTGGTAGATTTGTTTGTCCATACCTTGTGTGATTTATGTGGGGATGGAAATCTACGACTTCTTTGAAGCATACTTGAGACGTCGGGAGGTGTTGATGTAAGTATGCATTGATGATTTGTGTTTACAAGTAACTTGCACATTTTACACTATGTATTACAAGTTACATGTTTGTCATTATTAAAACCGAAGAAATCGTTTAGCTTAAATATCGTAATATTTGCACTAACAGGTTGGCTAACTACTTGATCTGCCACCTTAAGAGTGGTATGAATGCCTACTTTGGCCAACCACAGTCTGCTGACTGGGGCTACGTTAGTCCTAGGTGTGTGTTTTAAATTTTTTAGCTTCAGTTTTTTTGTTTTTGAGTCTAGGTCGAAGGAGGATAGGATTAGGATAGTCTTGGATGTTGTTTTGAGAGTGGTTGGTTTCTTGGTTGTCTGGTTTATCTGTTTGGTGATTGTTTGTTTGTTGTTTGGTTGTTAGTTTCTTGTTTTTTCTTGTTTAGCTGTTTATCTATTTGGTTATTATTCATTCAGTATGGCTATTATGATTAGTAGTTTAGATCAGAGTAGTCCTTTGCATCTGCATCCTAATGATTCTAGTTGTGCTTCTATTGTGACTGTTAAATTGTCTTGGGTTGTGAACTATAGAATTTGGTCTAGTGCTATGAAATTGGCTATGCAAATTAAAAATAAGATGGGTTTTCTTGATGGTACTTGTCTTAGAACTGACTATGCTGCTAGTCCCTTATTAGAGGCTCAGTGGGATAGGTGCAATGTAGTTGTCTTAAATTGGGTTTTAAGTTCTTTATCTCAGGATGTTTATCTTGGTCTTGTTTTTTCTGATAATGCTTCTGTTGTGTGGAGAGACTTAAAAGATACCTATGATAGAATATATGGGTCTGTTGTGTTTAATTTGCTTCAGAAAATTAATAGTTTTAAACAAAGGGGGTCTGCTTGTTTCTGAATATTATCATAAGTTAAATTCTCTTTGGAGAGAATTTGACATTCTTACTAAACTGCCAGATTGTAGTTGTGAAGCTAAACAAGAGTTAATTGATCATGGTAAATTGTTAAAACTTATGCAATTTCTTATGGGTCTTGATGATATCTATCAACCTATAAGAAGTACTATCTTAACTAGAGAAATCCTTCCTGAAGTTAAAGATGATTTTGTGATTATTTCTAGGGAAGAATCCCACAGAGGGATTCCAACCACCTCTGTGAAAACTGAGAAGGCTCAGGTGTCTGCATTTGTTTCTAAAATTGTTGATAATAAAAATGCTAATTGGAAAAGAAACACTGGAAATTGGAACAACAATTCTGGAAATAATAATAGAGGAAATTATGATAGTTTGTTGTGTACTAATTGTGGTTTAAAAGGGCATACTGTTGATAGGTGTTTTGAGATCATTGGTTACCCTCCAGGATTCAAAAAGAATCCCAATCTTAAACCTGTTTTTAACAAAACCAATGATCCCAAAAGTGCTAATGTGGTTAATAATGGTATGAAAAATAGTGCTGGTACTTTGTCCTTTACTAATGAGCAGGTTATGAAGTTAATTAATCTTTTGAATGAGGAAACTAGCTCTGCTCATGCCAATATGGCAGGTAGTTCTTGCTCTTTTTTTAACTGTAGTGTTTTCTTTAATCAAAACTTTTATAGTTTTTTCTGTGCCAATATTAGTCTGAATGGTGTTAATTACCACTTGGGATGGATTATTGATTCTGGGGCTAATCAGCATTTAACTAATAGTTCTAAAGATATGTTTAATCTTATTGATATCTCTGAATTAAAACTTACAATTGGTCATCCTAATGGTACATTGGCTAAAATTACACATGTAGGTAATTTGAGACTTAATAAGGATGTGGTTTTGTTTGATGTTCTTGTTGTGCCTGAGTATTGTGTTAGTTTGTTGTCTGTTAATAAGTTGATTAATGATAGTAAGCTTAGTGTTGGTTTTGATGAAACTACCTGTTATATTCAGGATTTGAAAGAGCAGAAAGTGTTGGGGACTGGTAGTGAGTTTGGTGGTCTTTATTTGTTTGATAAGAACTGTGGTGTGTCTGCTTCTGTAGTTAACAGTGAGTTCTTTGTTTGTTATGTTTCTAAAGAGATTTGGCACAATAGGTTAGGTCACCCTGCTAATCAGGTTTTAAAAATGCTTAAAGGTTCTCTTAAATTGGCTAATGTTGATCATAATGGTCCTTGTGATGTTTGTCACAAGGCTAAACAAATTAGAGATGCTTTTACATTAAGTGAATACAAATCTAAAGTTTTTGGAGAATTAATACATCTTGATGTTTGGGGACCTTATAACATTATTAGTAGGGAGGGCTATAGATATTTTTTAATTGTGGTGGATGATTATAGTAGATCTGTGTGGGTGTATTTGCTTAAGAGGAAAGATGAAGTTTTTGACATGTTTGTCAGGTTTTTTAATATGGTTTTGACTCAGTTTGATAAGAAAATTAAGGTTATCAGGTCTGATAATGGAACTGAGTTTGTGAACAATAAAATGAATGATTTTTTAAATAATATGGGAATTATTCATCAAAATACTGTAGCATATACACCTCAGCAAAATGGGATTGCTGAGAGGAAACACAGACATCTGCTAAATGTAGCTAGAAGTCTTATGTTTCAAGGGGGGATTCCTCTTGTGTTTTGGTCTGAGTGTATTTTAACTGCTACATACTTGATTAACAGGTTACCTTCCTCTGTTCTGAATGGGAAATCTCCTTTTTATGTGGTATATGGTAGGGAACCTAGTCTTGTTCATCTTAGGAGTTTTGGTTGTTTGTGTTTTGCCACTATTTTAAAAGAAACTAATAAATTTTCTGAGAGGTCTGGAAAATGTGTTTTAATTGGTTATGCTAGTGGTAAAAAGGCTTATAAGCTGTTAAGTCTTGAAAATAGATCTATATTGTACTCAAGAGATGTGAAATTTTATGAAACTGTTTTTCCTTTTAAGATGAGTCAAAATAGTTCTTCTATTTCTGAGACTGATATAGATGTTACAAGTTTAAACTTTTTTGATTCTTTTGAGTCTGAAATAACAACCAAAACTTCAACTCCCAATGATGAAGATTCAAATAGTTTTATGTCCCATCCTGAAAATAAATCTGTTTCTGGTAGAGAAAGTAATGTGCATCAACCAGGGTCTGTAGGCAACTCTAATGAGTCTGGTTATGAAGAACAAATACTTCAACAACCAGTACTTGGAGTTGGTCCTCAACCTGGACATGATGAACAACACATTGCAACTCCCTTAGATGATCAAAATCAATCTGAGGGAAATACTTTGCAAAATCAAAATAAGGTTCCTGTTTTTCAAAATATTGTTCAGTCTGAGGAAGATAGCATTAGGAGGTCTAATAGGGTTTCTAAGTTGCCTGCTAAGTTGAATGAATATGTGCTTAATAATAAAGTTAAATATGGTTTACATAGACATGCTAATCATGCTGTGCTTACAGTTGAGAATTATTGTTTTGTTTCAAATTTGAATAAGTCTGGTTAACCTTCTTCTTATGAAGAAGCTTCAACAGATATTAATTGGATAAATGCCATGACTGAGGAAATGAATGCTTTATATGAAAATGGTACTTGGGAAATTGTTGAGCTTCCTTGTGGAAGGAAAGCTATTGGCTGTAAATGGGTTTTTAAAATCAAATATCAATCTTCTGGTGAGATTGAAAGATATAAGGCTAGGTTAGTAGCCAAAGGTTTTGGTCAAAAAGAGGGTGTTGATTATGAGGAGACTTTTAGTCCAGTAGTTAAAATGGGTACTGTTAGATGTCTGTTTAGTTTAGCAGTTCAAATGGACTGAAAAATGTTTCAAATGGACATTAATAATGCTTTTCTTTATGATGACTTAAATGAAGAGGTGTACATGTTACCTCCTCTTTTTTTAAGAAAGGGGACAACAAAGTTTGCTTGTTAAAAAAGTCCTTATATGGCTTGAAACAAGCTCCTAGACAGTGGAATCATAAGTTGTCTGAAGCCTTGTTTGAAGCAGGTTTTGAGCAATCTAAGAATGATCATTCTCTATTTATTAAAAGTAAAGATAATACATTTTTGTTCTTGCTTGTTTATGTGGATGATCTAGTTATCACAGGCAATTGTGAAACTGAAATTGAAAGTTTTAAGATGTTTTTGAAGAATAAGTTTAAAATTAAGGATTTGGGTGAGTTAAAGTATTTTCTTGGTATTGAGGTCTTAAAAACTAAAAATGGTTTATGTTTGAATCAAAGAAAATGCTGTCTTGAGCTTTTACATGAATTTGGTTTGTTGGCCTGCAAACCTATTATGACACCCTTACCAAAAAATATTGTTTTAGCTCACAAAGAAACAGATGGTGATAAGTATTTGAAGAATATTACCAATTATCAGAAACTTGTAGGGAAATTGATTTACTTGACTATGACTAGGCCTGACATTGCTTATGCTGTTCATTGCTTAACTCAACATATGCATGCTCCTTTACAGTCTCATTTTGATATTGGCTTAAGGGTGCTTAAGTATTTGAAATTGGCACCTGGTAGTGGTATTGGATTTGGTAAAAGTCATAGTGGTTTCAATGTTGTTGCCTATACTGATTCAGACTGGGCTAAGTGTCCAGTCACTAGAAGGTCAGTATCTGGTTATTGTGTTTTTGTTAATGGGAATTTAGTTTCTTGGAAAAGCAAGAAGCAGACTACATTGTCCAAGTCTTCTGCTGAAGCAGAATACAAGGCAATGGCCTCTGCTACTTGTGAGGTTATGTGGATTGTTAAGATTTTGAAAGATCTTGGTATTTATGAGAATTTGTTGCCTGTAGAGTTGTATTGTGATAATAAGTCTGCAATTCAGATTGTTGCCAATCCAGTTATGCATGAGAAAACTAAACACTTTGATATAGATGTGCATCTGGTAAGAGAAAAGGTTGCAAGTGGCTTAATCAAAACTGTTAAGTTTGATTCAAAAGATCAAACTGATGATGTTTTAACTAAAGCACTTGGTTCTGTGCAACATGGTATTATGGTCAGAAAACTGGGCATGGTTAACCTTTATGCAGGTTCATCAGTTTGAGAGGGGGTGTTAAAATTACTAACACAACTTAGCAAACTTATGAACCTTCAGGGTTATAAATGTAAATAGTTTATAACTGATTTCTCTAACTCTTATGTTTGAGTTGTGTTTGTTTAGTTTGTGTAAGTGCAGGGTACTAAGTGGAAATATGAGCTATATATATTCAACATATCTGCTAAGGTTTGGAGTATTCATTCTCATCCGTATTTTCTTCACACAGTTGTTGGTTTCTCTCAAAGTTTAATCATCTCAAGGTTGTTTAGTTGGTTTGGGTTTTAGTCTAAGTTTGTATCATCAAGATCTGCTTGATCTTGATAGTTTGGTATTGTTTCAGTTAGGGTTTAGGCTGTGTGAGTCTTATATAGTTGATAGCACCTATTAGAGGGACTATCTTGGTTTCTATTGTATTGTTGGTAAGCACCCAGTTAGGGACTTATCGTTTGTGTATATTGTTATAAATAAAAGATTGATGATCACCAAGGGGTGGTTGGTTGGGTGATTAAGTGAGTTGTTAGCTGTTTTGATATCATTTTAACATAATTAAAGTTCGAGAGTAGCGGGGAGTGCAAAAATGACAAACCACATTAACATAATTTATAATTTACCCTAAAAGTTTAATGGTAGTCCACGACTTCAAGATTATAAAACTTGCAACTTCTTATAAAAGGCTCAAATGTCTCGTATCACACCAAATATTAGACGGGTTGTTACATGGCGTTATGTGTATCCACTTCAAAATTGATATTTTCTTTCTTTCTTTAATGCAAGGAAAAAAAAACATTAGAAAAATCAAAAAAAAGATGATAGTAACATTTATAAAGTTGAGAAGGTTTAACTGAATACAAAACTAATGGTTATTTAGGGTGCGATTTGTATAAGAGTTTCAAAAACAAATGAATAAGTTTGATATCCATTGTTATTGTTTAGTTAATGGATATAGAATCAAAAAGTAAGTTTGAAACCGATAGCCTCATTCATGGGTGGAGGGAGTGGTTTGAATGATATTTATATATAAGACCATATTTTATGTAGAGTAAACTACACCAATGGTCCTTGTGGTTTGCGTTGACTGGCGGATTTGGTCCTTTGACCAAAAAACTTGCGCCGGTGGTCCTTAAGTCAGAAACGTTAGGCGCCGTTAGTCCCTCAGTCCAAGTGGCCCCACAATTAGACACTAACGTATGTTATCTATTGCATTTAAAGGGGCAAATTCGTCCATTCAGGTTGAAACTTCTTTTTTACACAAATCTGCTTCCAATATTCACAACTCATAAACAAATCTGCTTCCAATCAATCACAAGTAAACAAACACAAATCTGAGAAACACAAATCTTTAGAACAAAACACAAGAAGCTTAATAAAAAAATTTAACACCATGATAATCGCCATTTTTAGCCGTAAATTTATTAGAATCTGATGACAAAGTTAACACCACTAATAAACAAATAACACCAGCAGATTCCGGCAACACCAGCAGATTCCGGCAACACCAGCAGATTCCTATCAGTCTTTTCTTGCTTCATAACTGGTTCATGCTGGTCTTGATCAATACTACCATTCTCACTCACCTCATCTATGTCTCTTAAAAGTACATCATTTAAATCCAATTCAGACGGGTTAGTCGAGTTAACCAGACTTCGTTTACCATTCTCACCCAACCCACCACCACCACCGACCCCCAAAACTTAAACTATTTAAAAGAGGCAACTGTATATAGATAAAAAATTTACATCAGTGCATCAAAAAATAAGGCTAAAAAACCTAACATGACTCAAACAAAAGAACAAAAAAATAAAATAATAAATAAGTAAATCGAGGCAAAACTTAAACTACAAACAATACTTCTCAAAATAAACCAAAAGCAGCACCATCATCTTCCATCACCACCGGCGTCGTGTAAATGCCCAAAGCACCATCTCTTCGTCACCAAACAACAACATACCCAAAGCACATATTTAAGTCGGTTGAGGCTCCACAGCCCAACATTTAAACAACTCTGATAATCCATATGATCGTTTTGGGAAACAGAGCCAAAAACCTTCACCTATTGTGATAAAAAGAATAGGTCGTCCCAAGGTAAAACCCAAATCAAAAGAATCAGATAAACCCACAACTCCCCACCCGCAGCCCCAACTAAACCCACAACTCCCCAACTAAACCCACCTGCAACCCATCTGTTGACTTTGGAGCTTTGTTGATTTTTCTTCAAGTGGGTTTAATCTTCATTTTTCTTGTCTGAAACTCATAAACCAATACCCGCCCTAATTTTAGAGCTTTGTTGATTTTGATTTCTGGGTTTTGGATCGAGTGGTTTATGTGAGTTGAGAGGATAAGAGAGATAAATCTGGGTTTTGGATCGAGTGGTTTATGTGATTTTGGGGTACGATTTTTTTTATGCTTGAACAGATTTGGATTTTGTGGTGGATCTGTTGGTTTATCATCTTTTGATGATTTTTTGGAGATGAGGCATGAGTTGAGTGTGGTTAGATCTACTGGATCTTAGATTTTGATGCTTGAACAGATTTTTTGGATTTAGAGAGATGTGAGGATTATATTTAATGTGGGTCTTATTGTTATTATATTTAATCAGTAGTAGTGGGTGTAATATGAAATGACCAAAATGCCCCTTTAAGTCCAATAGATAACGGGCGTTATTATCCGTTTGTGGGGCCACTTGGACTGAGGGACTAACGGCGCCTAACATTTCTGACTTAAGGACCACCGGCGCAAGTTTTTTGGTCAAAGGACCAAATCCGCCAGTCAACGCAAACCACAAGGACCATTGGTGTAGTTTACTCTTTTATGTATTATAAATCTCTTATCTTCATAATTTTTTAACAATAGATTTTTACTAATCTGAACCCATACAAATGTGATACCCATAACTGAAACTTTATACTAAACATAAACAATGAAATTGATAATACTTAATTTCATTCCACCCTCTTATCAAAACTATACATATTGTGATTCCGAATTGCAAACCAAACAGACACCTTAGTATCTAAAATATACTTCTAAGTTAAGAAATAAATAAATAATTCTAAACCATCCTTCGATTAAAGCAAACAAACAATCTATGACCAACAAGGTTTTTTTAACGAAATAAATTAGATGAATTGATCTTAAATATATTTATGTTTCCTAGTTTTTAGTCTACTTTTTCTCAGACCTGTGTCTTACTGTCGAGAGACATGAGGAGTGTTTATCTATCTATACTACATATAATGCAGGGATAAATCTCTCTCCTTTTAGTCTTAAAATTAAGACTTACAAGCTATAATGCTTATTGTACAATACACAAAGCACTATTAAAGATCTTTCTCATCAATATTAATTTTAAGACTTACAAGTCTTAAAGCTTAATGTACAAAATACAAAGCACTATTAATTTGGTCAAGATATTTAATGTAGTCAATTAATTAACTGATCAATAAATACAATTAATGTAGTTATTAAAACACCCCTTACATAAAAAATACAAATTATCAAGCATATTGTACAATCAACTTAAACACAATTCCTGCATTAAATGTTACTAACACAAATAATAAAGCACATTATACAAATATTCAAGCACGAACGGGCAACGGGCCAAATGGGCTCGAGCCCAAACGGGCACGGGGCAAACGGGCTAGAGCCCGAACGGGCACGGGCTAAACGGGCCAAACGGGCTCATGTTATACGAATGACTTTAAAAAAGACCTAAAAAGACGACATAAATTCCTTAGTTAAGAAGTTGAAATGCGTCACATGAAATTCTTGATATCCATAAATTTATTATCAAAAAGAACATAATAAACTAAAATACATGATTCACCGAAAAATATTATTTCAGGGTACCCGCCGCTGCAACGCGCGGGTACCCTGCTAGTCAGACAAAAAGACTAAACCAATTTAAACAGAAACCAGAAATATAGATAGAAATCAAACATATCTAAACCGATCTGATTTTACTTTAGGACTGATTCTGTCCCAAATGAAATAGCTAACCTTCGTCAGAAATTTCGGAAAAACAGAATTACATCACAAAAAACCCGGTTCAGCAAAGGAACCACTTTTTTAAGACTGCAAAACCAAAACAAAGACCTTTCTTAACGGCTATTGGAACCGAACAACATTTCCAGTTCTGGTGCATTCCCACTGGTTTCTGTTTTTGGTTTTCTCAGTCCAGCTGATTATTGCACACCCTTTAGTGTTGCCGTTAAACGCAAGTGATATATCAAAGGTACTTCTGCCCATCTAAATCTTTAAGCATTTCATCATTTGCAGACGTAAGAATCAAGAGCTAAACATACAGCCTCAACATTTTACAACATGAACTAACATACAACAAACTAAATAGAGTAACTAACATGTACGGCTTACACTGGCTCTTGTACGAGATCAAGTAGATGAGATGAGAAAAGAATACAAAAAAATCAATATTTCTTATCTTACTAGTTTCTTCCTTCTCAAAAGCTCGATGCGTGAAGAAAGTTCAACAGATTTCCTTTTGGTTTCTGCAACCTGTTTCTCTAAATCCTCCACCTATCTCCGTCAACATGCAATACAGAGAGAAGTCAGTGTATATACTACTTTTTAAAGAAAGTTCATTATAAATAGCGCATTTCTACCCCGACGACCATGTTAGCCCGTGACCCATTTGACCCATTACCCAAAATGGCCTAACCCACCCCACCATAAAGCATTGGCAAAACCCACCCCACCATAAAGCATTGGCAAAACCCCGCCCACCCCACCATAAAGCATTGGCAAAACCCACCCCACCATAAAGCATTGGCAAAACTTGGACCTACCGTGGTTTTCAACTCTTTCTCCCTTTGCATATATTGCTCACACCTGCAATACAGAACCACAAGGGTTATTTTATAAACCAACCAACCAATTATAAAGCATATGCAAGTGAAAAAATAGTAAATTAACCTCATGAATAGCTGAATATTTTCATCACATATTTGATCAATATCCCTTGAGTTATCACTGCATGCCACTTCTTGATTTAAAGTCTGTGATTAGTGTCACAGTACTGATAAGTCTCTATTACAGGGTCATCAACAGAATCAATAAAACGGATGTCAAGTTAAAGAAAGAAGACAAAAGTCACGGACCACGGTGTCAAATCCAGGAGGAGCCCGAACCATGGATCTGTCATTGTTGAAAACGGTTCTGTCACGGCTCCCTGTTTGTGAGCCACTTAAATCAAGCCTCGGGTTAGCAGCATGACCAGAAAACGTTTGATCAAGCGGCTCATCTTCAGTTTGAAGTGGCTCTGTAGAAGTCTTCTGCATCTCACGCAAGAATTGTTTATCTGGTTGGTGCCCAACAAAATGACAGTGGCGTTTCCTGTGTTGTTAAGACAACTAATTACTAATTCTTACTACAAAACTATGTTGATTAATAAATGAGATATCATTTTGTCGTTTGTGGATAACAAACCAGTAATCCATTTGCATCTGTTTTAGCTTCGTCTCTAGCCGCGAAAACAAAGACGACCTTTCAAAATCCTGCTTGTCGTGTGCAGGTTCTATGAAATTTGCTTCAAGAACTCCTGCAGTGACACAATTGGTTATAGTATGTAATATATAATTTTAAAAACGGAAATTCATGATGAATTGTGCTTACCAACAATGCCATAACCTTTAGAATTTCCATCACCAGTTACTTTCCAGAAGGGCTATAACAATCAGACATATTAACAAGTTTGAAACCACAAAAGAAATATAGGTCCAAACCTCCAAATTATACACAGCATACCCGAATAAGCCGGTTTTTATGGTATACGTTAAATCCAGTGACTCCAAGGGCTGGTGCTTCTTTGATAAATCCGAGGGTTGTCTCCACAACAGCCTACAACAGATAAATTCCCAGGTGGAATTCAATAGGTTATAAAAATAATTAAGTTGCAAACAATTCAAACACGACCCTTTTGATTGCTAAAGAACAAACTATAATGCCAGGCAATATATTCTTTTCTTGCTCTATATATCAGAAATACATTAGCAATTGTTTATTTTTCAGGTAAGTTCTGTTTTGGAGGATAATAGCTTTTGCTAATTTGTATACTAAAAAAACTTCTAAATAGATATAAATCTTTAATTTCCATAGAATATATACGAAGTTATGGTTTGTAACCAAGTTTTGTAACAGAATTCCAGAACATAACCATCGGCCCGTCACTGCCCATAGGGATAAACATGGAAATATATCATATAGGGTTACCTACTTACCTCTTTCATTGAAGATGATTGTGGCCTGTAAGTAATTACTTTCCGATATTTCAGTTCATCTGCTATATTAAACTGCTCTACAGGTTTCCCTCTTAAGAAAATTGTAAAGTTTGTAAACTTTCTGAGGTACAACATAGAAGCATATACCTGAAAAGAAGCAATCATGATGATGCCAAATAAAAAATTGAAGACACCAATTAGAAATGTGTAACAGTTCAAAATTTTAATTAGTCACACCCTCAACGAATGAAGAAGACGGTAAGAAACATGTGCTTGCGTGTCAGCCATTTTCTTGCTAATTTTGGCCAAACGAGCAGCTTCATCTCTCAGTTTAATATCCTATATCAGCAGTAAAATATAATAGTACTGGTTTATTATTATTATTAAAATCATAATTATAAGTGACAGTGACTCAAGCAGTGTACAAAAACGAACCTCGTCATCTTCGTCAAAGTTCAATTCATAGATCCCTTCATCATTGAGCCATAAGTTGTATATCATTACCTTTGTTCCATGTGACCCAATATCTTCAAACTGGGAAAAAACAAACACTAAATGTTAAAATGAAAGTCAATATACTACAGATTATCAAAAAAAAAAAAAGGTATATAACATAAAGGAACCTGTTGCAGTAGGTCATCTTTTGAAGCAAATGGGGACCATTCAAGAATTAACTTCAAATTATTGTCCCAATCATCCCGAGTGCCATATAGTATAGGATCTGGCCAATGCTTCGAGATATCAAAGTCGATCTGAAAAGGGCCCACGCAATTTTAAATAAGATTTGAACTTACAGTTATCTAGAAGAAGCCTAAAGAGTTGCACATTTACCATTGGAACAATCACATCATCTTGTCCAGTTCTGCGTAGAAACGTATAGGATAAAAGACCGACACTTTGGGTAGCTTGCCTTCAAGATGTAAAAAGAAATAACATTCAGAGCATACTTATCAATTCCAACAACTCAGACGAAGAAGCAAAGAACATCTTAACAGTACCCTTTCTGATATGTACGACTGAAAACAATCACATCGGCTCCCAAACGCATAGTGCTGGTCTTGAACCCATTACCATCTGAAAAAGATAAGTGTCTTCGAATAGTCAAGATACATGAACTGAAAGCCAACAATGAACAAAAAGCAAAATCTTAGAAAAAAGTTGAGTTACATTGGCCAATTGTATCATTTGTCTTCTTTGTCGAGTATCCTAAGCTCATGCACTTCCGAAGGCCCTCTGGATTCATTCCACCACCATCATCTGCAACAATATTTCAGATTATGTTTGATACCAATAGGAATACCTACCTTTAAAAACAACATAACCATTAATCCTGAATCGAAATGCATCAAGAACCATACCCAGAAAAAGTAAAGCAGGAGAATTGTCCCTTTTGCTGTAGATTCTGTCAACTTTCACAAAAGTTGCCCCATTATTGATCTGTTATACAAGGTTGACAGCAATAACATCATACAAACAATGTTAAGTTAACCCTTCCAGTTGTCCATCTAAGATTGCAATCCATCAATATTAAATAACAAGTACAACGTAAACTACAGACTACTATAACATATATTTCTTATTTCTAATATGAAGTTTCTGTAATGTCTAAAACTAATTGTTACCTCATCAACAGCGTTATCCAAAAGCTCAGCAATTGCTGCAATAAGATAAAAGTACATTGTGAATATAAGCTCTCGAGAATACCATCAAGAACAATTGACTTTCATACAAAAACTTGGCTTTGGGGGGAGCAGAAAAATTAATTATGTTACCCATCATAACCACCAACGTACACAAATTGTAATTGTGTGAGTGTGGCTATGGTCTTCAAAGTTTCAGCATGCTTATTAAGATTTAGTAAATTTTATTTATACGGTCTCATTATCGTATCTTTTTTAGTATGAGAGTTCTCTGTCGCCTATATATTACAAACAAGGACTATCTGACCAATTGTAAAGAAAAAAAAGGTGGAAGATGGTGGGACGGTCAAGATGCCATATCTAATGTCATGGACTGACAAATTTGGTTTCTTCCCCATATCTAATGTCACTAGGGGAAAGTAGGGAGTTTGTTTGTGAGTAGCTCGTGTATAATATAAAACCAATTCACAGTCACTTGACAATTGAGTGATTGACATTCATATTCATAACTTGTTAAAAAGAGCTTCAATGTCTAACATCAAACTAGTTGGCAGTATAAGACATCATAGAAAAAACATGAAAGATTTAGTTAATTGAATGGATCATTTCAAGTCATGTTCATGCTTATATTTGAAAGAGAGTAAGAGACAACTTCTTCACTGCTTCAATCCACAGTATATGTAAGTTTCTCAGTTTACTAGAAGAAGTCTCATATCGCAATGTCACAATATTGACAATACATTGAGAATTGCACCTCGAGCCTCTCTCTACATTCACTATTCTATAACTTTTTTTGGGAAATGAAATTTACACATTTTAAACCACGCACATACATCCCAAGTGGGACTTGAACCCTCAACCCCTTGTGGGAGAAACACACCTTGGTATCGTTAAGGCAAAGGCCCTTTGGTAAACTACTCCATAAAAATCATAACTACATTATAATGCATTTAGGCCATTCCTAAAAAGGAAGTCTTAAAAAAAATAAGCCTACACACTTACTATAAAAGGAAGGCTTAAAATTCAATACATCCCATTATTAAAATTCAAATGTAGACATTTCTATTAAATTAAATACAGTTTTCAAATCATTTATGATTATTAAAAACGTGTAACCGTTAAAAATCATTATTATCAATAATGATTATTAAAAACATATAACCGCATCCACTATATAACTACACACAAACCATTTCATATCTCTCTCACACATCTAAAACATCAGCAATAAGGCCGAGTGTAGTAATATTTAGTCATATGGTACCCGCTGCCGCATTGCGCGGGTACCCTGCTAGTTAAAAATAATAAAGCATGACTTAACTTGACATATACTGCATTTATTGTAAGAAAAAACAAAACAAAAGGCTTTTAGGTCACACCTCCAAAAGCCCATTTGTGTGAAGTCGCATTGGAATGAAGAAATTTCGGATGTACACGAGCATGTTCCAATTCACCTGCAACAAAAATCTCCATTCAGTGATCCTGCAAGTTCAAATATGCACATACTTTCGAACCACCTACATTAATTACCATCATGTCTAACTTCATATTACTTCTACAATGATGCCAAGTCCTACTACAGTCTAAACCCGATAGACAAGACACCCACTGCTTGATCTCCATAACAAAGAAACCGCATCCTTTTTTTGTGAAAAAATTTCAAACTTTCTGATGTAATCATTACGAATAAATATTGTTATTTAGTATTTAGAACTTTGCCAAATAGCAGTGTATTTATTTGCAACGTTTCGGTTCGAACCAATTAAAGTAAAACGAATCGGTTTTTGGTTCATGAAAATGCAACCGAACAATTAAATTAGCTCAAAATCCAGAACGACCCGAACCAAATTATATTCAGCACGAATCGGTTCACAATTTGGCTTTCCCTCATGAACGTTTATAATGGTAAGTTTGAGTTGTCCGTTCCAAATCTATAACTAGTTGATCCATTAAAATAAAGTGGTTTTTTTATACTTCCCACCATATATCTAAACAATTTTTTTCTGTCATTTTCATTGTGAATAAAGTTGCGTTCTTGAGGCATTTAAAAAAAAAAAAAAAAAAGTTATCTAATTTGCGACCATATTTTAATAGAACTTTTAGATATATCCGAAAGTAATTCAATGAAGAATAATGTTCTGATAAGTTTTCGAGCTCAAGCTGATCGTGAATCCTCGTCAAGCTAAGCTCAATCTTACATCCCCACATCATAAATGCTTGCAAGTTATCAAGCCGAGCTCAAGCTTCTTCAAAACTTGAGCTCAGATCGACTCGCTGGCATCCCTAACCAACACCGCTATTTATAAGTGTGCATAAGCCACTTGAACCAGCACTAAATGGTCCGGTTTTTGGTACTCAAATTTCCGATACCAGTGTGGCATACATTTTGGGGTTCGCAAGCTACTCATCATAATCAGCTCGCAAAATATTCAAAATCCACTTGATTCAGAGCTCAAGTATCATACATACATTACTACATTGACCCACTTTTCATGCTAAAGTAGATAATAAATACTAATTAATTCGAGTCGAGTAAAGCTAATCTTCATTCGAGTTTCGAGCTTGACAGTGTTGGACTCAATTACACAGCTAAAATTCATTTCAAAAGTAACAATAAATTATAATAAAAGAAACCTTGAGAAGGAGTCCATTTAGTAGGACCGATATCGAACGCTCCGGCTTTCCAAAAGCTTCGATTCTCCAACCTCCGATCAACTTCATCACTCTCTAGAAGAAGGTTTGAATTATTGTGTGCCATTGTGAGATACCAATATGATTTTTTTTTTGAATTAGGGTTTGGGATTCCGATAATTGGGGCTTTTTAAATTTTAGTTGGCGCAATTATTTGTTTTTTTGGTTTTGTATTGAGGAGGAAAGTATTTGCATATGATTTAAAAATCTGAATCTGATTTCATCTTGTGAATATAAATCAACTAAACCTGTTTGTTTTTGTAAAAATGTCTGAGTGTGTTAAACTGTCAGTTTTACACGTTAAATATAAACAATTGCGAGAAATAAACTTTATTAAAAAAAACAAATTTTATAACATAGTCAATTAAACTTTAGAAGTATTTTAGACAAAACATTCAATCTCATGTTTATTTGACAAAAAGAAAAGAAATAACGTGATAGTGTTTAGATTGAACTTTTCAAAATGATTAACTAAATGAATTGGGTTAGAGTTGAGATATATAAGTCCGCTAAACCGGACTCTTCAATTTGAACAAAATAGGAATTGTCAGATAATTATTATCATGTTTTACATTCTTAATCTAACAAAAAATATCTAATTATTCTATTTAAATGTACTTTTAATACAAAATACCAACTTGAAATAAGACAAAAAAGAAAAAGAAAAAAAAATTCAAATAAAAAATCATCGGAAAAAAAAGTAAAAAAATAAAAAATAAAAGCACGTTAAGAGGTATTAAGACACACCTCCACATATAGCTCATTAAGAGGTTTATGCCTCTTTCTATCTTTTAACTGTCCGAAAAAAATAAACACTGTTAACACTGACTGCCTCTTACCGCCTCGTAATGACATGAAAAAAACAAACTCACTTAATGACCAAAATGTCTAACCGCGTCTGAATGAGTCAGATTAAGAGGCTATTAAAAGACATTTTTAAAAAAAACAAACACCACCTAACATAAGTTTGAGAAATCTAAATTTGTATCATATAAAGTTATTTGTTTTTGTCTGGTAAAACTTTGAATGATGCTAAATTTTGCAATTTAAATATAAGAAATGTTGCATTTATTTTTTAATACTCACTAAATTACATATATACCTTCAAATTTATTCAATCAGATTTTATTTTAATGTGTATATGTCTTTTTATGTTATTTTACAGTGAAAACTAATTGTTTGATGTAGCAAAGCATGAAAAAAAATGCTTATTTAAAATAAATTTGCTTTAAATAAAGAAATTGTTTAGACCAATGTCAAACATATCATTTACCACATTTGAAATATCCCAACTAGTTGGACCAACTAATTACATGTGGTTTACCCCAAACCCCAAACAACACCCGTTTCATTTATATAAAATTGTTTTTTGATACATTCCAATCATCAAATGCAATAACATTTGATGTTTTAAGAAACGTCATATTAATGTGTTCTAGTGCTACAGGTCATGTCGATATGCACAACACTGGTTGTCGCTCAATTTAATTTTTTGGTTTTCTCCATCGGGGCAGATTATTGAACACAATTCCTACTAAAGGCAGGTGGTATATCAAACGTACTGCTGCGGTGCTACCCATATAAACTTTTTGGCAGTTCATAATTCCACAAGGATCCCTAAAACCCGCAAATCAGCATCAACAATAGAAAGCAAAAACAACCGTGAGAATCAAGAGCCATTTATATACACATCTGCTAAACTAGGCAGAAGTAAAGAAGTCCGAAAACATGTACGGCTTGCACTAGTCCTTTTACGAGCTTAAGTAGATGAGATGAGAAAACACTAATAGATCAACACATCTTATCCTACAAGTTTTTGCCTTCTCAAAAGCTCGACACGTGAAGCTATTTCAGCAGTTTTCCTTTTGGTTTCTGCAAGCTGCTTCTCTAAATGGGAGACCTATTTCCATCAACAATCAATACAAAACGACATCAGTATTTAAACTTTACACTACCATTTAATAAAAGTAATAAACAATTGTCGCATTTTAAACCAAGCATATTGACACGTGACCCCTTAGACCCATTAAGCATTAGACAACATGCACCTACCGTAGTTCTCATCTCCTCCTGCCTTTGAGCATACTGCTCACACCTGCAACACAGAATGGTGAGGATTATTTTTTTCAAACCATCCAACCAATAATAAAAAAGAGCAAATGCAAGTGGCAAAATAGCAACTCTTACTTCATGAATAGTTGAATATTTTCATCACATATTTGGTCAATATCTATTGAGTTATCATAGCCTGCCATTTCTTGACTAAAACCCTGAAATTAATGTCATGGTAGCATCAATACAACAATACCTATTACAGCTATACAAATGTCAAGTAGAAGAAAGCAAGCAAAATTCACGGACCGGGGTTTCAAATCCAGGCGGAACCTGTTTGTCATTGTTGTAAACGGTTCTGCCATGGCTCCCCATCTGTGAACCTTCCAAACCGGGCCTTGGGCTAGCAGCATGACCGGAAACACTTTGATCGAGCGGTTCACCTTCCGTTTGAAGTGGCATAGCAGATGTCTTCTGCATCTTGCGCTGAAAAGTTGGATCCATTTGATGCCCAATTTTGTGACAGTTCTCTCTCCTGAGTTCTTTACGCAATTAGTTACTTATATTGTAAAGTATAATTCAATGAGTTTTTTCAGGCAATTAGTTACTAATATTGTTCATTTGTTCATATCATAAAAAGCATAATTCAAAAATGAGACATGTTTATAGATAACGAACCAGAAGTCCATTTGCATTTGTTTTAGCTTCGTTTCCAGCCTCGAAAACAAGGATGATCTTTCAAAATCCTGCTTGTCATGTGCGGGTTCTATGAAATTTGCTTCAAGAACTCCTGCAATGACACAGTTCATTATTTAGGTTATATGTAATTCCTTTGACAGTAGAACTCGTGAAGAGTATATGCTTACCAACAATGCCAAAACCTTTAGCATGTCCCTCACCAATTACTTTCCAGAAAGGCTAAAACAGTTGACATATTAACACTCTCAAAAGCACAAATAAATTAGAGTTCCAAACATCCAATTATACAAACACATACCCGAATAAGACGGTTTTTATGGTATACATTAAATCCATTAATTCCAAGATACGGAGCTTCTTTGATAAATCCAAGGGTTGTCACCACAACAGTCTACATCAGATTAATCGCCAGGGGGATTCAATATGTTAAAAATATAACTGAAACATATATATAAATCAACTGAAAGAATCGTTTGATAGCTTATAAATATATTATAATACCGGACCAAAAAAAAATCATTTTCCATACTTAAGAATTAAATTAGCAATTGTATCATCTTCAGTTAACTAATGTTTGGGAGGCTAATTTCCTTAAAGTGTATATAAATCTGTAGGTTCCTAAAACATAGCAACGGCCCATCACATACCTAAAGGAATAAACATGGAAACATACAAAAAAACTGCAGGCTCACCTCTCTTCCTGAAGAAACTTGTGGCCTGTAGGAGACCACTTGTGAAAATCGCAATTCATCTGCTATATTAAACTGCTCAACAGGTTTCCCTCTTAAGAAGATTTTGAAGTTTGTAAACCTTCTAAGGTACAACATGGAAGCATATGCCTGAAAATAAGCACCGGATATCATAATGGTGCCAAATTAAAGAGATTTAAGACACTGAATAGAATGTTTAATAGTTTACGACAAAAACAAGCGCACCCTTAATGAATGAAGAATGCGGTAAGAAATATGTGCTTGTTTTTCAGCAGTTTTCTTGTGAAGTTTAGACAAACGAGCTGCTTCATCTCTCAATTTAATATCCTATATCAGCAGGCAAATAGATAAAGATTACTTAGTGCTGGTATAATAATAATATTATTATTATCAATACATAATACGGAAGTGATTCAAACAGTCTGCAAAAAAGAACCTCTTCATCTTCGTCAAAGTTCAGTTCATAGATGCCTTCGTCATTGAGCCACAAGTTATATATCAATACCTTTGTCCCATGTGACCCAATATCTTCAAACTGAAAAAAAAAAAAAAAAATGTAATGAAAGTTGATACCCGATAGATCACCTAAAGTGCAGTATATGACGTAAAGGCACCTGTTGTAGTAGTTCTTCTTCTGAAGTAAATGGGGACCATTCAAGAATTAACTTCAGGTTGTTATACCAATCTTCCTGAGTGCCATATAGTATAGGTTCTGCCCGATGCTTCGAGATATCGTAATCAATCTGCAAAGAGCCAGTGTTATTTTAAATAAAAATTATACATACAGTTATCTAGAAGAAGCGTAAAGAGTTTATTTACCATTGGGACAATCACATCATCTTGTCCAGTTTTGCGTAGAAATGTATAGGATAAAAGACCAATACTTTGGGTTGCTTGCCTACAAGATGTAAAAAACCAATAGCATTAAAGGCATGATCGTCAAAAACCTCAGTAAATAAATCAACAACATCAAAACAGTACCCTTTTTGACATGCACGACTAAAAACAATGACATCGGCTCCCAAACGCATAGTACTCGTCTTGAACCCATTACCATCTGAAAAACCAAATGTCTTCCAATTGTCAAAATAAAACGACACTGTATGCAAACTCGAAAATGGTTTATCCTATAATTCCTCTTCATTGAAGGGCTAAAAAATTTTAAGATGGAGATGGTTCTTAATGATTACATTGCCCGATTGTGTTGTTACTCTTCTTTGTTGAGTATCCCAAGCTCATGCACTTCCGAAGGCCCTCTGGATTCATTCCACCTCCATCGTCTGCAACAACAGTTCAGGTTACGATATTAATACCATACCTACTTCCAAGAACATCGTAACCATTAATCTGAGACTGAGATACATCACGAACAGTACCCAGAAAAAGTAAAGCAGGAGAATTGTCCCTTTTGGTGTAGATTCTATCAACTTTCACATAAGTTGCCCCATTATTGACCTGTTATACAAAGGTAGACAACAATAACATTATTAGGATTGAATATTTCGCATAGCAAAGTAATAGTTCGCCATTACTGTTCGGCATGCAAACTAGCAATCTATCTAAATCAAATTACAAGTACATGGTAAACTGCTAAAAAATATAATTACTAATATAAATGCATTTCTTATAATGTCTGAAAACTAACGGTTACCTCGTCAACGGCATTATCCAAAAGCTCAGCAATTGCTGCAATAAGATACAAGTATTTTGTGAATATTAACTCTTGATATTACAATAAATAACGATAAACTTGCATATAATAACTTTGTTTTGGGGGATTATATATAGGTTAAGTTATCCATTTGCACTTGCCAAAGTCCAAAAAAAAACGCATGTGTGGAAGATGGAGAGACAACAAGATGTCACATGCCCGCATATAAGCCATGTATCAACAAATTACACCATAAAGAGAATCATATAGTCTCAATACCTAGAAGAAGATTGAGTCAGTAGAGTAAACTTTGTTTTTATGCAACTTGTGTATTCCTTAGCATATAAACAGAGTATTATGGCCCGACAAAAGATAGGACCACATAATGAAACCATTTTATAGTCACTTGCCCTTCATCTAGATTTCTATCATGTCACATTGTTGATTAGCCAAGCCAATCGGACTTCAATCTCTAATGTGCTAACTCGACAAAGCTTTTAAGTCGATTATTAACTCAGTTGGTAGTATATAAGACGTCATAGAAGGGATGACAGATGGTTCAAATTATAAAGCAAATATCTAGTATTTTCAGCTTTCCCATTCCTTGTATTACAAAAACTAAATTCTTTGCTACTTCAAACCAGAGTATTAGCTAAAGGGCCACATTGCAATGTCCAAACATTGAGAATAAATTAAAATTTGAGCCTAAAGTCTCTTTACATTTGCTACTCCATGGATAAAAATGAAGGATGTGTATAGTTGCTATAAGACTACATTTCTTTATAACAAAGTATTGATTCTCCTATTCTCGAATCCCAAAGGAAAGAGAAAGAAAAAAAAAAACAAAACTAGAGACATTAGATCGCACCTCCAAAAGCCCATTTGTGTGAAGTTGCATTGGAATGAAGAAACTTCGGGTGCACACGAGCATGTTCCAATTCACCTGCAACAAACAAAAAGAACCATTCAATAACACTGCAAGTCAATTATGCATGTATGTTCCGACCACCTACACAAGTTAACATCATGTGTAACTTCATTTTGCTTCTATGAAAATGTCAAATCCAATTACCATATAAAACAATAACTATCACTGGACTATCCAACCTCTATAACATGAAAACTGCACAATTCTCATTGTAACCATTATAAAATACGAACAATCAACGTTATCATGTCCAAAAGATTTCAATTTTTCCGTATTTACACATTTCACTAATGGCAGGTCAAACGGACCAGACCAAAGTGACTAATATCCCACTTCCAGTCAACATGATTTTAGTAAAAAACTAGTAAACTCACTAAACCAAACCTTAACCCACTCGCTACACATTTAAGAACCGCCAATACCAACGCTACAACATCCGGATCCCCCCCCCCCCCCCCCCCCCCGGTGAAGGCAAGTTTTTGACTCAGATGTACGCAGCCTAACCAAGGTATCCCCATGACCTTTTCCGACCATTTCACTACTCATTTTCCAAATTTCTAGTTACTAGTCTAGTTTCTTAAAACAAATACATTTATAATAACAAAACAAACAACATAAACCACAATGCTACAGTTAATAAAAAAAACACTATCATTTCTAATGGAACAGTGACAATAAATTAAAATAAAAGAAACCTTGAGAAGGAGTCCATTTAGTAGGACCGATATCGAACGCTCCGGCTTTCCAAAAGCTTCGATTCTCCAACCTCCGCTCATCGGCACCGTTGTCTTCAACTTGTGGTCGAGGATCGCCACCGTCTTCTTCATCGCTGTCGGGAATGTCTACAACGTTTGTAGGCCTAGACATTGTGCATGTATCAGAATTGTGAATTTTGGAGTTAGGGTTTTTAATGGGGGTGTCAGAGTGTGCGGTTTTGTTGTTGTTGCCTTGTTGGTGTGGTTTTAGGGGGTGTTTGTTTTGGCAAAGGGGATTTTTTTTTTTTTTTTTTTTGTTTGTTTTGGGCTTATGTTAGCCGAAAATTTTAAAATAAATTAAAAAATGAGTTTGTGAAATATAAGCTCAAAATTAAATAAGTCATAAGCCCTTATATATCAGTCGACATAACTGCTTCGAAGAGAGAGTCATTTATATTTTCCAAAATTTTGATGTGTTCAAAACATTCATTAGCTTCCTTTACCAGGGATTTGTGGTCCTTGACAAAGTTAGCAATTTTTTTCAAAAATGCTTGTTTAAAATGAATTACCCTCACATGGATGCTATTCAGTGGAGTAGTAATTTCTGTTTCAAACACCTATTTCATTTATGCATGAAAGCTTGAATGTCAGTTGTTGATATTGATAGTAGTTTTGGATGCAACAATATTTTGAAGTGTTTCAATTCTCTTTTTAAGATCATCTAAATATCCTCTAGCAGCACTTGTGTTAAAAGGATTGTTTGAGGACATTTGTTCCAAGTTGGAAAGAGTTTTAGAAACAACTTTTTGTTTTGCAACTGGTGTCGTAACAACTGGTTTTTTGGAAAACTTTGGTGTTTGTTTTTGTGGAACAAAAGGAATTCCAGAAAGTTTGTTAAGTTTGTTGTAATCAATTGGTTTCTGGTCTGGATTCTTTTGTTTCATTTTCATTTGACTCTCTTCAGCAAGTTCTATCGTTTCATCAGAATCACGAACAACGAGAGGATCATGTTTAGCATATATTATATTTTCATTGTACAAAACATTCTGTTCTTTCTAAGCTTTCTTGAGAGTATAAGGATTTTCACAACCGATAGCCATTTTCTTCATAGTATGTAAAAACGGATTTGGATCTTTAATAAGCATGTGAATGGTTTGACTTGAATGACCCGTTTTCACAAGCAAATCTTCCAACTTTTTTATTGTTTCTTGTTTCTCAATGATTTCATCAAGAATATCGTTTTCTCGTTTTGAAAAATCTGCTTTCAACTGTTTCTTTTCTTTTTCAAGATCAGAAAAAGTTGATTTTTGTTTAGAAAGTTGGTTTTTCAAATCAGAAATTTCCGCGTTTAAGGATTTTATTTTCATGTGTGAATTAACATCAAGTGTTTCAAACTTGATTTGCAATTGTTTTTCTCTTAAAAAGGAATTTTGATAACCAGTTTCTAATTCTGACTGTCGTTTTTTATTAAACTCAAAAGCTTTTTCGTTTTCCTTATACCTCTCAAGCTCAGCGGTCATTTTCTCATTCGCGGCCTTAAATTCGTGATTGACCTTTTTCACTTTCTCAATCTCAATGCTACAATTATTCAGTAATGATTCAAAGAAAGCACGGGTTTCCTCATCATTAGCACCATTTTGTGCAACTTGAACTCCATTAGGATCCATATCTGGAGTTTCATAGTTAATATTGCGATTAACTTGCTCCCCCACATATGTGTCATAATTAGGTTCGGGAGGCACAGAATGTGGCTTTTCATGAGCAAACGGATTAGCATCATTACTATTAATTTGGTACCTCATGGAGTGGTTCTGTGTCATAAGTAGGAGAAATATCAGAATCATTGCTTGATTTTGTTTCTTGCTGATTAGCCATAAAGTTGCAGTTTCCATTGAGATCTGCTGCATTCTCATTAACACTTGTTGTAACCATGAAGTCATATTCCTCAGCAGTCAACAATATTCCCGACTCTTCTTTATTGGCTAGCATCAACATGTACTGGATCTTTTGTGTCTTCGTCATTGCATTGACATTGTAATCTCTACCAATATCACTACTGTGATTTTCAGATGTAGGTTTCTGAATCGTAGTCATAAAACAGTCATTCCCATTTTGATTAACCACATTCTGATTCATAATCTGACCCCTCTGATTTCCAGCATACTGCCCTGCATTTTGCATTTGATTCCCCGTCTGTATACCCGTAGCATTTTCAGGTTCATCTGGCTTAGACTCAAACAATGCTTCAGCACTTCGTTCCATTTCTGAAAACTGCCTTCGCTTCATATGCTCAGCGAATGTAATAGGAAATCTCAGGTCAAGTGATTTTAAGTGATCTGGAAGCTCATTTTCTTCTACTTCTTGTTCATTATCAGTCAATGGCTTCTTAGTCTCTATCAATATTTTCTCAGTTTCAGTCACCGTCTTCTCAGTCTTAGGATATGGTGCAAAGAATTGAACAATAAGATCCAGATCAATTGATGAAAAAAATTGTTGAGAAAAGACATTTTGAACGTGTGAAATGAATACGGATCTTGTAGACGATAAAGAAGTGATTTTTGTTCGAAACGAGTTTAAACAGTAACTAGCACGGTAATTATATTCAGCGAACCCGAATACTCTCAACCCAAAATAATAATTAATCTCGGATTAGCGAAGCTTAATCAAAACCGTGGTCTAAATTATAACCCAAAAATTATTTACCAAACAATATAAGAGAAAAATACGTAACAAACCAACAGCCCAACACAGATCTTTTAAATTTTCGGCCCAAGTCCAATTAGCTAATCCAACTAATCACTAATCCTAACCCTAATATTTCGTGTATAAATGAATTCTTATACCACACAACCTAAACTTTTTAACCCTAATCCCTCTTAAGAAAAACGCAGTCACGCTTTATCTTTTTCCCTCACCACAGCCGATTCACAAACACCCTTAAAAAACAAGATTCACCTCAGTTCTTTTGTATATTTCTTTTCGGCTTCAAGATTTCACAAAGAATATCGGGTAGGTTGTATTTCTTGTGTTTGTATTTCTTAAACCGAACTAAAGAAAGAATGAAACGGTTTGTTTTTGTTCTTTTCTTTTAAAAGTTCGAAAATTGAATACAAGTTAATCTTCTAAAAATCGATCTATGATGTTTAAATCTCTTTGGTTTCGTTTGATGACGAATCTTGGATGCAAAAGAGATAACTGAGATCTTGTATTACTTTTCTTTTTCTTTTATGTCTCGAATCTGAGTTGACATTGATGAGTGAACGTGAGATGAGATTTGGTTTTAGATTGTTGTTGATTGTGAAAGTTGCGATGGTATTTAGGTTAGATTGGATTTGTTTTGTTTGTCGGTTCGAGTCTTTTTGTTTTTCCTTTGAACCGAAACAAAGTTAGGTTAAAACAGATTTGTTTTGATCTTTCTTAAAGTTTTCGGATATTATAACAAGAAGTTATGTTTCTATATTGATCAATGATGGTTGTGTGTTCAAAAACTTGTGAATCTTTAAAGATTTGTAAACAAGTTGAACAAAACTGAGATCGGTTACTTTTAATTTCTATTGTTCTTGTTCGAATCTGTTTGAGGTTCGTAGATTGTTGATGTTGTTGTTGTCGAGTTTTGTTTGAGTTAGATGTAGGATTTGTTGAGAGTTGAAGTTTGATGTGAGAATGGTACGGGGACAGTGGGTGTATGGATTTGTTTTTGTCTACTTATAACTGAAATAAAGTGAGGATGAAACACGATTTGTTTTGATCCTTTTCTTTAAGTTTTCGGATATCAACAAGAAGGTTATGCTTCTAAAATGGATCTATGATGGAAAAAAAAAACTTGTGAATCGATTAAGAATTAGAAAATAAGTTTTAAATCTGAGATCTTGTGACTTGATTTTTCTTTTTCGATTTGAGTTTAGGTTGTTTTTGTTGATGTGCGTTTGTTGTTGTAGTCGAAAGAAACTCAATTCCGATAACCCAATCAAACCCAATTGTGATAACAGAAACTCAATTCCGATTTCCAAGTCCAATTCCGACAACAAAGTTCAATTCCGACAACCAAGTTCAATTCCGACAACACAAGTTCAATTCCGACAACAAGGTTCAATTCCGACAACAGGTTCAATTCCGACAGAAAGGTTCAATTCCGACAACCAAGTTCAATTCCGACAAGCCTTATCGAATTTCTTTACAAGAAATCGATTCCAATTCCGATGTAGTCGTGAATTCCGATAAACCCTTCTGTAATTGCGACAAACCCTCTTCAAATGCGATAAACCCTCGTTTTCGTACTTTTCCGACCAAGTTTTCCGACCAACTTTTTCAGACCAATTTTCTTTCTTTTTTACCACAAAAACTCTCGTTAAGACACAAAGAGCTTAAAGTAAGCTACTGTTTGGACTCAAAATAAGCACAAGTTTTTGTTTGACTGAAATAAGCCTAAGTTGAGCTCCAAAAAAAACAACAGTTTTGACTAAATAAGCAGAAATAAGCTCGTAATAATCTGTTAAGGACCTTAAAAAACTTGCTTTTTGGACAAAAATACGTTCAAATCTATATATTTGGACTAAACAGCTGCATTTTTTGACAAAAAGTACCAGCTGTTAAGAAAAATAAGCTTGAAAAAAAACCTAATAAGCAAAAATAAGCTACGAAAATGACTAGAAATAAGCACGAAAATAAGCTGAAATTTATAAAGACAAGATTTTTAAACAACAAACACTTCTAAATCATCTTGTGGCTCTTGATACCAATTGTAGGACCCTTAATATCATATCATTTCACACATAAAAGATTAAAGAAGAGATTAAGATGAGAAGTAGAAGAGAAAATAGAATATTAGATTAAGATAAAGATGGAGATGAGATACAAGAAATGGAGGAAACCTAGAACCTTACCCCTAGTATTCCACACCTCATATGGGAGGTCATGGGTTCCTTTTATAGATAAGGAACCCTTACATGGTTTGTCATTTAGACCGATGTGGGATATGACCGGATCTACACACACTCCTTGTGTTAGATGTATACTTTGAATGATGTCTAGTCTAGCACGCGGAATTTACTAGCTAACACTTAGAAGATTTGTTTGTTTGTGTTTTGTATTAACGAATCAACAATGAATGAACAAGGAACACAATATACTTCAACTTCAACGATTCAATATTATTAATGAATAATACGAGTGATCTCCTATCACTAGAGTTTACAACCTTGAATCTTAACAAAACAATACACACTAATTCTTCTCTAACATTCTTATCAAAACTTTAACCTAGGCAATCCTTTTATAGACTAAGGATTCCTTTACAAGATAACTATCAACCTAATCGTATAAGATATACACAATATCTTTTCTATAATTATCCTACACAAAAACATAAACCGTACTAACTTCTTCATACAAACAGTACGAACTGCTTATGTCTTCAAAACTCATCAGCAGTACTAACTTTCTTTTCAACCGTACTAACTGCTTAATTTCCTAACAATCCTCCCCTAAACTTATGATTTCTTCCCAAATCACTAAGTTTCTTCAAATTAAGCTTCATCTTCTCAATGGGAAAAATTATTTCAAACATCTATCACATCAGTCACTTTAGTCTTTGACTTTTCTTTGCTGCGCAAGGTTGAAAATCTTTGTAACTAACAAATCTGCCATCTCAGAGTCTTCTTCAACCTTGAGTCTTCCTTGTAACATAGCCATTAACACAAATGATCTGAGTGGATAGTCCTTTTCCACCAACATATAGATTTCTATCCCATATGGAGTAGAAACTCTATGTACTCCACATGATTCAAACAAATACCAATACACATCTTTAACTTGTGCTTCAAACCTCCACATTGACTCTCCACTATCAGGTTCATAGATTCTCTTCAACTGAACCCATAATTCTTTGTCTTTGTCTTCAATAGGATCTTTATCTCTGAATCTTTCTTTTACTAAGCTCCATAGTTGATTAAGATTTTCTCTGTCAAATCCTCTGAGTAAATCTTCAAACAACTTGTACCTTTCAGAAATATCACCAAGTCTGACTATCTTCCATCCTTTCATTCTTCCATCAGTGAAAACTTCCCAGTCAATGATTGGATGTTTTACTTGTAAAGGTTTGATATATGAATATTCTGGAACAATCATCATCATGCTCTTGATCTTCTCATTGGTTAATCCTTCTTCTTCAGACTTTTGTTTCTTTGCAGCATCAGATTCAAGAACTTCTGGTTCTCTTTTCTTTTTCCTTGTCATGTCCTCTCTGATTGGAGTATTCAGTCTTGCATATGTTTCAAAGAATTTCCTTTCAATCTCAGCATCTGTCCATCCAGTAAAGTCACTCATCTTGTAATTAGCTTGATTCTTCAAATAGTGCTTCATGAAATTGAGTTTTTCCTTCTTGGTAGGCAACTTTGTCTTGTAACCTGACTTTTGCCTTTCTCTGATTCTGTGCATTAAGTCACTCCAAGTAGCTTCTTTGTTTGTCTTCAAGATAAATTCTTTGAGTTCCTCTGACTTTTCTTCTTCATTTAACTCCTGATCTTTAAGAATCATCACAGCATGAGCTTTTATAATACAATCAGAATCCAACAAGTATTGAAGTTGCTCATTGAACTCTTCTTGATTAAAATCTTCGGTTCTTGTTCTATCCATGAAACCAGCTATGTTCCTTTCATCATCAGCAGCCATTTTCCTTGCTAATTCCTCATCTTGAGCTATCTGAGCTTTCTTAGCTTTTTCATCAGCCAAATCTTTTTCTATCATTTTCCTTGCTACTTCTGCATCAAAGTCTATCTGAACTTGAGTTTTTGGTTTTGTTGTCTTGAGCCTTTCAAGTTCTTGAGCTGCTTCCTCTTCCTCTTGTGTCATAGCCTTTTTACCTTTGTCTGCTCTTTTTCTTTCATAAACTAGCTCAGCTAAAGTGTCACCAGTTGGAACTGTCTCATGCTCTGTCTCAGCAGTTGGAACTGCTTCAACAGTTGGAACTTTTTCAGCTTCTTGGGTATCAGTCTGAACTGCTTCATGTGTCTGTTCTTCTTCTTCCATATCTACATTACCAGAACCCTTATCAAGTTGTTCTTCTTCTTCTTCATTTTGCCTCCCCTGAGAACTTGATCCATCCTTGTCTTTACCAAATTTCCTCCCCTGTTTGGAAGAATTTCCACCATCAGCATCATCTGAATCATCTGAGTTATCACTAGAAGAATCATCATCCAATACCATTCTTTTCCTTTTCTACTTGAGTTGATCTTTCAGCTTTTTCACCTTTAAAGATAACCTGGTAAAAATTTTAGCAGAATTCTCCTTGTGGGCTTTGAGCTCCTCCTTGGTGCTTGTAAGATCTGTCTCCAAACTATCAACTTGGGCAGCTAGCTTGGTACATAATTCCATCAATGCATTTTGGTTAGAGCTACCCTCATCACTTCTAGCTGTGTGACCTGCTAGGAGAGGTGAATCATGGGGAAAGGATCTAGGAATCACTCTGGGTGTTTCCCTTCTCCTATAAGTGATGTGAAATTGAAATGTTTGGGTTCTTTCAAGTACTTGAGTGGATGTGTGATGGGGATCAGTTGGAACTGCTGACCCTTCACCCAACTCAGTTTGAAGCATTTGAGGAAACAATGGAACTGGTTCCCCTTGAAAAAGTCTACTAGCCATAGCCATGTTTTGAAAAACTTTTGATTGAAGGCTAGGAGTAGCAAAAATTTCTGTTGGTTTTGTAAGCAGGTATGTCTTTTTATTCAAAAGTGTTTGAACAAACCTTGGATACATTAGAAACTTGGTTTTGCTGTTTACATTGGATGCCATACCCTCAAAAATAAATTTTGAAAAGTTAAAAACCTTGTTTGTAGACAAACAAATGAGAGCAATAGCAATATTGCTACTGAACTGCTCCCAAGCAGTCTTTTTAGGACTTAAACAATGTAAAAGGGTATGTATCAAAAATCTCCATTGAGGTGAGAAACATCCTTGTTGAAAAGTTAATTTGTGTTCGGATGTATCATACCCTATTTTGGTAAGTTCTTGCCATATTTCAGTGTTGTGCATAGTATTGATACCATCTGAGTCTTTTAATTTAAAATGTCTCCTAAGTATAGACTCGGTAACAACAAAAGATACACCATCCACTTCAGAATGAATTTCTAAGTCTCCATCTTCACTAGTCAAGACAGTAGCATTCTGCCAGAACTGTGTGATGTGCGAGACATAAAGAGTAGGAGAAACAGTTAGAGCATACCTTATGTGAGAGTGGTTCAGAAATTCCACAATCTCATAAAATTTTGGTCCATCTCCTTCCTCTATTTTCTCAAGAAACGCAACCTGATTGTGACGCTTAACAAATTCCAATCCAGCCATTTTTAGTGATGAAGAAAGAAAAATTATAGCAATAAGGTGATCGTTTAGAGTGGAATTTGAGGTTTTATGTAGCCTATTGGAGTTTATAGGTACTGTTTAGGGTTTTGCGAAATAAGCGTATGAGATAAATTATCTTTAAAAATAGAATAAATAAATTTATGGTAAAAAGATAATTATCTTTTAGAAAAATCCCAATAAGTACCATAAGAATAACGGTTTTACCCCAACGGCTATAAAATTAATTACTGACAGATTTTTACAACGGCTAGTTGAGCCGTACTAACTTTTTACTAACCGTACCAACTGTTGGAAAAATTTTGTTGAGCCGTATTAACTTTTCAAAAAGGATTTTAAAATACCATGGCTCAAACATAGTTTTTAGCAAACTATCAGCTATCAACAGATTTGATATGTCTTTACCAATAGCCGTTTGCTTTGGACTAGCCAACTCTTCACAGTTAGATATGGTGAGCTGATAACCATACAATTTTTGGTAAATTGTCAACCATCAACGAATTTGATTAGTCTTTACCAGATACCGTTTGCTCTGGACTAGTTGGTTCTTATGTGGGTTAGACATGGTGAACCAATAACCATTTGTTGTGTGCAAAGATCACACACTCAGCTTCAAATCACCATACAGTCCAAAACATAAAGCATTTAATTCCTTGGTGCTTATCATCCAAAACCTGCAAGTGTTAGTCCAAAAACAAAGAAACAAGATACAAGCATATGACTAACATTGCACATAACAAGAAAAATTAATTTCCTTGTGGTACCCAAGCCAAAACAGACTTAGGCTTTCCTCTTGCATCAACATAATTCATTCTTTTCAAAACAATTTTAGCACCATTGGGTTTGATGGGTCTCCAAACCCAACATGCTGATGCATTCACTCCAGTACCCATATTTCCCTTAGTAGTGTTTTTATTAACACCAGTACCAGTTACTCTGCTAGCAGTTGGAACTGCTGGCTTGGCAGTTGTTACCTTGGGTTTCCAAACTTGGTTTTTCACTACTTGTCTGTTTTGAAATGGTCTTTTAACAGTTGTTGGTGCTGATTTGGAAAACATTTTTGCACCTTGAACTGTTGGCCTTGGGTTAACAGGTCTAATAGGTCTGACAGTTTGAACTGCTGGTCTAGCAGTATGAACTGCTTTGGGTCCAGACCTTAAAAGAACTGATCTAGGTATCATTCTAGTGTTTGTTGGGTGAGTGGGAGGTCTAACAGTGTTCACCCTAGGACTTGAATACCTATTTACCCATTTATCACAAAAGGCTGCAAGATGGTCAAAGCTACCACACGAGTAACAAGCTTTCCTATAGCAGACAAAATCATCCCCTAATTTGTGAGATTTGAGGTCATTCCAATTTCTTTGGTTACCTCTTGGCTTGTTTGTGGTTCTATACATTTCTGCATACCTAATTGTTGGTCTAAAAGGTTTGGCATTTGATCTAGGCCTAACAGTCTCAGGTTTAACCATCTTTAGAACTTTTGGTTCCTCCACTTTAATACTAACAAGTTTAACCACAGCCTGATTATCCTCATCATCAGAAGTTCATTCCTCAATGGTTGGAGCATCTGAGTCCTTAGCTGAGGACACCTTATCCTCAGAAAACGAGGCATCACTTGCACTTTCATACACAGGTTTATCAACTACATTCTCTTTAGGTTGAGGACCATATTTAAGCTCAGGTAGTTGAAATTCAGGTAGTCCTGTGTGTTCTAAGTCTATGCCTGGGGGTGTTGGAATTCCTCTATAGGGAGGTGGAACTGACTTATAACCTAGGTCTGACTTAGCTTTATTAAGAATCTGACACTCAACAATCTTACTAACACCCTGAGTTGCAAATTCTAGTGTGTCAACAGTCATTTGAATGTTCTTTTTTGCTTTCTTAACCTGTTCTAGCTCATGTTTCAACACAATAATTTCATTCTCTCTAAACATTAAGTCTCTCTTAACAATAATCATATCATCAGAAAACTTTGACTCATTACTTTTATAATGAACAATTTGTTCTTCTAACACAGCTAAAGCCCTCTTATGATTTGCTAAGTTAAAAGCAGTTTGGGTTAGCTCTTTTCTCTGATCCTCATATCTTTTCTTAAGAGTTTCTAGATCTTTTAAAGCTTCACAAGATTTAGAACATTTAGAAACTTGTACCTCAGAGTCTGAAAATGCCATGAGAGCAATCTCTTTAGATGCTTCTGCTTCCTCCTCTGCAATGTAGCTCCAGTCAAACCCTAAGCCATCAATGGCAACCATGGCTTTTGAGCTTGAATCAGTAACCTCCACAACCCTTGACTTGCTTCCATATCCTCTGCTCTTTCCATCTTGTTGTCTTGGCAATCTGCACTCCCTTGAATAATGACCTTTCTTGTGGCAATTGAAACACTCAATCTTGGACTTGTCATACCCTGCAACATCATTGCTGTTTATGACAATCTTCTTGCCAGTCTTCTTCAAAAATCTCTTAGCTCTCAAGCTGAGAAGAGAGAGCTGCCACTTGATATCCATCTCTTCAATATCATCTTCATCAATCTCTTGAAGATCTGAATGAGTCAACATACTTCCATTGTGCTGAGTAGTCAAGAAAGCACAATAAGTATTCTCATTCAAGAGTCCATTAGTACTGCTTGTTAGGAATTAAATATTCATGAAGTTCTTAATCGGGAAATACTCCAAGTATGTTTCTGCTGATGATGTTAACTCTGCTGTTTAGTACATTGACTCTGCTGTTTAGTGCAATGACTCTGCTGATAGGCTTAACAACTCTGCTGATGATTCTACTAATAGCGATAGATTGTTCCTGCTGATAGAGAACACTCTGCTGTTTAAGAGGATAAGATCAAGAAGATATTTATTGTATTTTGGTCAAACATATACGGTAGATAATATCTTACTCCATGTGCTTAGTTAACAAGTTGTATACATAGATACATGTTGTATCTTATGTACTGACACCAATATGCATAAGTTAACAAAGTAAGTCGGTCAAGACTTTTAGCAAATTTGTAAAGATCTCCTGCAATTATAAAAGAGATCTTAGACTTGGATATTAAAGAGACACAGTGACACACACACATGCACATGCATAACTGTTAGAACAAGAACAAAAATAATATCACAAGTTGTAACATAAGATTCAAGGTTTTGTAACCCTAGTGAGTAACACAAGATCACTCGTATTATTTGGAATAATATTGAATCGTTTAGTGAAATACTTTCTTTGTTCATTGTTAAGTAACAAACATAATTCTTCCATTTCCATAACATACATAACCTTCTAAGTGTGATTAAGTAAATTCCGCGTGCTTAATCATATTAAGTCAATATATCTCATACACAAAGACAAAAGGTTTAACCACCTTAACCGTGTACGATCCAAGACCCATCCCCACACTGCTTGAAGTGCTAGCAGTACCAATATTGGAACTAGCAGTACCAACTGCTCCAGTCACTTGAACTTCTTCATCTGGACTTGAGGTACTGGGAGTTGATACAAAGGCCAAATTCCCTGAGCTTGAGCTTGATCCAGCAGACTTCTTAATATCATGTTCAACTATCTTGAAGTTGCTATAGAGATCCATTAAGCTCATGGAATCTATATCAGGCTTGTTTTTCCATACAACCACATGCATAGCCCATTCAGTTGGTAGACTCCTCAGAAATTTGGAGTTGAGATCTTCCTGAGGCATCTCAATTCCTAGAACAGCCAATTGACTCACTAGTTTTTGAAGTCTATTAAACATATGATCTAGTGACTCGTTGCTTGTTGCTGAAAAATTCTCAAACTGTTGCTTGAGAAGGGTCTTCTGAGTTTTCTTGGTGGCTTCGTTCCCACCATATCTTGCAACAATAGCTTCAAAAAGGGTTTTAGCACACTTAAACTTGCTAAAATTCAACAACTGATCATTGAGAATAGTCATCAGAAGCAAACTTCTCGCCTTAACATCATTCTTGTGTTGTGCCTTCTCTTCAGTAGTGGTTGGCTTAGTTTGCACCTTAGTTTCAGTGACACCCTCAACAACGGTTGTTGTAGTTGCAGGTTTGAACGAATTCCCATCCTCAATAATCTCCCAGAGAGTATAATCTTGAACTTGGAAGAACTGCTCAATTCTTAATCTCCACATATCGAACTCATTGGGTTTAAGCATTGGAAGCTTAGTAGCAATATTAGTCTGACTTGTTGTTGTCTCCATGTCCATCTTCTTCTTAACAAATTCGTCTGGATCTTCTAAACCAAAGTATCAGTAACCTGTCTCTGATACCACTTGACCGGATCTACACTCACTCCTTGTGTTAGATGTATACTTTGAATGATGTCTAGTCTAGCACGCGGAATTTACTAGCTAGCACTTAGAAGATTTGTTTGTTTGTGTTTTGTATTAATGAATCAACAATGAATGAACAAGGAACACAATATACTTCAACTTCAACGATTCAATATTATTAATGAATAATACGAGTGATCTCCTATCATTAGGGTTTACAACCTTGAATCTTAACAAAACAATACGCACTAATTCTTTTCTAACATTCTTATCAAAACTTTAACCTAGGCAATCCTTTTTTAGACTAAGGATTCCTTTACAAGATAACTATCAACCTAATCGTATAAGATATACACAATATCTTTTCTATAATTATCCTACACAAAAACATAAACCGTACTAACTTCTTCATACAAACAGTACGAACTGCTTATGTCTTCAAAACTCATCAGCAGTACTAAATTTCTTTTCAACCGTACTAACTGCTTAAGCTTAATTTCCTAACAGGATAGGATAGAGTTCTTAAAACACCAAACATCATACGAGTTGACTAGTCCGAGCATTGCATCATTACTCCTTAATTATGCATAGCCTGATCACCTATGCCTAATTCGGGAAGAATCATGCAATGATGGGAGTAGTAGTCTCGGATCATGTTTTGGTTATGCCCTAAGAGTCTGATCACCTGAAATTGCATTAGTCGTGTGTGTATGCATGTCATGTTCGAACAGCCCTGTTTATATTACCATACTTTATATAGACATATATGCCTTCCCCCTTGCTACATTATGACCTAATAAACTAAGCACGTCTTTGTTCCCGTCACGTCACAATCGCTACGTCTCTAAAGCCGTCACACCATCCGCCATCGTCCACGTATAACTCAATGTTTTTTGGCCTATTGAAGAATCATGACTACAAGGAACACCCGCTCAGGAAGCATCAACAATGAAGCCCCAAGAGACAGTGCTGCTGGGTTGGCGGATCTTCTAACTCAGATCGTCGCACACATTGATGCAGGGCGAACCAATGAAGGAGCTAGTACCTCGACCAACGGCCATGGATGCAGCTATAAGACTTTTACGACAACGACTAATTTGAGACCTGACGTTATAAGCCTTAATTGAACTTCTAGCCTTTCTTGCTAACCTAAATCATTACTATTCGTTGATTTGATTTGGCCTAGACAATTCCAAACTTGAGCCAACCCTTCAAGAGGCCTTCAACTAAGATGTTAAAATCTTCCCTTCGAACAACTTGTTTCCAGCTTGATCTAGCGACAGTTCTTGTTTGATGAGTTGCGAAAATCAAGGTAGAATCAAGTTGTTACTCAAATATGTTCAACGTAAACTCCTAACAATTCCCGGTTAGGGAGTTGTGAGATTAAGTTATAATACACTAACTAAAGGTCACTTGAGGGCTAAGCTCGATAATGAAAAAGTTAACCGTCCAATCTAGCCGTGAGGACGAACGCCAATAGAGTGGACGGACTGAATCTTGAGGACGAGATTCTTTTTAAGGCTGGTAGACTATAACAACCCGCAATTTTTAGGCTATTATTTTAATCAAATAATGAAAATTAAATGATTTCTGACGATTTCTGATTTAAAAATGAAAGGTTATCTTGTTTTTCTGAAAAACTGACACCGCACGTAAACCGACACAAATTTAGTAAAGGTTGAACTGTAAAATTCATTTTTAGGAGTCAACAAATCTGTAGAAAGCTTAATAGCCAAGGTCTCTAGTCATGGGTCATGCTCAAAATGTGTTTGTGGTTATGTCTAAAAAGAAAGGTCTATTTTTAAAACATGTTAGTGAGTGTTCATTGGCCTTTAGTCTCGTTCCTTGCTTGAATTCAAAGGATTCACTTGAGTTCGTGTTTGTGATGGTGTTGTAGTCGAGTCGAGTAGTACTCAACTCGAGTCTTAGCAAGGCCATTCAAGCCCTTGAATGAACTCCAATAATCCTATTTCATATTGTGATCATAAGCCTAGTTAGTAACACTTGTTTGGAAATCGACATTCTAGTCGGTTTCAACATCACTCACAAGTGTTTGGTTCATTGGTTCCCAACAAGACCAAAATACTAGTGCCTCTTGTACCAAGAACCTTGGTCAAGGTCCCGTCTTAACCCATTAATCCTTGCCAAATCTGCTCGAAATTAGGAGCACAAAAAGAACTCTCCAACATGGGTCAAAATACCTTCTTATGTGTTGTGTTCCTTCATCCCAGCGAGGGAAATGAAATAAGGGACCAACACTGTATGGATTTATTTCCCAAAACTAAAAGTCTGTATATTTTGTGTGTGGGCTTATCTTAAATCATGAAACTGTACAAAAGTTGTGTATGGGCCGAAGCCCATTAACCAGATGGGTTAGCATTTTATTGACCTTTACTTTTTGTCCTTAACAGGTCGCAGCCTATGAACACTAAGAGCCCAAATCGCTAGCCTGTTTCACTATGTCGCGTGGGCCACAGCCCTTTTCCCACTCCTCAACACACACATCTCCCATTTATAACTCGACACATTTTTATTAAACTTGTGATCATTTATATATACTTGACGACTGCATATAAAAGAACTCGACAAGAAATAAATATCGCAATTGAAGTTTGATAATTATTACATACTTTACAGATAAAAATACAAACACGACATGAACTTTTAAAATAAGGACATTTGCGAGAAACTTGATTTCAAACACTTAACTTTTAAACATTATGTATATATGTATATATGCGACGTGAAAATATTTAAAATGAAAAGACATCAATTTTTTTACTATTGACAACTTAATTATATACGAGAAAATGTTTAAATTTAAAGTCATAAACTAACTAGATGTTTTTCATTACTTACAACTTGAAACGGTCATGTCAAAACTTATATAAGTCAAGTAAATGAGAATGATTATTTTCTTTCAAACTTCAAACTTGTTAAAACGATATTATCTCGCAAATACAAATTATAACTCACCTTATACTGGTGAAAACTTTTCAACTTCACATTTTTCCACGAAGACCATATGTATATATATGAAAGTATATAAACACACGTATATTCACTTAATGCCAACATTTCCTATATGCCATTCACGCTGTCATTCAATAATTATTATCCTTCGTGCGTAGTTTTCCGGTCTTTGTCAATTCGAAGGATCACTATCCTTATTCTTTTGTACGTTTGTACACTCCAATGAGCCAATTCCTACAAGTGTTAAAAACATTGTTTCGACTTAAATGTTGCCACACCAACAACACCAACATGAATTCTTTAAAACTATTGGAACTCTTGAATTTGAATTGTGAACTAAAACAAACCTTACTAATCTAGGTTGCGTGTTGGTGTTGAACTTTATCTGAACTATTGTAATATCTTACTGCTATATGCCGAGGTGAGTATGTTTGGGGTGGAATGCATGACTTAAATTTTAATTGAACTTATGACATATATTTTTACTTGAACTCTTAGAAATTGAATTTGAACCTTAAGACACTATTTTGAGCTTATGACTTGTTTTGAACTTTATGTGCCGTACGTACTAAATATAAAGTCTCCCATGTTCGGAGCAGTGCAAAGTCTCCCATGTTCGGAGCAATTTTGACAATAATTCTCGCCATGTCGGTGAGTGACAATAATTCTCACCTAGATGGTGGAGTGACAAAGTCTCCCATGTTGGGAGCAATTTTGACAATAATTCTCTCCATGTCGGTGAGTGACAATAATTCTCGCCTAGGTGGTGGAGTGACGAAGACTCCCTTGTTCGGAGCAGTCGTTATTTATTATGTACATGGCATTTTTATTGTGAACCTAAAAAACATGTACGTTTGACTATAAGACGTAAAATTTTCTATATAATGGTTGTGTAACCATAGGTTACAAGTCTTGTATGGGCAGGACTTGTAACTGAATGGTTGACACTGTCTCTACCATTTGTACCATTTTAAAAAAAAAACCTTGGACTTCTTTTAACAAAACCTGTATACTCACCAAATATTTTCATAGTTGACCCGTTTTCTCATGCATTTCAGGTGATCGCTAGTAAGTGTATTTTATGAAGACATTAGCATTAAGGAGTCTTCATCTATCATGTCTAATTGGATGAAATAAAAGTGTTATCTTTTGGAAATCAAACTATTATGTTTCAAATGCCGTTGTAGGCTAAAACAATGTTGTATTAATGTATTGTTTCTTTAAATTTTAAATTATGGTATTGTTCTATATCACTCTGCGATGTATATTGATTTCGTAGCACCCCAGGACCCGAATGCTTCCGCAAAACCACATTTTTGGGGGTGTTACACGACCCACGTCTTAAGGAATCGATTCGTGAAAGGAATCTCCTTGGCGGGATTTTCAGCACTTACAAGCTTAGACTTTGAGAGAATTACCAGCATAGTGTGAAAACCCTCTCTAATCCTTACAAAGGCTGTTCCTGAATTGGATACCCTCAAGAAGGCTTACAACAGATATACCGAAGTATACCCACAATTCAGGTGAGCCGCTGAAGTATACCGGAGTATCACTTCACGACTGTAGACCATTTGTAACAAGTAACCATCATGATAGATATGGCAAGATCCGTAGATCTCATAAAGACTCTTACAACTTGTGTTCTTAATTAGGCGAACACAAGTGTATTATATTGGAAGTGTATCCTAAGAGATCTTTAATGAATCTTATGGCTCTAGACTTGCTTATGTGCGTTTTGGTTTTAGTCGTCGAAGGCATGGAGCAGAGTGCTACCTTTTCAATATCAACGCATCTCGGAGTGAGAGGCCGATAGATTGTGCAAGGTTCTCCGTGAGAAATGAAATAAATATCTTTTAAGAGATACCTGAGTGGCTAGGAGGGGTTGTGCAGCGCGTCACTGGGTCAATGACGTCTTGTCTTCAATACCGGTATCATATTTGGGATAAACGATAGTAGATGTATTGAGCCGGTTTCTGTCCTAAGTTTTCATGGAGGGCTATTTCTTTTCACCCTTTCATAAACTTTTCTTTTTAATTCTTCAACCCCTTCTTTCTCATTTATCATTTACTCATTTTTTCAATCATACCTAAGGACTACTAATTCTAATCTATTGGAATTGTCCTTGGGTAGATCCCTCCGGCTCTAGCGGATCATAGGACATAAACCTAACCATAATCACCTTATTACTCCATGATTATCCTAGATTTATTGATCACATGCCATAAAACTTTTTGTAAAAATCTCTCAAAATGTTTATGATTATAAAACTCATTTTTGTTAAAACTTCGAGAGTTTTGTATTTTTCAGAAATATTCCCCTTTCACATATGCTCATAAGTTTTAAGATAAATTTGCACATGTCGGGTGGAGTTCGCACTTTTTGAATTGATTGATTTTCAGTGAATATGACCGTTGCGAGACACGTTTACATCACTAGTTAGACTAGCTTGAAATTATTACCCGTCCTGGTCATATTCAAAGAGAATCTTTCGAAATGGTACATTCTACTTAGACAAGTCCTATTCGTGACACGCTTACATCACTGGTTAGACCAGCTTGAAGTTATTACCCGTCCAGGACATGTCTTTTCGACTACTGACAATTAATCTTCGTCAATTCATTGGTTATATCTGAGTCGAGCTCATTTGAGATTCAACTACAATCTTTACACATTTTGATCACATTTTAATCACGTCTTCAGTCAAACAAACACTCCTAAGTTATGTTATAGATGTTTTAATTTGTGGTCTTTGGCATGAGTAACCTTTTTTATATAAAAAAAATCAGATGTTTTAACCGGCTAGTCTATGGGTTTTGATTTTACCTACACAAACTTAAATCGATTATACCTTCTTATTATATCAAGTTTGTTTGCATCAAATATGATTAGAACTTTATACCCTTCGCACTTTGATGATGTTGATTGTAATGTTGCCACTTGCTAACTTTATCACCTTTAGTTTAGGTTTGTTTTGCTTTATTAGCCCTTGTTTTTAGTCTTGCCCGAGTTTATTGATTCAAATGCAATCCATACAAGATGTAGTCCATTTAAATTGGTCGCCTTGTTTCATGTATCTTTCTTATAATTTTGACAAGATAATTCATTTGAAGATCTTTTATGAAATGCAAGGATTTTATTAGGCACCAAAAGCCAAGAAAAAGAGAGTTTTTTATGTGACCATAGTTGTTTTAAAATTTATTTAACAAAATATAGTACTTTCAAATTTATTTAACAAAATGTAGTACTTTTACATAAAACATAGTTTTTGAAAAAAACAAACAAACTCAAAGCATCACATGGCATACAACTGATCGATCATTAAAAAAAAGTTATTGGATTCAGTCATTTTTAATGGAATATATATTGTATATACGGATTAACAAAAAACACACATTAAATATACTTTCTTAATGCTGATGACGAATACTTTTTGAAGGAGAATAGACTCAGCTCTTATTCTTGACTACTTTGGAAGGGTGTTCCACAGTCCACGCGAAAATAAAACTCGCTTGATCTGCCCTCCATGTTGAACTGCCAAAACAAGTACCAAATAAGATAGTAACTAATAATATAAGAAAACATCCAATTACAAGTGACATGCAGGTAAACGGGCCACAAGTTGCGCTGCTACCAAATCAGAAGCAAGGAAACAAAAATGGCATTGTCTTTAGCCATACAAATAGAAATTACGAAAAATCATTATAATCTTACCTCATTAATCGAAGAGCTACTATTAGTTATCTTCATGGAAAAGGATCCCTTAAATAAGCACGCCACTTGTTAATAAACGGCAACTCATTTTGATTCAAACTCGGAAGTAGGCGATTTTGAAGGATGTTGATTATATGTGTTTTTTGGTCTCGCCGAGAAGTTGGCTTGCAACGAAGACACTAGCCTCCATTTTCTCTATCTCGCTAGTGTGGCATTTCATTGCTATGACTTGGGGCAAGCTTGTGAAACAAGCAGCCAATATATCAGAGATCATGGATGTTAATGACTCAAATAGTTCCTCTTGCCTAACTTTGTTAATCGTATGAGCATTGAGAAAAAAAAATGATGTTCTTGCCTTTCCGTCTCCAATATTTGAAAGTCATTTTCATCTCGCTTTGGCATATCTGCAGGAGCATAATGCTAAGGTTTTTTGTAAAAATTATGGATTATGTAAAAGTACTACATTTTGTTAAATAAATTTGAAAGTACTATGTTTTGTTAAATAAATTTTAAAATAACTATGGTCACATAAAAAACTCAAGAAAAAGATTATAAAGGAGTCTTTAAGATAGAGAGACAAAATATAAAATGAAAATACCTTAAGAAATAAGGAGAGACATAGACTAGAGACTACATTTCCTAGGTCATTGATCCAGTTTTCCTTGTGCCAAAAACCTTTGTTGACGATGGGAGATCCTAAGCAAAAGTAGCAATTGAATATGAGGGAAAGGGTCGGTGCATGATCTAGGGGGTGTTTGTGTAAGCTTATAGAGAGACAAAATATAAAATGAAAATACCTTAAGAAATAAGGAGAGACATAGACTAGAGACTACATTTCCTAGGTCATTGATCCAGTTTTCCTTGTGCCAAAAACCTTTGTTGACGATGGGAGATCCTAAGCAAAAGTAGCAATTGAATATGAGGGAAAGGGTCGGTGCATGATCTAGGGGGTGTTTGTGTAAGCTTATATGTGGGCTTACGAGCTTATTTAATTTCGGCTCATATTTCATGAGCCTTAGTTTTTCGGCTTATTTTGAGACTTATGAGCTTATATATTTTATCACATCATAATAAACTTATACAAGCACACAAGTTTCAAAATAAGCCGAAAAATTGAGAGTTATGAAATATAAGTCGAAAAAAATATAAGCTCATAAGCCACGTATAAGCTTAAACAGACACCCCCTAAGATGAAGTCCCGACACATATAATTCATGGCCGAATGAAACATCGTGCCAGTCTCTCAGGCTGAACCCCCTTGCGTTAGATTAGGTTGTATAGCTAACTTAATATATTAAAATACTGATTAGAATAACTAGATAATACGTTCCACTCTTAGTGATCGACACTCTACTTACCATTATATTCATACTGACCGGGTACACTGCTCGTTAAGTGTGTGTGTTATTGATAAGTCGGCTAAATATAAATTTAAAACTTGAGTAGGCATTAATACTGCTAAACCGCAACGACACATCGCACGCATCAAGTTTTTGGCGCCGTTGCCGGGGAGTGAATTGTTATTATCTGTTAATTTGATTAGTATTTTAATTAGGTTTTTAATTTTTTTTATCTAACCGCTAATTCTGTTGTGTATTAGATTAAATTGCATTCATTGTATTATTTTGCATATTTTCTGTTTTTGTGTGTTATTTGTTTTCTTTGTGTTTATTTTCGTTTGTGTTTTTATTTGTTTTTATTTTTTCGTATTTTCTGTGTTCTGCTATCGTTGTACTGAGCTAAATCAAACGATACGGCGCATCTGATCTCTCAGATACGGCGTATTGCGTTTAATTTTTATAAAATACAACGCGTTTAATTAATTCGATACGACGCATCTTTTCCCCAAGATACGGCGTATCTGTTTTTGATAAAAAAAAATTTCTAAACGTTAACGCCATACGACGCATCTGCTTTAGCAGATACGGCGTATCTATTATTTTAACTAAAAACAGTTTTCGAATTATTAAACAGATACGGCGTATCGATTTTTATCGATACGGCGCATCTTCTGAATCAAAAATCTTATATTTTGAAACGTAACGAAAATACGGCGCATTAACTTTTGTTAATACGACGCATTTAATTTTAAATAAATATCGATTTTTGATAATTAAAACAGATACGGCGCATTCTAATTTCTAAGCGGCGTATCTATTTTCTGAATAAAGTCTGATTTAATTTTAACGATTATAAGATACGGCGTATCCAACTTTTTGGATACGGCGCATCGTCTACAGATATCAGCAACTTTTATTTTTCTTATCTCCGAACGGAAAATACTCTGACCCTTATACTTGGAAACTTTTACTTTGAAATCTACCTCTCTTTAATTTTCAGGAACAATGTTCGATATTTTCCCCAACTTGTTCGGAAGACCCCGAAGAAATCTTACCATGGAAGAGTTTGCACTACAAATCGCTCAAGCCAATGAAATAGAACATCATGAAGCAAGAAACTTTATTAATGAATTCAAAGGCAGTCATGAGCTGTTACTAAAGGAACAAAATAACATGATTTATGGATTGGCAATTGAAGTGCACCAATTGTCAACGGTGCTTAACAGGGTTCTTTTGGTAAAGCAAGACTTGAAAGGGATTACAACTAGAGGCGGAAAGTCAACCTTTCAAATCGGAGAGACACCCGAGGATGACGATACAAACAAGATTTCCCCTGAATCTTTATCACCTGAGCAAGAGCAACCAAAAGAGACTGATCCAGAACCTGTAATCAGAGAAGAACCTTCTGTTGAACCTAAACGATCAACACTACCTTTCCCACATAGGGTAAGAAAAGAGAAAGAAGATGCCTATCAAAAGAAATTCCTGGAGAATCTCAAGCAGCTGCAGCTAAGCATACCATTTATGGAAGCCCTGGTGCAAATGCCAAAATATGCTAAATATCTGAAGAGCTTGCTTACAAACAAGTCTAAACTTGAAGAGGCTTGCACTATAACTATGGGAAAAAGAAGCTCAGCAGCATTGCTCAACAAACTTCCGTCTAAAGAAAAAGATCCAGGGAGTTTCACTATTCCTTGTCAAATTAAAAATTTGCATATTGAAAATGCTTTAGCCGACCTAGGAGCTAGTATAAGTCTTATGCCCTCTTCTATGTATGATAAATTAGGTCTTGGTGAACCAAAACCTACTAGGATGTGCTTAGAACTAGCTGATAGGTCCATATAATACCCATTAGGAATAGCTGAAAATATATTAATAAAAGTTGATAAATTTGAATTACCTATCGACTTTGTTATCCTCGATATTCCTGAAAATTCTAGAACTCCTATAATATTAGGACGACCATTTTTAGCCACTGCTAGGGCCATAATTGATTTTTTTAATAAAAAGATAACTCTTACCATAGGAAAAGATGAGGTTGAGTTTAACATGGAACAATCTATGAGTAAAGATAATTCCGATGACGATGAATGCTATAATATCGATGTTTCTGATGACACGATTAATCAATTTACTCAGAAATTGTTAAAAAGTAATTTACTTGATTCTTTTCTGCTTAAAAATCTAGAAAACACAATTGCTATAGAAGATCAAGTTGAAGAGAATACTATTGATAATGATTTAGCTACTGACTATGCTGTATTTAATGCCATACGGCGCATCGAAAATATCGATGCGGCGCATCTATCTAATGACAGCAGCGATATAGTTAAAGAACATGTTTATTCCGCTAGTGCTACTGAAATTGATAATGTTAAACCTGTGCTTAAGGATCTCCCTTCTACTTTGGAGTATGCCTATTTAAATGGAAATACTAATTCGCCCGTTATTATTGCATCTGATTTAACGCCAAAAGAAAAAGAATCCCTTTTGCAGGTACTATATAAACGAAGAGGAGCATTAGCGTGGAGTATGTCTGATATTAAGGGAATTAGCCCGTCATTTTGTACGCATAAAATCCTTATGGAGGATGAATTCAAGCCAACTATCCAACCTCAAAGGCGTTTGAATCCAAAAGTCCAAGATGTGGTGAAAAATGAAATTGTGAAATTACTTGACTCCGGACTTATCTACCCAATTTCCGACAGCTCGTGGGTCAGTCCTATCCACGTTGTACCAAAAAAGGGAGGAATGACGGTGGTACTCAATGACGATAATGAACTAATCCCTTCAAGAACCGTTACTGGATGGAGAGTTTGCATCGACTATCGCAAACTCAATGATGCTACGCGAAAAGATCACTTCCCTCTTCCATTTATTGATCAAATGTTAAAAAGACTATCAGGTCATGATTATTATTGTTTTTTAGATGGTTTTTCAGGTTTCTTCCAAATACCCATAGCCCCCGAGGATCAAGAGAAGACGACTTTCACCTGCCCTTATGGAACCTTCGCCTATAGGAGAATGCCGTTCGGACTATGCAACGCCCCTGCTACTTTCCAACGTTGTATGACGGCTATCTTCCATGATATGGTAGAAGACTTTATGGAAGTCTTCATGGACGACTTCTCGGTGTTCGGTAACTCATTTAGTGATTGTCTATTTAAACTTGATAAAATGCTTGCTAGGTGTGAAGAAACTAACCTTGTTCTTAATTGGGAAAAATGTTATTTTATGGTTAGAGAGGGAATTGTGTTAGGACATAAGATTTATGGGAAAGGTATAGAAGTCGATAAAGCTAAAATTGATGTAATTGCCAAACTACCTTACCCCACTAATGTAAAAGGTGTTAGAAGTTTTTTAGGGCATGCTGGATTCTATCGTAGGTTCATAAAGGATTTTTCAATGATATCTAGGCCTATGACCCAATTATTGCTAAAAGATGCGAAGTTTGACTTTTCTAAAGATTGCAAAAAGGCATTTAACATACTTAAAGAAAAACTAACTTCTGCACCAATTATAATTTCACCGGATTGGAATATGCCTTTTGAACTAATGTGTGATGCTAGTGATTTTGTTGTTGGAGCTGTACTTGGTCAAAAGATTGATAAGAAATTTAAGCCAATTTATTATGCTAGCAAAACACTGAATAATGCCCAAGAACATTACACCACCACGGAAAAAGAACTTTTAGCAGTAGTTTTTGCATTCGATAAATTTAGATCATACCTTATATTGTCAAAAACTATGGTTTACACTGACCATTCTGCTTTGAAGTATTTGTTCAATAAACAGGATGCCAAGCCACGGCTTATTAGGTGGGTTTTATTGCTCCAAGGATTCGATATTGAAATTAAAGATAAAAAGGGTGCCGAGAATCTAGCTGCTGACCACTTATCTAGACTTGAAAACCCTAATATGGAGGTGCTTGACGAAAGGGAAATAGCTGATGACTTTCCTGATGAACACCTTATGATGGTAGGAATTAAGAGCAATAATAATGGACCATGGTATGCCGACTTTATAAACTTTATTGTTGCAAATGAAATTCCAAAAGGGCTAACATCCGAAGCGAAAAGAAGGTTTCTAACTCGCGCTGGCGAGTATATTTGGGATGAACCTTATGCCTTTAAATTATGTCCTGACAATATTATACGAAGATGCGTAGATGGTGATGACATCCCAGCAATATTGGCACATTGCCATTCAGGGCCAACGGGGGGACATCACGGGGGGGGGGGGGGGGCATCACGGTGCAGTCATAACAAGAAGAAAGATCCTTGATGCAGGATTTTATTGGCCCACTATGTTGGATGATGCAAAAGACTATATAAAAGGATGTGATGCGTGTCAACGATCCGGGAATATAAAATCAAGAAACGAAATGCCGCAAAACTATATCCATGTGTGTGAAGTTTTCGACATATGGGGATTGGACTTCATGGGACCGTTTCCTGAATCTAAAGGTAATAAATATATTTTGGTTGCTGTTGATTACGTATCAAAATGGGTCGAAGCGCAAGCATTACCAACAAACGACAGCAAGGTAGTACTTAAATTTTTGCAAAGTTTGTTCTCTAGGTTTGGAATTCCTAAGGCATTGATTAGTGATAGGGGAACACACTTTTGTAATCACCATCTGGGAAGAGCCTTGCAAAAATATGGAGTATATCATAGGGTTTCCACCGCGTACCATCCTCAATCCAATGGGCAAACTGAAGTAACCAATAGGGCTATAAAGCGAATTCTTGAAAAAACGACTGGATATAATCCAAAAGGGTGGTCTGACAAGTTAAATGATGCTTTATGGGCATTCCGTACAGCCTATAAGACACCAACGGGATGCACTCCATTTCGTCTTGTATACGGAAAAGCATGCCACCTACCGGTCGAAATTGAACAAAGTGCATATTGGGCTTTGACGAATTGTAATATGGATATGGAAGCTGCAACGAAGAACCGTTTCATGGAACTTAATGAACTCTATGAACTAAGAGATGAGGCCTACAAAAATACTAAGATCTACAAAGAAAGAACTAAAAGATGGCATGACTCGAGGTTACGTGGGGATAAAACGTTTACTATTGGAGAGAAAGTGCTATTATTTAATTCCAGATTAAAGATGTATCCTGGTAAACTTAAATCAAGATGGACGGGTCCGTTCGTTGTTAAGAAAGTGTATCCATATGGAACTATTGAAATATGCGATAAAAATGGTTATATATTCAAAGTAAACGGGCAACGTGTGAAGAAATACTTTGATAATAAAATTGAGGATAATGAGAACGAGGTGGTGGAGTTTGAACCTGAAGTATTGGAATAAAGAGCTGAACGTGAGTCTAACTTGAAGACTCTGGAATAAAGACAAGTGCTGACCGGGAGACAACCTGGAGAAATTTTTATTATTCTGTTTTTGTGTCGAGTCAGTCAGGCCGCAGAGGATACGGCGCATCTCAATTCTGAGATGCGACGCATCTCCTGCAATGGTAATATCTTTACTTTTTTCTGCATTTTTTATTTTCGACTTTAAAACTTTTTATCAGTTTATTTTAATGCGGCGCATCCCTGGTTAAGGATGCGGCGCATCTTCTATTCTGATCCGTATTTATTCCAGGCTCGATACGGCGTATCTTCTTCCATAAGATACGGCGCATCGACTGACCTGATGATTTTCATTTTAAATTTTTAAGTTTTATTTTAACTAACTACTAATGTATTATGCAAGTTTGAACCTTTCTTAACTTAGGTGTGTTTTAAAGCCTTGGTGGTATTATAGATTCCTGCATTTCCTGTGGATACATCTATTATGAAGCTTAAACGTTCTCATCCACAAGAAAGATGATTTTTGCTCTTATACTAATGGAGGATCATACCGAGCAAATCTCAGGGGAGTTTTTCTGTTCTAATTCTTTTATTTTCCAGTTTTTAACCTTTTATACAAACAACGAGGACGTTGTTTAACTTAAGTGGGGGGATTGAAGAATTAGAACACTTAACACTTACTTGTCCTAAACTTTTCAAATTATGCTTAAAATGTGCTTAATATATCAAAATTTAAAATTTTTAGCATGTTTTTGTTTAAAGTCTAAGTGCATTGCTGCACACATGACGTTATTTTCAAAAATTGTGATTTTTCAAAATTCACAAATCTATGAGTGTGCCGGTGACTTGTAAACTTTAGAACTTGGCTTGTATACTATTCGAGACCACCATAATAAGTATTATTTATATAATTGGAATGACTTGTCTAAATTGGTAAAATTTCTAGGATTACACCCAAATAGCCTTTATATGTTATGTGTTATTAGCTAACTACACTGGTTAGTTAACCCCCGTAAAAACCCTTTTGTTACTCTCATTTTTAGAGTAAGATACCCCTAGAAAAACACTCAGAGCCATTCCTTTCGTTTCTTACACCTTTGTTAAAATGTTTCGTTACACCCTTACACCTTAGCCTACCCTGTAGATTAAAATCCGTGGTTGGTTAATTGCTTTAGGCAAAGTGTGTTTCCTTACATTACCTGTGTTCGCGTGCGTAATTCATTATCTATGGTTAGGTCGGGAAATTGCACAATGCAATTGGAGTGAAAGTAAATATTGTATATCTTTGAGTTTATTTTTCGTGTGTTTACTACTTTCACTATTACCGTTATTTCTGAAGTCATGAAAAGTATGGAAAAATTATCCAGAATTATCATTATAGTGATGTGGTGAAACTTTACACATCCATGTTTATGTTAGTAGTTTAAAAAAAAAAAAAAAAAAAAAAAAAAAAAAAAAAAAAATCGAAAAAATAGAAAAGAAAAAGAAAAAAAGTAAGAGTTGGATGTTTGTTTAACCAACTTATGTGAAGTTTTGTATTAAGTGGTCGATATCACCACTATTTGTTGTATATTATATTTATGGATTGAATGGGAGTTGGCAGTTATGGGAACGCCAACTAAGGTTTATTCTTTGATTGAGATCTTGTTGAGTATAATTCGTGTCTACCTAAAGCGTGTGTTTCAAGTGTTAAAGCGTGAGTTATTCTATGATATGAGTCTTATTCATGGGATGGTTGGGATAGTGATTAACCACACTTAGGATTTTAATTTATCTGTTTTGTTTATTTTTCATTTTTACACCAATTTATATCCCAAATATTATCCATACCCTGTATTATTCTTTATCCAACCAAACCTTTGATTTATTGAGATTAGGGATTTGAGCAATCTTAAGTATCGTAGTCGTGGATTCGGCTATGTATTTATGATTTTGTCGCCCTTTTTGATATAATATTATTGGTAAAGTTTGGACCTATCTTTAGCCTGTTCGAGTTAAGGATTTGAGCAATTGCAAGTATCGTGTTCGTGGATTCGATCATGTATTTGTGATTTTGTCGCCTTTTCTGGAATTTGAGATTGATAGAGATTAAGAAGAATGATTAACCCTTAAACCTCAAAACCCTTTTTGCCGCTTTAGACTTGTTATTCCTTGGCTTTAGTGGGGGAGATGTGTATACTTGCCAAGCTTATGATAGAATATTCGTCACGACTGGACAGTTAAACGATTAGATTTGCTTTTATCAAATTATTTTATTTTACTTCTAATTCGTTAAGTGTTTAGTTGTGTGATTATGACAAAAATGAATACATGCTTAAATATAAAAATAAATCCTAATATCTTTTAGGATACATTTTCATAAGATTTAATCTAAGGTTTACTCGGGGACAAGTAAAGTTCAAGTGGGGGGATATTTGATGAACTCAAATAAGTACATTTTATTACTATCATTTATCCTATTAATTTGACTTGTTTTATTATATTATGTATGAGGATTGATACTTAATCGTTTACTTTTGTAATTCTCAGGTAAAAACAAGCATTTGGTGAAACTTGACGATTTTGGACTAATTATGGAGCAAAACAAGCAAGAAGTTAAGAGTCTACTGAAATGTACAAGATCAAGACGAATCTGCTCTAGATGCGCCGCATCTCACTTATTACATACGGCGCATCACTATCAAGATTTCACCAGATACGATCCAAGATACAAGAGGACATGCGCCGCATCCAAGAATGAAGATACGCCGCATCATCTGGCGGTGTACGAATATTCCTGAATATATTAATCTTGGACCCCACGCGAAGTTAAGTCAATGCGCCGCATCTACTTACTAGATGCGCCGCATCTTACCCTCAGACAGAAACTATAAATACCCCAAGACCAGACGAATTTCAGAGAGGATAATATTATATACGAGGTTCGAAGACCAGAAACCTAGGACGAATTCAGACGAATAGGCAGCACAAGACACACCCGAACGAAGATACAAGAGCTGTAAGAAGGTGCTGCATGTGTTTAATTCATTAAGTAGATTTGTTTTATTGTGTTAGTAAACTTTAATTCATCAGGATTGATGGCTTGTGTAATGTGACAACGGAAAGATTGCACTCCCTTAAAACTGCTTTCCCATCAATTAAAGTTTATATGTTGATGTCTTTGGTTACTACTTATTAGTGCATTGATAACCTTTGTGTTTATTAGTGGCCTGCGCATTTGACTACGGAAGAGAATGTGGCTCCCACGGTTGTTACTAAATTGATCACTTAGGAATAACTTTTAGACATAAGTAATCATTAAGGGTTTACTCGCCGATAAGAATAGGACCAACGAGAAAGGATTAACTACATACACTTCATATAAAACTATCAATAAAACAAGTGACAATCTACTTAATCATAAGGACAGATCTTCTTATTGTCTCAAGTATTTATCTGTGTACGTGTGTGTGCTATTCGCTGATTCGTGCCTATTGGTTTAGTTTATTATTTAATTGCAACAAAATCGTGCCAGTCTCTCAGGCTGAACCCCCTTGCGTTAGATTAGGTTGTATAGCTAACTTAATATATTAAAATACTGATTAGAATAACTAGATAATACGTTCCACTCTTAGTGATCGACACTCTACTTACCATTATATTCATACTGACCGGGTACACTGCTCGTTAAGTGTGTGTGTTATTGATAAGTCGGCTAAATATAAATTTAAAACTTGAGTAGGCATTAATACTACTAAACCGCAACGACACATCGCACGCATCAGTAACCCATAAGCCATTGTATGCTTTAGATATTGAAGCACTCTTACTAGTGCATCCCAATGATCTCTCCCAGCGTTGTGTGAATATCGACTAAGTCGACTTACACTATATGCCAAATCTGGTTGTGTACAGTTCATTATATACATCAAGCTTCCTAATACTTGTGTATATTGTTGATGCGTGGGTTTTGCAACCTTACAACAGGTTTTACCTCTCGAGGGATCTCAAGAGGCTTACAACCCCACCAGGCAGTGTACCTGACCGATGTAGTATAGTGTAGTGGTAAGTACGGGGGATTGATCGTTCTCCACAGGGAATAGTGTTCGTTAGGTGTGAAAGGCTACTCTAATTAGGTCTAAGGGTTGAGGAAGATTCTTTTTTTATGTTTTTTATATTTTATAAAAGCAAGTAAAATCTCGGGTTTTGAAGGAGTGGGCGGAATTAGTTGCTAGTCAACTAACCCAAATTACTACAAATGCAAATAAAATAAAATAACAAAAATGAAAAGTGGTGAGAAACTTGTGTGTAGAGAAATGTGTTTACTTAGATTTCCTTACTCCCTAACTATCTTTTACCGGTTAATTAGTGTGTATTAGTCGCGTGGATGACGGGTGTATTCCTTAATACCATTCGTGGGGTGGCGTACTTACTTCCCCAAACTCTACAAGCTCCTACTTCACTCCTATGTCGAGCCGGCTAGGAAGCTCCTAACATGGGATCACTAGAATTCGCTTGTGCATTAAATACAACCATAAAAACCTTTAGTACGCATTTGGTTCATGTTTCTTAAGACGTTCAAGCAAGTTACCGAATAGGAAGTTAGCCAGTTTTCTTAAGCCTAACATAGATAAACAATCATCCAATACAACTAGCAACACACTAACAACCAATAATCAATAGCTAGGTTTCATTAGATCTAAGCAAACACAAGATAAAATTAGCCTAACATGTTAAACAAAAGACAAGCATAAGATAGAATCAAACAACACATAGACATATTGAATGATTAATTGATAACTTATCTTTCAATGAAACATGGAAGATCTCAAGGCAAGAAGCCCTGAAAAAGTAGCTAAAATCGTCTTAGGGTTTTATCCCAAAATTCCACACACTAAGCTCTCCCTCAATGACAAAAAATTAGAAAACTATATATAGACTTTGACATCTGACGGCGTCACCTTATGCATTGTGACGCCGTCACCTCGCCGCTTTTAGGGTTCCCGGGTGACCTTCTTGACGCCGTCCCTCTTTAGCTCTTCAAAAATCCATTCTGGCTTATCAAGGCTTGACGCCGTCGGACCTATAACGTGACGCCGTCCCCTTATGATTTAAGCCGTGACGCCCTTGATTTAGTTAAAGCGTGACGCCGTCAGAATTCTCATGCAAACTCACTGGCCCGTCATGAGTAAATTTCACATCCAACTTTTCTTGCCAAGGCATGACGCCGTCTGGAGTTAATGTTGACGCCGTCAAAGGTGACTTTCAGCACAATTTTGAGACTTTGCCGTTTTCTTCACTTTTATGCTCTAAAAACGTCCAAAATGCCTCCTTTTCCAGATTTCTCCTCAAAAGTACCTAAAATGACAAAAGGAACGATTTAGGGCAATATTTGATCAAATAAATACGATTTCGGGCTTAAATGACCCCTTAAAAGCGGTACACTTTTCGCCTCATCAAATACCCTTACACTTGAGATTTGCTTGTCCTCAAGCAAATGCGCTTTTATTCTAATCAAAATACAAGTTAGGGGTCATTTAATGCAAACATAAAAGTAATTACAACAAATAATCGTTCCACTTCAATCATAATAAGCACGGAGATTACATACTAGCACCTCACAAGTAGTGTTTAGATACTCACATCTCTCAAGTGTCATCAAAATAAATCTCATAAATGAAAACGGATAATATCTCTCACTACCTGTCATAGCAAATAGATTACCATAGGCTTGGGAAAGGATCGAAAACCTCCTCCACTAGGCGTAAGCACCTAAGATAAACTATCAAAGAGGGCTTTTAAATGGGTTATAACGTTAGGTGTAGGGAAAAGGAAAACACGGTTTTGTTGGATACGGGATATTTTACTGGTGGCGAGTTAAAGATCTTGATCAATTACATGTACTATACAATGTTGCTAAGCCAAGACTAGACTCGATCTTAAGCTAGAAACAAAATAACATAAACATAAAATAAACATAAAATAAAACGGGATGGTAGTCCGTATGTTTTTTCTATTTTTCTTTTTCTCATTTTTTTGTATTTTTCTCGATTTTTTTGATTTTTTTTTTTTTTTTTTTTTTTTTTTTTTTTTTTTTTTTTTTTTTTTTTGCATACACTTTTACCCTACCATCCAAAATAATACATCAAAGGGGCGTTGCATCCCCTTACACTTGAACTTTTATATAACTTTACAAATAACTATTCTAATAACTCGAATTAAGATAATTGAAAAACTTGGAGTACTTTTAAAACATTTAGCACATATGGGGGTAATAAATGATGTTCTTCCCCATTACTCCATTACACTAGTACTTTACCCATGAGTCCCAATCGTCCCAAAACAATATGTACAAGGATATGACTCGACTTAGCAACCATGTAATCAATTAGATAATTAACTTGGGTTTAAACAAATGTTGTAACAATAATGCACTAAAAATGAGTGCATACAAGGTAGGCTAAGGCGATTTGGGTGTACATTTTAGTGGGGTGTAACAAATTCTTCCTTTAAGTAAAATGCTTAAAGGTTGAAACGAAAAGATAGGCTCTGAGGGGTGTACTAGGGGTATCGTGTACTAAAAATGAGTACAACGCAAAGGGTGTGGGAGAATTACTTGACCAATGTAGCCAATGTAATTATAACAAAAACACAGGTGTAAAACAATGGGTTAATCCTAATGCCTCTTATCATGTAGTAAATCTAACTACACGAATGTAGTCTCACTTGTGGCCTTGGAATGGTCCTAACGCAAGTTCTAGAATCTAAGTTCTACCGGTACACACATCATAGCATAAATGCTTTTCCTACCAATTCTAGGGGTGAACCTCACATATTTGGGGGTGGAAAAATTTTTAGTGGTACGGTTTTTGTGCTAGTCATATAACTCCTATCCATGAGACGCTCATTAAGATCAAAGTTTCACTCCTATATGTTGTAAAAAATTTTAAATTTGGCACTAAAATTACCTTAACAAGTATTTCTCTCAGTTTTATTACACATCTACCATCAGACAAACAAAAATCAAGCGCAATTGTATTCTCAAAAATCGTACTTTTACCCTCCCCTTACACTTAAGATGAACATTGTCCCTAATGTTCAAATAACAAGATGTAAAAGAAAAAGTAAAAGAATGAAATCAAATACTCCCCTGATTCGCTCGTTGGATAATGAAATTACACGGTTAAATCTTCCTCCAAAGAGAATGTTGAAGCTCCATGACTAATGCATCGCCATAAGCTTGATTCAAAACATTTCCTTGTCCAAAATAACCTGTTGAACCTGAGAAAACAAACACGAAAACCTGCATAACATCGGCGGGATAAAATCTATATATAAGGATATAATGCTTGTGGAATGATAACTTTGCAGATTCCTGGAGATTATAAGTTGGAGATTTTAATAAAAACTTTTTATGAAAACAAAATTCTCAAAAATTTCTGGAAATTAAATCTGACGCCGTCAGGTTATAACCCCTGACGCCGTCAGAAATGACCTGACAAAAATTTTCGTTTTAAGTTTCCGGAAAATTTCTGGAAAAACCTTTACCTTACTTCCTGGAAATCCTGCAAAACATCATTATGACTCGATACAAGCATTTGACTCAAACACACACTAATATGTATGTTAATTTATTATTATTACGATTCATGTTAATTTGTGTTCTAATAAACCGATTTAGATTTCCCTTACACTTATCTTTTGCAAAATACCTTTATATGTAGTTAAGACGAAGTTAAAAACAAAATAAAGCATTTTCACAAATTAGTTTTTGAACATGAATCAATAAGAATAAAAATTAAACACACATACGGAAACAAATAAAAACAAACAAACAAATAAATAAACACACAAAGCAAATAAAATAAATAAAGCTTGGGTTGCCTCCCAAGAAGCGCCTTTCTTTATTAACGAGTCTTGTAGCTAGACTCAAAGTCACGTACATTACGTGACTCCATCATCGGTCACGGTTCCTAGGCCATTCTCCTTCCCGGTTTTATATTCCGGTCCTAATTTCAAACAATCCTTGTAGAAACCGAATATCCTTTCCATAACATAGTCTACTCCTTTACTTCTATCCTTATCATTCCTATAGTAGACCGCTTGTTTAAGCTCCTTCTCAACATTTGACAAGTTTTGGAATTGTTCTATCTTATATGGCATTTGGTAGCTTACTTCATCGGTCTCATCCTTAAATCTAACTATCCCTAAGGAAGGTTCATAAGTCATTCTAGAGACCTCAACAAATGGTTTTCCAAAAACCACTTGAGTTAAGGATGCATCGACTATTGGGCGGATATCTTCAACAATTACAAAGTCGGTGACATAGGTGAAGTTTCCTACATAAACCGGTAATCCCTTAACTCTTCCCGTGAAGTTACTCATCCAACCCTTGTCAGGGAACATCCTATACCCAAGTTGATTTTTCATTATCAAGTTGTAGTGGGCTCTAGTCATGACGTTTATGGGTGATCTAAGGTCGATATAAGCTTTCCACACATGTAGATGCCCTATGTTGCATGGTATGTTGAGATTAGAAGGGTCGCCTATTTCTATGATTGGTCTACCTAGGAAGTATGGTGTCTCGGGGTCATCGAATAAGTTTGTATGATATGCACGCTCTTCCTTAGTGGGTAGCCTATTGAAGTAGTCCTCATCATCATCTACTTCTTCAATCTCACTTGTCCTAACTTCCTTATCAACCTCGACTTTCCTATCCTCATCCTTAGGTTCACTATTATCCTCATTCCTATCAATTGGTTTAATAGTGACAATGTTGACAAAGTGGACGTGTTTGGATGAAGAGGGGTCTTTTACTTGGGGTCCGCTATTTGTGTTCCTAGCGTCCTTATGTGGAGGTGATAACACTTGGTTATGGAGGGCTTTCAACAAGTTGTCAATTTTATTGGTCATCTCAGTTTGTTGTTGATTGAATTCGGTCTCGAATCTAGCTATCCGAGCTTCTTGAGATGCCATAAATTGAGACATCAATCCTTCAAAGTTATTGGTACTACCATTGCCGGAAGGATTGTTGTTGAAAGTACGGTTCGAGTTGGAACCGCTTGATTGGAAACGATTAGGTGGGTTGGAAGAATTGGGTTGTTGTGTGTTTTGGTTTTGTTTCCACCTAAGGTTCGGGTGATTTTTCCATGAGGGGTTGTATGAATCACCATAATGGTTTGGCTCGGGCTTGAAAGTGTACCACTTGTCTCCCGCTCCGTCGGTACGCGAGGATGCGTAGTCCGCAAAAGCTTGTTCGGGGAGTTCCATGCAATCACGAGTGTCGTGGGGACCACTACATAATTCACATGAAGAAGTGATTTTGTTCACTTGGCTTGAAGGTTTAGGAGCCTCGTAGGATTTCATGAGAAACTTGACTTGGTCTTCAAGTTCTATGATCCTACGGTCGGAAGTGCTTGAATTGTTAGAAGGCAAAGATATTGCCTTGACCGTTTTATTCAAATCACGGGGATCACTCCAACTTTCGTTGTCATAAAGAGCAAGATCCTCTAGGAGAGCCCATGATTGTTCCGCACTTAGATCACGTAGCTTGCCACCGGCCGATTGGTCAATGGTTTGCCTTGTGGAGAGATTGATATGGTCATAGAAGATTTGGACTTGGAGCCAAAGTTCTATGCCATGGTGAGGGACTTTTTGGAGTAAGTCCTTGAATCGAGTCCATGCCTCGTAGAGAGTTTCGCCTTGACGTTGTTGGAACATCAAGATATCATTCCTTAGCTTGGTAGTTCTTCCCGGTGGGAAAAACTGAGCAAGGAAACGAGTGGTGAGATCATCCCAAGAGGTGATGGATCCTGCGGGTTGACGTTCTAGCCACTGACTAGCTTGGTCCCGCAGAGAGAATTGGAAGAGACGCAATCGGGTCGTCTCTCGAGTGGCAACATCAAGGTCTATAGAATCAACGATTTTAAGAAAGTCCTTGAGATGTTGATTAGGATCTTCAGAACGAAGTCCATGGAATGCGCATCCGCTTTGCACCAACCGGATGGTGTCGGATCGCAAGGGTGTGATATTGGCTCCTTGTGTGAGCTCAATGGTGTTTCGATAGCCGTGGTGGCTAGGACGGGAATACTCTCCTAAAGTACGGGCTCTAGGAGGTGGTGGTGGTTGTTGTGGTGGTGGGTTGTGTGGGTTAAGGATATTACCATCTTCCATGATGTCGGACGGTAATGGTTACGAACAAAGACACGAAGAAAATAGATAGACTAAAGAAAACCTAGAAAAATAAAATAAAAATCTCACTAGAAAGGAATCTAGTGAGTAGACCTAATAGAAATAAAAATTCAACCTAAACAATAACTATTCCCCGGCAGCGGCGCCAAAAACTTGATGCGTGGGTTTTGCAACCTTACAACAGGTTTTACCTCTCGAGGGATCTCAAGAGGCTTACAACCCCACCAGGCAGTGTACCTGACCGATGTAGTATAGTGTAGTGGTAAGTACGGGGGATTGATCGTTCTCCACAGGGAATAGTGTTCGTTAGGTGTGAAAGGCTACTCTAATTAGGTCTAAGGGTTGAGGAAGATTCTTTTTTTATGTTTTTATATTTTATGAAAGCAAGTAAAATCTCGGGTTTTGAAGGAGTGGGCGGAATTAGTTGCTAGTCAACTAACCCAAATTACTACAAATGCAAATAAAATAAAATAACAAAAATGAAAAGTGGTGAGAAACTTGTGTGTAGAGAAATGTGTTTACTTAGATTTCCTTACTCCCTAACTATCTTTTACCGGTTAATTAGTGTGTATTAGTCGCGTGGATGACGGGTGTATTCCTTAATACCATTCGTGGGGTGGCGTACTTACTTCCCCAAACTCTACAAGCTCCTACTTCACTCCTATGTCGAGCCGGCTAGGAAGCTCCTAACATGGGATCACTAGAATTCGCTTGTGCATTAAATACAACCATAAAAACCTTTAGTACGCATTTGGTTCATGTTTCTTAAGACGTTCAAGCAAGTTACCGAATAGGAAGTTAGCCAGTTTTCTTAAGCCTAACATAGATAAACAATCATCCAATACAACTAGCAACACACTAACAACCAATAATCAATAGCTAGGTTTCATTAGATCTAAGCAAACACAAGATAAAATTAGCCTAACATGTTAAACAAAAGACAAGCATAAGATAGAATCAAACAACACATAGACATATTGAATGATTAATTGATAACTTATCTTTCAATGAAACATGGAAGATCTCAAGGCAAGAAGCCCTGAAAAAGTAGCTAAAATCGTCTTAGGGTTTTATCCCAAAATTCCACACACTAAGCTCTCCCTCAATGACAAAAAATTAGAAAACTATATATAGACTTTGACATCTGACGGCGTCACCTTATGCATTGTGACGCCGTCACCTCGCCGCTTTTAGGGTTCCCGGGTGACCTTCTTGACGCCGTCCCTCTTTAGCTCTTCAAAAATCCATTCTGGCTTATCAAGGCTTGACGCCGTCGGACCTATAACGTGACGCCGTCCCCTTATGATTTAAGCCGTGACGCCCTTGATTTAGTTAAAGCGTGACGCCGTCAGAATTCTCATGCAAACTCACTGGCCCGTCATGAGTAAATTTCACATCCAACTTTTCTTGCCAAGGCATGACGCCGTCTGGAGTTAATGTTGACGCCGTCAAAGGTGACTTTCAGCACAATTTTGAGACTTTGCCGTTTTCTTCACTTTTATGCTCCAAAAACGTCCAAAATGCCTCCTTTTCCAGATTTCTCCTCAAAAGTACCTAAAATGACAAAAGGAACGATTTAGGGCAATATTTGATCAAATAAATACGATTTCGGGCTTAAATGACCCCTTAAAAGCGGTACACTTTTCGCCTCATCAATTGTAACTGAGATATGCTTTGTCCTTTGTTCTTCTTGAGTTAAACCTTAGGATCAAGGGGAGTTACAACTGGTCTGTCATCATAATGCCCAAATTTCTTAAGGGTATTCTCGATGTAATGAGATTGGGTAAGGATGTATCCATTGGAATTATTTTGAATTCTTATGCTAAGAATAACATTAGCTTCTCCCATGTCTTTCATATCAAATGAAGAATGAAACATTTTCTTGGTTTGGTTAATAACATCCAAATTTGTTCCCATAATTAGCATATCATTCACATATAAACAAATAATGACAAATGCATTTTTGTATTGTTCAACATAAACACATTTATCACATTCGTTTATTTGATAGCCATTTGATAAGAGAGTGTTATCAAACTTCTCATGCCATTGCCTTGGAGCTTGTTTAAGGCCGTAAAGAGATTTAACCAATTTACATACCTTATGCTCCCGACCTTTGACAACAAACCCCTCGGGTTGTTGCATATAGATTTCTTCATCTAATTCACCATTTAAGAATGCAGTCTTCACATCCATTTGATGTATAATCAGGTTGTGAATTGCTGTTATAGCCATTAACGTTCTTATAGAGGTTATCCTTGTAACCGGTGAATAAGTGTCAAAGAAATCTTGACCTTCTTTTTGATGGTATCCTTTGGCTACTAAACGAGCCTTATACTTTTCTATGGTACCATTTGGTCTTAGTTTCTTTTTGAAGATCTACTTATGGCCTATTGGTTGTGTCCCGAAGGTAGATCAACCAATTTCCATGTATTGTTATGCACAATTGAGTCTATTTCGCTTTGAATAGCCTCTTTCCAATAAGGTGCTTCTGATGATTCCATAGCAACCTTATATGTTTGTGGTTCTTCATTAACAATATAGGTCATATAATCTGGTCCAAAGTCTTTAGAGACTTTTGCACGCTTACTTCTTCTAGGTTCATCATTCTCTTGTTGAACCTCATAATTGTTGTCTCTTTGACCTTGAGACAATTGATCATCAAATACTCTTTTCCTTGGATTTGAGATTTGTTTCTCTTTATCCTTATAAGGAAAGATATTTTCAAAGAAATCTGCTTCAGCAGATTCTATAATTGTATTGTTGCTTATGTCCTCTATATTGGATTTGTAAACCAGGAACCTATAAGCAGCACTATTCTTTGCTGGACCGAGATAAACACAATCAACTGTTTTTTGTCCAAGTTTGGTTCTCTTTGGTAAAGGTATTTGAACCTTTGCCAAACAATCCCACACTTTCATCCTTTTATAAGAAGGTTGCTTTCCTTTCCATAATTGATATGGAGATTTGTCACTCTTCTTATGAGGAATTTTATTCAACACTGTATTTGCAGCAAGACATGCTCCACCGCATAGACTATGAGGAGCCCCTGAAGTAATTAAAATTGAATTAATCATGTTCTTTAATGTTCTATTCTTACGTTCAGCCACGCCATTTTGTTGTGGGGTGTATGGGGCTGTTGTTTGGTGTACAATACCATAAGTAGAACAAAATTCAGCAAAGTCATTGGATTCATATTCTCCTCCTCTATCAGACCTTAGAATTTTGATCTTTTTGTCTAGTTGATTTTCAACTTCTGCCTTATATGTCTTAAACATATTCAAGGCTTCATCTTTGGTATTTATTAAGTACACATAACAAAATTTGCTGCAATCATCAATGAAAGTAATATAATAATTCTTTCCTCCTCTTGATGGTGTTGCTTTGAAATCACATAAATCTGTATGGATTAAACCAAGTATTTCATTTGATTTTTTTACAGATTTGTGTGAATGACTTGTGTATTTAGATTCAACACATATCTCACACTTGGATATTTTATCCATTGTGCATTTAGGCAACATGCCTAAGTTTATCATTCTTTGCAAGAAACGGAAATTAACATGGCCTAATCTAGAATGCTATAAGAAAGAAGGATCAATCATGTACACAAAAGTGGTACTAGTGCCCGCGTTATTATTATTAATAACATTGTTATTAGTTACAACACTTAGTTTAAAGAGTCCCTAATCAAGGTAACCCTTTCCTACATACACACCACCCTTGGTGATTACAAATTTATCTGATTCAATACAAGTTTAAATCCCTTATTACTAAGAATAGGGCCAGAAATCAGATTCTTGGTGATGTTAGGCACATGCAACACGTTTGAGAGCACAAGATCTTTTCCAGAAGTCAACTTCAATATGACTTTGCCTTTTCCTTCAATCTTTGAAGAAGTTCCATTCACCATGAACATTAGTTCAGTTTCATTCACCTTTTGGTAAGATACAAACATCCTTCTTAAATTACATATGTGTTTTGTTGCACTAGTATCAAACCACCAACCTGTTACACCCCATGCCCACTTAGATCAAAATTTAAAACTTTTTGAGCGGAAACGCTTGACCTTTTATGGACATTCTGTTACTTTTTTGACCATTTATAAAAATCCATAAACATTCAGAACTTAAGACTATTTTTAAATGAAACTAGACTCAATTACCTTCAAAATGCCGGGTGGCACGACCTCTTACGACTTACGGATTAAAAGATATGATTTTTTAAAGTATGCCAAAATCTGCCGAAAGACCTCCATCCGATCGGATGGAGGCTACTGTCCTCCCGGGGCACTTTTCAAAATCCCTTCTTGAAAGTCCGACCTCCCGAACTCGATAATTAACCAAACTTTCCAGATTTACTTAGTATACCATTGGGCTCATTTTCATACAAAAACATTTACTGTTTGACTCTCGGAAACGTACTTTACACGATCACGGGTTTTGCACCAAAACCTGTTTTGACCCATTGACACTACAAACCACTTATACCACTTCATTTTCCCACCAAACTTAACCAACATCATTACATTAACATACTAAACATGTTCCATATACACTTGACCCATGTACAACCCAAAATGGGTATATCTACACTGAATCCAAACGCCCCTTTAACTTTGACTATAAACATATATATCATACTTTGACACAACGGTTGGCCACCAAATCGTTAGGACAACCTTAACATACCATTTGCCACACGGCTACACTTTACCAACCAATAAAAGACCAACGGGGGTACAAACTTTACACTTAAGCTCGGTATTCTACCTAAGCTCCTAAATGCATACTACCTTTATTCTTGCATATCCAAATCCTTAATCCATATATCCAAGCCATCCATAAAACATGCCAACCTACAAAATGGTTAGACAACTAAACCATAAGCCTTCGCTTAGTAAGTAACCCGACATAAAACACATATCATACACGTATTAGCACTTAAGCATCGTGATCACTTACTTTGCTTCCAGATTATAACATTCAAATCACCATATAAACCTTCAACACATAAGCTACAACAAATCTCGCTAGCAATTAGTCGTATACTTGCTTGACTAACTCATAACTAGTCACCACTTTCCTAACCTTCATCCATTACTCAATCCAAGTACTAAACTTTATCACAATCATAACACATATATGGATAACACACATATAACACATGTTTTAGTACAAGTTACTTACCTTAGCTTCCAAAGCTAAACTACTAGCATAAAATGCCACCATCATCATACTCATCATCATCATTCTTCTTAATTATCAAGACTTGTGATTGATAATTGCTAGGACTTAACCATTGGATTAGGGTATCAAAAACCTTCATGAATTCATCATCAACCCATCTTGTTCCCTCCTTTTTCCTCTCCATAACCGGACCTCAAACACCCCTTTCAATAATGTGGGAAAACTCTAGAATTTCCTGGATATATCTAGCTAGACACAAGTTTGGCCCTTTGGCACATTAAGCCCCTCAAGTCTCATTCCTTCTATTTCGGCCACATCACATTTTATAACATGATTACAACTTAACAACTTTAGTCCTTTAAGTTATGCATCATAACCTCCAAAACCATGTTACACTTTCATTAACTATTAGGTTGACTACCGGGTTTGACCATAACGCAACATTCGTTGACTAGCCAATCACGTAAGGCCTTTGGTCCCTTTTCATCTAGGGTGGGGTACAAGTACTCGGGGAACGGGTCTAACACAACCAACATCATTTGTGGTCAAGAAGGCTTCAATTACTCCAGCAAATTCTGTTGGAGATTCCACATGGTTTGCTTGGTTGGAATTTCCTCCAGAATTTCCCCCTCTATGTTCTTTCTTGTGGCGACAATCCTTGGCTTTATGACCAGGTTTCCCACAGGCCCAACAATGATAAACTTTCTTGAAGTTGTTATTCTTTTGTTGGGTGTAATCCTTCTTTTTATCCTTGAAAGAATTCTGTCCAGAACCACCACCCTTCTTGCCTTTGTTTTTATGGTAGTTCTTTGATTTGGAAGAGCTTTCTCCAACCATGTTTGCATTTGGTTCTATCGAAATTGCATCAGCGTTTTCCTGCATCATATTATCTTCCTCAACACGAATTTTGAGAACAAGTTGCTCAAAACTCATATAGTCTATCAAATGTTTAAGATATAACTTAAGATTTTTCCAGGATTGAGGCAATTTTTCAATAATAGAACCAATAAGAAAGTTAGAGCTTATACCTATGCCTTCTACTTCCAATTCATGGACTATTTTTTGGAGTTCTTCCACTTGCTTCACAACAGGCTTTGCATCATTCATCTTGAAGTTCAAGAATTTGCCAACAACAAACTTCTTGGAACATGCAACTTCAGTCCTGTATTTCTTTTCCAACGATATCCATGTGTCCCTTGCATTTGCAAAGGTAGAATAAATATCATACAAGGAATCATCCAAAGCATTCAGAAGATAATTTCTGCAATTATATTCATTATGATTCCATTGTGAGGCGGCCCTTTCATATTCTGCCACTTGTGCCTCAGTAGGAACATTCTATCCTTCTACATACGGATCTGTTGGTTCAGGATCCATAAGAACATTTGACACATGCAACGTTGTCAAATAAAAAACATCTTTTGTTGCTAACGACGAAAATCAGTTCCTTTGAACTTTTCAGGTTTTTCAACATGCGGTTTCTGCATCGCTTGATCCATCTTTGAAATTTCTGTTTAAGATTGTTAGGAAATTTATAAACGTAATACAAATTGTTTTGTACAGAATCGTAAGATTACAACAACAGATTGAGGCCTGCGATTAGCAGTGTCCTTAAACAGAAATGCGTCCTATCTAGTACGAACTGTTTAGAGGATACATGATAGAGATGGATGAGGTTTTTGTGTTTTTGATGATTCAAAAGTGACAAATTCATCATCTATATATAGGCACATGGTGACCCTTCAAAACAGTCACAATACCCCTTCAAATGGCCTTAAAGACACCTCTTTTCGTAACAGTCACAATGGTTCACAAAAAACTGCTCTTAGCGACTCTTTAGCGACGACCTAGTAACAGAATAACCGTCGCTAACTGAAACCGATTCAAACAGTCGTGATGGTTCGCTCATTGATGCCTTTTTAGTAGGTATAACCGCCACCATTTCGATTAGACATGTCTTTAGGATGGTGATGGTTTATTAGAGACGGTTTAGTGACAGAAAAACTGTCACTAATCTCCATTTCGTGGGTAACTATAAAATATAACAAAACTTATTAGTAATGTTCCAACAGAACTTTCAACTTAATCGTTACTTTTTTGAAAGAGTAGTAATCGAGCTACCTCATAAGATTTCATAACGGCATATCATCATATAATCACTATAAGGCTGGATGCAGTAAGGAGGGTCAATCCCTCCCATTTTCTCTGCCACGTCAGCTTTCTCTCTCCAGCGACCTTCAGGCGATTGGGTGCCCCAGTAAGGCGACCTTCATCCATTTTTTTTTTATTTAATTTTTTAACATTTTTAACACAAACTTAAATTTCATTAATAATTAAAACGTTACATAATAATTCAAATAAATTTAAAACATTACAATACTTATTAAAAACTAATAATCTAGGTTGTGTCGTTCCTTGATTGAATCCTTCATTTCTTGCATCTTTTGTCATTGTAGTGCGGCCAAAGACGGGTCGATTGGTGTGAGATAGAATAAGATGTCTTTATCCCGTTTCTTTTGCCGGTCAAATTCAAGTCTTTCTTCTTCAATTTGAACTTTTTTTGCCTCTAATTCCAACTCTATTTTCCTTTGCTCCAACTCTTGTTTTTTCAACGAGTAGTATTCGTCTGCCAGCTCCTTCTTCTTTCCCAATGCCATGGACTTAATGGTTTTCCATTTGTCGGCTACCCCTTCCATATACGAAGACTTGGAACTCTCCGATGATTTCTTCTTATTTTTCTTGGCTTTGTCACGACCCATTGGTCGCTCATTTCGAGTCTCTTCAAATTCAGGCACATCCGAGCCGGTTTCAGAAGTCCTTGCTTTTTTTCGACGCGCATCTGGACTTAAAAAAGCCGGCATCTCAGTATCCTTCCAAACCTCATGCTCCTTCAAAATTTCCCAACAATGCTGCAATGTAAAAGCATGATCATACACCAATTGGTATTCTTCCAACGCTCGTGTATAAATACCTAGGTCATTGTCACCACTTCCATAATTCTTAAAAGCATTGTCGTAAATGGCACAAAATGCACCAACTCTAGGACGAATCCTATTTTTCCACTTTGTAATAATCGAGTTGTAGGTTCTGTTTGTACCAACTTCTTTTTCAAAGTAAGCAATAACTTTCTTCCAAAATCCCTTAGCCTGCATATTGTTTCCCAACTCGCTATTCTCGGACGTATCACACCAAGCTTTGCACAACGCGATCTCTTCCTTGCGTGTCCAATTTGACGAATCATTCTTGCTTTCTTTCTCAACATTATTCTTCTTAGCCTTTGTAGCTCGTTTCTTAGGTTTGACCGGTGACGTCTCTTCCGGAAGAGCATTGTCGTCGGCATCATCATCATCATCATCATTTGGAACCGGATCGTGAAACGATCCATGAGCCGAACCTTGAGCCATAAAATCTTGACTCGGATTACCTTCAGCCGGATAACCCGAACCAGTTCTCACATAAAAATCTGGATTGTTGTATAATTGTTCTTCAAAATCACAAGCATCAAGATTCATACGGTTAACCAAAGAATAATGTTGATAATTTGAATAGGAAGACGTTGATGAATCCATTGTTGGACGATACACCGATTCGGGTGAGCCATACATAGATTGTTGGCTTCGACGGAAGTGGCTTTGTTGTTGTTGTTGGTTGTTTTGATACGGTGGAACAAATGGACGATTTATAGAAAATAGATTGTTAGTTTGTTGTTGTGGAGGTTGTTGTGATTCATAATCTAAAGTAGCGGGTCGGAAATTGACGTTTGGTGAGACACCGGTTAACCGGAAATTCGGATCCGGTGTTAAGTGCGGAATGTTTTGTGGCAATCGGGATTTTCGGCCTTTTAGTTGTGGTGTTTTCTTAGACATTTTGAATTGAGAGAATTGTGAGATTTGTGGATTGAAGTGTGTTTATGTTGTGTATTTATAAGTGAAATATATATTTTTTTATTGCTTCAAACCGCTGGCTAGTAACGGATATGTCAAAAAAAAAAAAAAAAATTTGCTTTGCAACGGCTAGTTCTCACAAAAAGAAAGAAACAAAACAAAAAAAAAAGATAGAAATGAATCGATCGTCCAAACGATCTCTATTCTCATTTTGTTCCAAATCGATCGATCTCCATTTTTTACTGCAACAAGGACGATTGAATCGATCGATCGATCCTTATTACTGCAAGCAGCCTAACTACACTCATTGAACATAGAGAACAAATTTATATTCTTAAAATGAAAAACGAATTTAAAAATTTTCATCAACTCTCTACTTATTTACGTTGAAGTTTTAAACTTCCAAGTGTTTGTCAAAAATCCTGAAAATCTATTCCCTCGTATCAAAAATGTAAAAGATCATTTACTTTTCCAAAAAAAAAAAAAAAAAAAAAAAAAAAAAACACTAAATAGCTTATTATAATTATAAGTACAAATAATTTATTTATTTTTATATTCTTTTTGAACGACAAATAACCACCCTACGATATTTACAACACAAACTAACTCACAGTTCTAAGCCGGACTTAAATCGGCAATTATTTGTTTGAGGAGCTTCTCACACAATAAGAGATATCATTGAAACACAAGTTATTATGTCAGTTTAATGTTTGTTAATTTAACATCACATTTGTTGTTCATTGAACAAAATATCACATTTGTTGCTACCTATGTTTTACATCAATATAGTTCAATACTTCTACTGAATTTTGTTTGTGTGGCTTCGCTACTTTTGTTTTTTGAAAAAATATTTTGCAATACAGAAGCCACTGTAGCATGATGGTTTAGATTAGAAGGCAAAGATAGTATATATTCACCTTACACCTCAGCATCACCTCAGTTTTCTCTCTCCTCTCACTTTCCCTCACACACACTCACTTATTTGTGGACAAGGTCACCTTACTCTCACATTTCATTAAAATACCCACTTTATACAAATATACCTCACTAAATACCCCACACACACTCACAAACAAAATAAAAAACATTAAAACATTAAAAAGAGGCTCACTTCACACCATGTAACTTAAGGTGACTGGTCACCGAATAGTGCCTCGAAATTGGAAATTCACGCGTGAGTGAGAGAGATGGACAAGGTATTAACTAGGTGAAGGTGGGATGACTTAGTTGTTTTGCCCCCTTTGCCTACCGGCCTTAGAAAATTAGGATGGCGAGCTTCATGCCTAACAACTGGTTGGATTTTCCCCCTTTTTGTTTTGAAAGTTTTACAAAAATACAAATAGCTATTAAACTTTAGGTGTTTTTAAGTGACAAATTTGTTAGAATTTCCCGAACATAGCAACAATTAACTATTTCTTTTACTTTTAATATACATTAGCATATGATACTTTTGCGAATATACTTTTTAATGCTAGCCAAATTACTTTTATCAAATATTTACTTTCGTATTCCTATTATGATAAAAAATAATAATAATAATAATAAAAAAGAAGTTCTTATGTCTTTTATTATCCCAACACAAGTATGGGGTGGTAGAGAATTACTCGTATAATATTTCAATTAGGGGGAGGTTAAATTATTCATACCCTCAAATGTGAGAATGATACACCTACTTAAAGCTACAAATATGCCCACCATAGTCTTTTAGGTTTGAAGTGTATTATTTAGAGAAAACATTGTAAAGTTTGAAAAGATAAAATTATTAAAAAAAAACAAAAAAGACAGAGTAACATGAATTAGACTAGAAGGGACAAAAAGAAGAAAAAATGAATTTGATAAAGTTGATTTGACATGTGTTGTGGAGGTAAGATTATATAGTCCGGGAAAAAAAAATTGAAAACCAAATATCAAAAAACTATAAAAAGTTATCTTGTTTCCTTCCTTTCAAAATTATTGTCGTGAGACAAAAATCACAAAATTTAATAAAAGTGAGACAATTATAATTCTAAACTAATCAAATATGATATTCCTTCATAAAATTCTTTTTTTCTTATTTAAAATAGAAAGTGAACAATTATTTAAAAATATAAAAAAAAAGAAATTACTCACTATAATTTTGAAACGTATTACCACCAATTATCATAAGATAATGACAATGATAGTTTAATTTGACACTACTAAAATTATACTCCACATGATTACAAAAATATCTTTTAAAAAAAAAAAAAAATGGTAAGTGGCACCAGCTATGAAACTGACTTTTAACAGAAAAAAAGGTGGGAAAATCAACACACAATTTACATGACCACTCCATCTCATCCCTAAAATTTAACCATATTTTTATTTTCTCTTCACTTCTAGATCTGCATCAAAAGGTACTCTATATTCCCAATTTATTTTTTCAATAGCTAGATCTTAAACCACAATACAATTAGGGGGAAATGATTTTAGGGTTTGATATATATATATATTTTTTTAAATGTGGATCATTCTTTCATTTGCTATGTTTTAGATGTTGATTACTGATTAATAGTGTCATAAATGCTTTATATAATGTGAATCTAGCAAATGTGTTATTGTAGATCTGCTTTTAGTGAAACTATGGATTTATTAACTTATATAGTTGTTGTATATAATCAGATCTTTGTTTTATATAATTTTTAAAAAAATTATATAGCGTGTAGTTGCGAAATGGTGATTTCCCTATGATGCAACTGCGAATGTTGTTTGTGTAGAAATGTTTAAAAAATCGAGGTAACGATAAAGGATTACACGGAAATAAATTGGGATGTTTCTGTCAATGTTGATTTGTGCCCATATCTAGATGGTGGTTGGTTGTATTTGGTTCTCAAGTTTGAAGCAAGTGATCCAAGACAGTCACGCGTCACAAAGAATAACCAAGACTAAAGTAACATGACATGGAGGTGTGACATCTGACAAATTTGTTGCAAAATGGATTATAGAACTAGTATTGACATCATTACTCGCAAATATTATATATGGTAAGGTAGTGATAGGCTGAGATCGCACACATTGTCACACTAAATGGAGAAACATATTTGGTATTTGTAATATGAAAATAATAGGTTGGTTGGTTGTTCATTACTGATAGTAACAAATTGCATACAAAATTTATTATGTTTACTTCGGAGTTCCCAGTTTTGCTTACCTCCGAACATGTAGACTTGTTATGTTATTAATTGAGCTTTATGGGCGATGTAATGACTGCAGATCTAGCCATGATGGAATTAGACACGGATCTTAAGCCAATGATGATTGAGCAGATTGTTCCAAGTAGCATGCAGATTGATCCAGCAAAAGCTCGTTTTCCTTGCTGCATCGTATGGACACCACTCCCGGTTATTTCATGGCTCCTTCCTTTTGTTGGTCATGTTGGGATCGGCCGTGAGGATGGAGTCATTGTGGATTTTGCAGGACCTAACTTTGTGTCTGTCGATAACTTTACATTCGGTTCTGTGGCTCGTTATATCCAGATACCCAAGGAAAAGGTATACCCTTATTACCGTGTGCAGTTATGCTACTTTTAACTACTTTTGAGCTTTATTCGTTGATTAATCCGTTCATAATCTCGTTTAAAACAGTCCATTACAAAGCATCCTTCAGCCACATTCAGAACCGAAGAAGAATATAGGCTAGTAGAATCAGGAAGAAACCAGTATACGTGGGACGATGCCTTGAAAAAGACCACACAAGAATACCAACAGCAAACTTATAGCATCTTAACTTGTAATTGTCACTCGTTTGTGGCTAACCATCTTAACCGTTTGGAGTCCCAAGCCAGCGGGTGGAACGTGGTGAATGTCGCAGCTTTGATTCTACTCAAGGGACAATGGGTGAACACACCAGCTATGGTTCAATCCTATCTGTCATTTTTTGTCGCATTCTTCATGGGTGTTACTTTCGGAGGTGCAACTTTTCTAACTTTCTTGGCGTTCCTCGTGTTCATTCTCTTTGGATGGTATCTTTGCGGTACATACTATTTCAAGAACATCATACAGCTCTAGTAAGTTTGTCACTTATTCACCCTATTGATTACATCTTCCCTGGTATATTAAACCAATCAGATCGAGTCAAAATGATTGCATGGTATGGAAGCTTAAGGAATCTGATTTGTTTGTTAACGAGATGACAAGATACATTCTGTTTATAGGTCTACTTTTTGTCTTGTAATTTGTAGCTTTCCCAATTGTTTGTGGATTATTAGCAAGGAATGATCACCATTAGGCCTCCTTGCGATTATGTACCTTGTGCAGATGTGATGCTACATTTATATAACCACTTATTTTGCTCATGAATCTTATTGTTGATCACCTTTCGATTAAAACAGATTGTTTGCTATTAATTATGATATAGTAGCTGCAAGCAGTTTCATCGTCTGTACTTGTGATACTACTTTTTTATGTTATTCAATACAAAATAGAGGAATAAGCTTTCGTAAAATCCAACATATCTAAATTTATTAACTTGCTATAAACTCCTAATTTTGCAATGTTTCTATTAGATTTAGGCAATACAAGATGCACCAAAATGAACTTTTAAACTATCATGATGATTCGGTAGTTTGGTTTAGCTATCAAGTCCATCAGATATTCAGAACCACTAATCCCAGGCATAGCTATTATTATAAACTTTGATCGTTTTTCTTATGGATATCTTATATGCATATGGATTAAAGGTAAATGAGTATGTTAGGATGTTAGGTTGTTGAAGAGTTTTAGATTTGTCTGCAAATCACTAGAGATACATCGACAGAATACGATAAAAACTAGCAATTTTAATATTAAAACCATCTACAGAATACGATGAAAACTAGCAATTTTAATATTAAAACCATCTTGAAGGCTGCACGAACCATCAAATACGGTCGAAGGAAAAATAGAGCAACAATACTGAGTATTTGGTATGTAAAAGAAGGGAAAAAAGATAGGTGATAGTTGACATTTTCATTTCATTAATGCTGCTGCACACGATTAACATAAATATGTTCAGTATAGGATCCATTCCTAAACTTGAACCTAATTGCGGGGTTTCATTTTGCCCGATCTTTAACAATCATACAAACAACTCAAAATAAATCACGCCAAATATCCGGTTCAGGTAAATTAACGCTGCCTGGTTCTCCTTTCCGGTCAAAAACGGCAGAAGACCAGCACTTGGATCGATCCATCACGAGGTTCGCAATTTTGAACCCCTGGGATCTTTCACTAATATACACCCTACGATGCCTTCTATTTCAAATAAATAACCATAAATAAACTAAACTACATCACAAATTTGTTGATTAGCATTTCCATTTCTGTGTTTCTTTCCGCTCAACCCCTTGAACTTGGAGAACAAACGGCTTCAACTGTTAGTCGTTTCAGTTTGTTTGGACACGGGTCTTGACCAAAGTTGCTGTTTGCAATGGTCACTGCACATGCCTCTTTCCCTATGCACCTCTGCAGAACACAAATTCCAAATCATTAGTCTCTTCTTCATGGGTACAAGTATTTATTGCATGTAGTACAACTAATAATGCATTAGATACAATCAGTAATGCCTCAAGCACAACTGCACAAGTACTTGTCATGTGGGAAAAGTACTTATGAACAAGGCACAACTACTAACCCAATGAGGTACAAGTATTTACTGGATGGAGTGAAACGAGTAGTACCTTTTGAATGACATCGTAAGACGCAGGAGCATGGCAAGTTCCTTGTTGGAAAGTTCCGCATGTTCCCAACGGTGTTCCAAAGCTCGCGAATTTAATAGCTGAAATGGTTAGACCAGGACCACAATGGAGGTGAACCTTGGGTCTATGTAGCTCTTGGGTCTGACCATAGCTTTCAATATGCCAGTCCTTAATGTTTGGGTGAAACTCAAACATATCTGCACACACGGTTGTAGTTGATCGCTTCACTAGTGAAATACGAGTGGGGTCCCCACCAAGTTCTTCAAATAGGACCAATGAATTATCTGTTGGTTTTAGCCATGCTCGTGGCACATGGTACCATCGTTGAGTTGGTTGACCACAGCCGAGTTGACACTTTGGAGGGCGGTAAGAACCGGCATAATGGCACCCTTGGCAATTACCGGTAGCATAAGCAGTCCAATATCTTCCGATGCTTTGACCATTGATCCATACTTGACCTTTCCCCATACTGCTCATGTCTAAAGCTAATGGCTCGTCTCCCACAGGTGCGCTGAAGGTAGCCTGAAAACCATTTCAATAAGTTAACCACTTAAAAGCCAATTTGTGATGGTTTATGGCATTGAAAATGCGTCCAGTATCCTTAAATTTACCTTGTGCCATGTAAGTGGCTGCTGTTTCAGGGCAATAAGAGAACCCTGCAACCATTCGACTGATGACAGACTGTTCGCTGAGATAACATCCATGGCCTCACCTTTCAAGCCCGTCTGTTTAAAAGAAGAACCAACCATCATTATGTTTTAGGTACAAATGGAAAGGAAAAAAAACACGAACTTGGTAAATTATCGGATGTAAATCAGACCTGGTAGGTCCATTTTGCCCATGATAAATCTTGTTTTCCTTTGTCAAGACCATATAGTGCAACGGGACCTGTGACACCGGTCTCCCATGTTTCATAATGTCCCCCGATATTCTGCAAGTTCAAAAGTTGTTATTAGAATCAACTAGAAGGCAGAAAATTAGCATGTGAAATGGAAATAAAAACTAACCGGCAATCCCATGGCAACGCTTAGTAGTGATATTCTGTTGTTTCCGGGACGGAGATTTACATTTTCTTTGTAAGTAATTCTCCTATTTTCCCTTGTTCCAAAAGCAGACCCTATATAGAAATACATTCAAATCTTATGCGACTCTTTTTTAGTCGATTTAATATTTATTCTACAAAATTAATCACTCTGTCGTACCCGAAAGTTCTCCATTTATAAACACGTGAAGAGCATGACCCGTCGACTGCACCAAGAGTTTGGGATGCTCACCGTTTCGCAAAAAGGATTCAGAAGAATCAACTTCAACACTGCACCAAAAACATACATTATCTGAGTCATGATGAAACTGGCAAAAGCTAGTCGAATTATAGCGTGTTAGGAACAATGAAACTTACTTGGTCGTATACCAAAGATAATCACTATTATCTCTTGTGACATTAACTTGCTCTAGTAGACCCGAAACAGTGAAAGTCGAGCTTTCATCAACCATGGTCAGATCTTCATTATATGTCTCCCATGTAAATAACTCAGTATTTGTAGGCAGCATTTCCATTTGAGTTGATTGAACCCCGACCTGTGACGGTTCAACAATTATTATACACATGAACAGAAAAAATGCTAATAAAGCCGGATAGTATTAGTAAGAAGTTGTTTTCGTACGTTAGCGGTATTGAAGACAACATTTGTGCAATCCGGAAGGATACTGATAGACCATGGAGGTAAAGTATAATGCATGTTGTTAAACATCACTTTTGCAGCATTGTTTGTGTTGTAATTAGCGAGAAAAGCAGCACAGTGACCCGATTTCGAAGCGAATACGTGTGCCTGTTGAAGGTTTCCGATAGAAGTTACGGTAGGATCTGCTGAAACTAAAGCGGGTTCACATTGCTTGATAGCCTTGTGAAGCTCCTTCAAATGCCCATATTTTGGTTGTCTGATCAAACCTGTAAAATAATACAGTTGAGGTAATTATATAAATTTTGAGATCACAAATTATAGGTATTTTTGTAATAAAACTTGATACGTGTTTTCATGTATTGAAGACCCGTCCTGACACTAATAAAACAAATATCAATCTCGAGTTTGGAAATCAATATGTTTGACCTTTAAAGTCAAAACTCACCATATTCATCAAGTGGGGCATCATAGTCATAACTGGTAGTGATGAACGGGCCTCCAGCAGAGCGACCAAAATTAGTTCCTCTATGGTACTGTTATCAAAGATAAAAGTAATTAAAATCTAACAAAAGAGTTTATTATGTTTTGGATTACCATTGAAATTATTCTTTTCTAGAGCTACTAACCATGTAGTAGTTCAAAAAAGATCCACCCTTTTGTATAAATCGAGCAACACCAAAAGCCAAATCTTGAACAGGTCTCTCGTGAATCGGACCACCGAATTCTGAGAACCATCCACTCCAAGCCTCGGTCCAAATGGTTGGTTTGTATGACTTGTTTGGGGAGAATGCATCACAGTAGAAACCATTGCATGTGTTTATCTGTGTTACCAATGGCACAAAATAATATTCGTAAGATGGTCACATTAGACGATTTAAAAATTAGCAACATGATACACAAACTGGTTCACCAATTGTAGTTTTAGTGCACATGAAAGTCATTAACTTAGAAAGCTTTAATTAAATCTAGTTCAGGTTAGTTCCTATTATTAGCAACTGACAAAGTTAAAAGATTCCTATTGACCATTGATGAATGTATTCTAATCTCATTTATTATAAATAAATTAAGATCAATGTTACTAAATGGTAATACTCTCATCCCATGAAAATCACATCAATTGCGCCTACATATCACAATCTTTGACCATTATCAAAATGGCTAAAATACCCTTGTCTATTACGATATTTATGACATCAACCTTTGAACAACAAAGGGGTACTCAATAATCAGCAATATGACATCAAGAAACATAAAAATGGTAGCTTTTTCATGTGACTAATATAAATGAACCACGGGTCAAATCATAAATGCTTACAATAGGATCGGGTGCATCGTCTTGCTTGCACATGACCCATGGGACACCGGTACCCAATCCGACGGCTAGATTTGCAGCCCAGGTCATGTAATTATGTCCAGCACCTCCAAGCGCCTTTCCAATGGATCCATATTCATTCTCTATCTGCATCAAGGCCACATTTATTTGTCACATTCTGTACACCATTTGTCACATACTTTACACCATTTGTCATTACTCATTTCACCAATGTACAACTTATAAAGCGTAACTGCGTAAGTTAGTAGCTAAATATTTTACCTGTGAGAGGATTATAGGACCTCCTTCAGATTCAAACAACTTTTCACTCTTCATCATGTTCACAATTTTCTCAGTGAAAGTCTTCATATGCCTCTATTAGAATAAAAATATATATTAGTAAAAGACTAAAAATTTACAAACTCTTTATATATTCTATAAAAATTAAACATGAAAAATTTAAGCAAATGTGACCTTAAATGGCTCATTATCAGTTCTAAAGCTAATTCCAGGAACATACTTGAGCCACACTGGGAATCCACTGCAAGAATCAACATAAAAATGACCTTTTTAGTAAAGTTACATAAAATTAATTGTTAAACCCTAATAAGAACCACAGATCTGAGATATAAAAAAAAATCAAAAAAGAAACAATTATATAAAAATTACCCAAAATTCCATTCAGCACAAACATAAGGTCCAATTCTTAGATGAGCATAAAGTCCTGCTTTTTGCACTGTCTTCAAGAATCTCACCAAGTCATATCTTCCTTCAAAGTTATACTGAATTTCACAATAAAATAACATTAGTAGCTAAAACATTACTTAGAAAAACTATGTTAACCCAAAAATTTTAAAACTTTTTAGTAAAAAAAAGAGCATAATTTTGCACCAAAAAGTTTTATTATAAGAAAAATAAAATAAAAAACTTAGAAATAAAAGAAAGATCTACTAAATTATGGTGCAAAAACCTACAAAAAATCTACTAAGTTTTACCAAAAACATAGTAAAACAGTAAAAATAAAAACTTGAAGTGAAAATTAAAGTACATTGCCCTGTGAAGGCTCATGAACATTCCAAAACACATAAGTTTCAATCACATCAAGTCCTCCTTCTTTAGCCTTCATAATAAGATCTTCCCACATCTACAAAAGAAAAAACACCATAATTTCAACCTCACTTCACCCACATTTTCACCCAAAAAAAAAAAAAAACAAAAACAAAAACAAAAAAAAAAAAACCTCAGGAGTACTTCTAGGATAATGTATAGAACCAGAAATCAATATCCTTCTTTGACCATTAATAACTATAGCTTTATTATCATAAGTCACACGACATTCACCATTCTGAAACCAACCCATTTGAGATAACACCAAGAGGAGCAAAACCCATTTTGGAAACAAGCTGGTTCCCATGGATTCGATTCGGGTCGGGTCGGGTCAGAAGTGCAGAGAGAAGAAGAAGAAGGTGAATGTGTGTGTAAGTAGACAGGTGTTATGTTTCACAAGACCGACATATATGGTGTGTTATTATTAGTGTTGTGTCTTTTTATTACTGATGTTATGTTGTGTTGTGAAATGAGATCTTTTATAAGATTATTTGGCTTTTGTAGTACTAGACTACTAGTGTCATAGTGTGTAGTGGCGTAAGACAATTGTCATTGTTTTATTTTATTTTATTTTTGTTTTTTCTTTTAAGTTACATGATTTTGTTTTTAAAAGTGAGAAATATATGGATCAATAAATGTAAAGATTTATATGGGTAGGTGTTTGATATTGCGGTTAGAAATTTATTGTGAGATTATTGTGTTTTCATGATTCAAGAATCAAGTTACAGTATCATTTATTGGAGTATTCTGTATGGCTACATTGAAGCTGAATTTGATTATTTAGTTGTCATCAACTAATAAGTGTTGGTAGGTAACTAGTGTAAAATTTGACTATCGACACCCGGCACAAGGTGAGATCAATATAGAACTCATATTTGCCATAGAACCAATGAACCAATCATAGCCATCTATTTTTTTTATCTAAATTAATAAAAAACTATTTTCCACCTTTTTTTTTAAAAACAACATATCTTGCAAACAGTAAATCTTCAAACTACAAAAAATACACTATCGCGACAAGAATTAAATTATCTTTCTATAAATATGCAATTTTATATACTTTCGACGATTTTTTTTTTTTTTTTTTTTTTTTTTTTTTTTTTTTTTTTTTTTTTATATAAATTTTCGCCCAGAAAAATCATATGTGATTTGTAAAAATCACATATGATTTGATTTTTACAAATCACATATGATTCTTAGGAATCACATGTGATTCTTAGGAATCACATGTGATTTTTACAAATCACATGTGATTCGTAAAAATCATACTCCCTCCGTCTCAATTTATTTGTCAGGAGAGAGAAAACATAAAGTTTAATAAAAGTGGGGCCACTTTAATTTTCAACCACTAAAATGGAATATTCCTCCACTAGATTCTCTAGTTTTTACTAAATAAGAAAAGTGGACAATTAATTTGAGACATCCATAAAAGGAAATATGAACAAATAAATTGAGACGGAGGGAGTATATGATTTGATTTTAACGAATCACATGTGATTTTTACAAATCACGTGTGATTTTTACAAATCACGTGTGATTTTTCTGGGCGAAAATTTTAAAAAAAAAGTTCGTCGAAAGTATATAACAATGCATATCTATAGAAAGATAATTTAATTCTCGTCGCGATGGTATAATTTTTTTCGCGTAACGATTAACGGTTTGCGAGATATTTAATTTTAAAAAAAATGGTGAAAGTTTATTTTATTATTTTTTGATAAGAAAATGAATGGTTATGATTGGTTGATTGGTTCTATGGCAAATATGAGTTCTATATTGATCTTTTGTCTCGACAGCCGTCACACTATTTCATATTGGGGCAAGTTATCCAAGCCCCCCCTATTTTTGTTATCCAAGCCTCCTTTTTTTTTTTTTTTTTTTTTTTTTTTTTTTTTTTTTTTATCAAAAAACTATAAACCTAAAAGTACAGAACAGAAAATATAAAGTTTAATATGTCAAACGCTAAAAACTGTCAGAAATACGGAACAGAAACTGACAGAAAACTGTGTTATACTGAAAAGTCAAAGGGGACAAAGGGAATCTCCCTATGATTTGACATCATAGGGGGGCTTCTATAGTATAACCCTTTCATATTTTATCTCATAGTCACATTAACTTTTTTCATTTTCCACATTCTCTCTCACTTTTCACTCATAATAGTTACTTACTCATTCATATTCATTAAAATAATTATTGTTATACAAACATATCACACTAATAACTCAGACACACTTACAAATCAAATAATAAATAATAAAAAACATTGAGGGGGACCCACTTTAGCACAACTCAATATAAGGTGAGCTGATCACCTTTGGTTGTGTTTTTTGCCTCTCATCACGCAACAGCACAACACCTCTCAGTGGTGTCATGCATGAGAAATGCATCTTACGATGCCCTCACTCCCCTTGCTGGCACTAGTCTTAGTGAGAGTGGTTTTGATGAAATAATTAAACGTTGAGCATCTTCGATGATTTGGACAATTATTGGTCAACACTGTCGTCATATCAGTTTTTTTCTCAACCATTATCTAATCATTTTTACCTCACAATCACAAATCGTTTCATCATCGTTGAACGAAATATGTAGCAAGATTACCATAATCAAGGTACTCATTGTCTAATTTAAGAAATTACATTATTCGAAAGATTCATATTAGTAACCACTCATATCACAACCATCAAAATCGATAATAGCTATGCACAACCACTCTGAAAAACTCGGTCGGTCGCTTGGTTTGTCAATATCCGACCGATATTGAGATCGGTCGGTTCCTTTGTGGAATATCGATCGCTTCTTTTCCAAATCCAACATCGGTCCTTCAACCGACCGAGTTTTAAACCAATCCAAACACATTTCCATCTTTTAAACCGTTGCAATTATTTAAAAAAAAAAAAAAAAAAAAAAAAAAAAAAAAAAACTTTTTCCCTTATAAATACCCACCTCAAACACACATCTAAACACACAATTTCAAACACAATTCATATTCAACTTATCATCCATAAACAACTTCTCATCATGTCAAAGAAAAACACTCCCACATCAAAAGACCGACGATCCC
>CP139504.1:51501781-51529225 GCA_021014915.2 Artemisia tridentata subsp. tridentata | reverse complement strand
TTTGTTAAAATGATTTTTCTCGAAGGAATTTAATATATAAAAAGCTAGAAAAAGCCAGAAGTTACAATCGCACGAATTGAAATTTCGACTAAAATTAATCTGCACCACAACGAACCTAGAGATTATAACAAAACTAAAATGCCATTAAGACTTAATGCACGAAGCCAAACATTACAACGACACTCACGTGTATATAATTCCAACAAAACAACCCTCAAACTATCGATATCACTTTGTGGTTCACTTTTCAATTATTATTTTTTCTAAATTTAGTTTTGTGCGACTTTTATATCGTGTGACTCCATGGAAAATGTGACACGTGTCCAAAAGTAGGAGATGTTTTCTGCTAGATTAAAGTGATATTTTGTACGATCAAGATTATATTTTGTTATATCGACATGACATTTCTATCTTATTAAAAAAATGCGACCCACAATTGATTTTTTTCATATTTGATTAATGAGCTTTTGTTTTATTAAAAAGTGAGACTGCGATACCTAATTTTCTAATAAGACAAAAAAAATCATGTTAGTTTAGTAAGAAATAATTTTGATGGTACAAAACGTCACTTTGGTTTAACAAAAAACACCCGAACAAGCATTTACTGTTAAGTTTTCTATGAAGTTTCATGATATAACAGTCGTACAAGACTAAATTTGAAAACTTTTTTTAGATAAGAATCATAGAATGTGAACAACAAAGAGAAAAATGGATTATTTTAAAAAATTTCTGTCAAAAAAATTCTGTTAATGGTTTGATAAGATGTGGATTTATTTAAGATTTATTGATATTTACACAAATAACTTTTACTTGATACACATAAAGGACAAGCATTCAATGCATGAAAATAAGCATTTAATGCATTCAATGCATATGTGCATAGTAAAAGTCTATGTGTAAATATCTGTGGATTTATTTAAGATTAATTAAATGGAGAAAACCAATGACAAGTTGACAACGGAGTTAAGGTCAAAAGTTGATACCTTTGACCATTGCAGTGTTCTCCCACCCACTTTCTTTCCGCATTTTTCGGTTATTTCCCGCGTTAATTAATCAGCTTTACCTTTTTATTATCTGCCTTTTTTTTTTTTTTCTTTTATACGGATTTAACAAAGCTTTAGCTTCATTTTACGATAATCAAGGGATGTGTCACACAAACCTTTTTTATTTTTGTCATATTAGAAAGAGTTTGGTCAAATCGTAAAACTCGCGATATACATTATACAAGCCAATAATGCATTCAATGATTGGATACCCTCCCATATAATCAAATGCACCTAGTCTGTACCAATCTTCATTCAATATCAATTTAAAAAAAATAATATCAATTTAAAAAAAATCAAAATGACAGGACAAAACATTTTTTGATATGTGTTATGCTATTAAGACCCCCTATGATGTAACATCAGGGGTTTTGTCCTATATTCCTTTTGTCTCCAATTTATTTTCATTATAACACAGTTTTTTGTCAGTTTATATTCCGTATTTTTGACAGTTTTAAGCGTTTGACTTATTAAACTTTATATTTTCCGTTCCGCACTTTCAAGTTTATAGTTTTTTGATATAAACAAAATTATAAAAATAACAAAAAAGTAAAAAAAAATAAAAATAAAAAAACGCAAAAAAGTAAGGTGGGTCCCCTTTGTATTTTTGGGGGGTCACGGCCCTTTTGATATTTTTTTTTGGAGTTATGTTATTAAGACCCCCCCATGATGTGACAATAGGAGGGTTTTGGTCAAAATGTACAAATTGCGATGCACACCGTACAAACCCACAATGCACAGAGTCACACGAAACCCCTCTATGAGATAGTACGTATAAACTCCCCCATTTTTTAAAGATAGGTTATAAAAACCCTTAAATCTACAAGTTGTACCCTCTCCTTTGTTTTTTTGGTTTATTTATTTATTTATTTTATTTTTATAATTTTGTTTATATTATAAAATTGTGAAATGGAAAGTGCGAAATAAAAAATATAAAGTTTAATAAGTCAAAATTATTAAACTGACAAAAAATACGGAACAAAAACTGATAAAAAAATTGTGTTGTACTGTAAACAGAGGGATAAAAGGAGAAGAAAATACAAAACATTTGTACTTTCTATGAGTTAGTGTACCAATAATAGAACCATATTTTTTTTGTTTCATATCTTTTGTCTTTTATTAATTTTAACTTTTCAAACTTTATATTTTATGTTTCGCAAATTTTTTGGCAGTTTTGCCAACTTTATTAACAGAACAATACAATTTTTTTTAATGTTTTTATGCTCCGTATTTTTTTTTGTTTTACTACTTTTGCTTGTCAAACTTTAAATTTTCTGTTTCGTATTTTTTGTTTTGCAATTTTATAATAAAACCAAATTGTAAAAATTAAAAAATAATAAAATTTTTAGAGAGATATTACAATCAATTTAGAAGGTCTATCATTAATCATTCCCTACCAAATTATGCTTTGTGGCTTGTAGGTTTAGTTGTCTACCTGCAACATTAAAGTCCTGAGTTCAAGACATTCTTAGCATATTTTTCCATGACTTTTTGTTGCATTTATTCTTGAAAAATGCTATAAGTACATAAATTTTACTAATTTTTTTTACACAATGTGTAACAAAATGGTTTGTTACAAATGAAAGAATTGGTAAAGGAACAAAGACAACAATTTGTCCAAGTATTATGACACATCATTATGAGTACTCGCTATTTTATAAAGTTAGTGGTTATAAATCTATATCTATATAATGTTAAAAATGAGCTAGTTCATGATTATGATCATTAGGCTAAACACAGTGGTGGTCAGACACGATCATGAAACATCAGTTTTCTCTCTCCGACGACCTGACGATGACCAAGTTGCCACAATGGCGATCAAGTTAATTTCTTTTTTTAAATTCAAATATTTTTTAAATTCTATACGTGTACATGCATGCAAACACTCCTTATCAGCCAAATACGTGTTGTATATGCAAAGCTCAAATACGTGTTAGTACATGTATTTGATGGTTCGCAAATATGCTAAGATTGTATCATTAAAAATAGTATAAACAATATAGTAATCATAGGATCACCTTATGAGCCAAACGTGGAACTGGAGCTTCTCTACTCTGAGCTTCTTCTACCAAACGAACAATGTCACCCATGAAGGTCTCACCAAGAACAAAGGCTCAAACACATGCAAGAACAAAGGCTCAAACACGTAAAGCTCAAACCCACATCGTGTATGCAAAGCTCAAACAGTACAAAGTTTTGTTTGTTTGTGTGTATCAAAAGTCGGTCGAATTTACGAACTATGTCACACCCCCAAATCGGGTCGCAGCGGAATGGTAATCCGAGGGCGTGACATTCATGGAATACAAAGTCACAGTTATATTGAACGGCCTACAAGAGTCATTTTAGAAAAATACATCATTTGATTTATTTAGTCAACATAAGATTCAAATATATGAATAGTCAAGTTACGGAGCGGAAAAGTAAAAATAGCTTTGAAATAATATCAAAGTCAAATGATGTAGTATTTGATGCATAGAAATCCTCGTGAATGTTGTCTCCAAAGATGACATAGGGTAAAATTTGGACTCCATACAGTGCACACCATATAAGCTAAACACCTGAGAAAATACATGCTAAAATTGGTGAGTTCATAGGTTTAATATAGTACAATAAAGTTGGACCACCGCAAAGCATATGAGAAGATCATCGAACATAATGTCATACAAAAGTTAGGGAAAATATTTTGATTGCGCTAAGTTCATGACACCGAAACCTGTAGGTGTCTACGCACCCAAGCAATACAGGCAACAAAGTACCCAAGTAATACAGGCAACAAAGTATCCAAGTAATACAGGCGACTACGCACCCAAGCAATACAGGCAACAAAGTACGCAAGTAATATAGGCGACTACGCACCCAAGCAATACAAGCAACAAAGTACCCAAGTAATGAAGTAACCGGTTCCTAACTTAGGCAATCAGTAAACTGTTTAAATTTATGCACTGGTGTCCATGAGTAAAGATCAAGTAGGTAATGTGTAAATAGTATTGCATTCGAATAATCAAACAAGTAATTAGGTAAAGCAGGAAATGTTTTGAGTAATCAACCATGTGTTTAAATAAGGCGAGTAATGAATTTAAGTAAAACAAGCATGTATCTCCCACAAAGAGTTTATAAGGTAATTAAACGAGTAAAAGTGGGGCTATGACTCACCTCAAGTAATACAGTAATATCGTAATGAGTAAGTCAAGCAACGAAAGACAACGACTCCGAAGGGCGACCTAGTTAAGTATGGGTTTGACTTAGTACAACATTTTTATGAAACGAGAGAATGCAAATGAATGTTTTTAAAACATTGTATCACCACGACATTTTGTGCTTGTGTCTCCTAAGCTGAAAGAAAATATTTTGTCTTTTTGTCAGTTTTTGTCTTTTAGTCGGGTTTTCGTCTTTTAGTCAGGTTTTCGTCTTTTAGTCGGGTTTTCGTCTTTTAGCCGGGTTTTACAAATAATTCTCATTTATGAGCTTCTAAAAGTCTACCTTCACTAATTTGACACATTTATAGAAAAATACCCATTTATTCCTAAGTATGACTATTTTCACAAAAATAGGTTAAGTGTTACCGTTTTGATGAAATTTCGGCATGACCCGTTCGTAAATTCTTATTTTACCATTTTTATCTATTCCGACTCTAATGATTTTGAAGGCTTCTCATAGTCTAAGAAAATATAGTTTCACTATTAGTGGAGTTTTCTATGAAAAACATAGTTTGCGCCGCAACATTGAAAATAAGCATAACTTTCTCATTTTAAATCCATTTTTAGTGATTCAAGCGACCACATTTTCATTATAAAGTCTATTTTCTATTTTTATATCATATTGTTGAAAAACATAAGCTCATTAATCCAGATTTTCTGTTTTGGGACAGCCATGTCCAAAAGTGCGTTTTATGACTTTTAAGCTACTTGTTTAGCCGCAAATACAACACCAAACTAGTCCTAAATCTCTCCCGCCAATGTTTATCAATCTCTCAACAACCAAAAACTTTCAACTAGCCTAGTTTATCTTATCCGCCATCTTATAGCAAAATATACTAATAAACCCTAATTAAGTCACAAATCTAGCACAAGCTAACTAAGTACATAATTTTAAGCACAACAAGACAATCATAGCATGGTGATACTCATTTTGAAAGAAATAGTGTGTGGGTCGTGTATGTGTATACACATACACTTAGGGTTTCAAAAGTTTTACTTGTGGTTTAACAAAATCGGTTTGTACTTTTCAAAACTACATGTTTTAATCAACAAGAAAGTACAAGTTAATTAGGAAAAAGAAGACTTACAAAGTTTTGTGAGAAACTCTAGTGTGATGACTCAAAACACCAAATGCAAGTTTCTAGTATCCAAGTCTTCTCAAGATTAAAAAAAAAGTGATGTGTGTGTGTGTGTTTTGGGTGGCGTACGAACGGAAACAAGAGGGAAGAACACAAGAAAATTGTGTGTTTGGGTTTATGTGACTCAAGTGTGTGATAGGTACCCTTTTTATACTTGAATTCATGAGCTAGTGACAAAAAATTAACTTTAAGAGTACCATATGTGCATGGCTAAATAGTGAACGTTTTTGAAATGTTTTGGGGACCATGGTGGGGCGTACATGATGACATAGGAAGGGGGGGGGATCATAAAGGCTTGGACTATTAGTTGAAAACTTTGATTTATGGTACTAGTTTGTTATACATAATGACAAAAACTCATGTGGCTTGCATGTGTGCATGAATCCGGCCCTATACATGCATGAGGGGAAAATTTTTGTAGTTTACTCTCTAAAATGAGTAGTGGTATTAGTCGTGGTCATTTACTTGGTTGTTTGGTGCTAAAACCGTGCACGCGTGACCTAAAATGCACTTTATGCGCGTTTATCGCGAGACTTGTAAAATAAAATGTCATGAAATATAAAATAGCTCTAATAGAGTCGTTATGTACTAATTTAATGTAGACCATGCCCGGTCTATTGTCGTTACGCGTTAAAAGTTGTTTTTCATGTTACGCGAGCTCACCTCGCGGTTTTAGGTTTAAGTAAACACGTAAGGGTGAAAAGTAAATGTTTTGAGTTCTTGGTTAAATATTGACTTAGAAAATTAGCAGTTTAATGTCGCTTTCAGGTTTACACAGTGTAAGTTTACAGTTACGCGTAAAGATAAATAGGTAACTTTCAAGTTAATAGTTCTAAGTAAAAAGATAATAATGACCGGAAAAGTGCGACTTGCTACAATCTACCCTCGTTGAAAAGAATCTCGTCCCGAGATTCAGTCTGTCTGGTCTACCGGAGTGGTGTCGATAAAGAGATATGGGTATTACTGACGAATCTGGTCTTCTCGTTCCTAAGTGTACTCGGGACCTCACTGAGAATTACAGCGGACCTTGAAGATAGGAATTCGAATTTGTTTCAAACGCTTGACATTTTGATCCATGATCTCCACTGGTTCTTCTACGAAGTTCAGTTTGTCATCGAGTTGAATTTCTTCTAAAGGAACGACGAGTGATTCGTCGGATTGACACTTCTTGAGATTTGAAACATGAAACGTGTTTTGTACACTGCTGGGCTCCGGAGGAAGCTCAAGTCTGTAAGCCACTAGGCCGACTCTAGCCAGGATCTTGAATGGCCCAATGTACCTAGGGTTTAATTTTCCACATTTTCCCAAATCGTATTACGCCTTTCCAAGGCGGGACTTTCAACATGACTTTGTCTCCAACCTGAAACTCTAGTGGCTTACGCCTTGTGTTTGCGTAGCTCTTCTGTCGGTCTCTAGCAGCTTGTAGTCTGTTCCGAATTTGGATTATCTTTTCAGTTGTCTCGTGAACAATTTCTGGACTAGTGAGTTCGGCGTTTCCGACTTTGACCGAACAAACAGGTGATTGACACTTTTGACCGAAAAGTGCCTCAAATGTAGCAGCCTTTAAACTAGTGTGATAACCGTTGTTGTAGGAGGATTCGATTAATGGCAAATGATTATCCAACTATTACCAAAATCAGTCACACATGCTCTCAACATGTCTCCTAGGGTCTTAACGGACCTTATTTCCCAGTGGAAGTACGTGTAGTTGCTGATGTCGAAACGAAAGGGTGGATCTAATTTGAGTTGGAACGATGAGGGTAGATATTACTAATAGTCTCATGGTGAATGTAAGGCATTTAAGGGAAAAGCCCCTTAGTGTGAACATCATGGAAGAACTTGTCAACAAGCCTACACGGCTAGTCAAAATGATGACCTATGAATCAAGGGATCTAAGGGTAGAATCGGATGCGAATGATTAGGAAGTTATTATCAGATAATGCTCGTGATTCTAAGTGCTCAACTGTTGGGAACACGTTATTAGTTTTCAAGTATTGATCATTTTATGTAATAGGTTGCTTAGGCCTTTATGTTAGTTTTAAGGCTCGGCCTGTGTAGAAGGCCCATGGGCCGTGTCCTTTTACTTATTTAATTATGTTGTTAATTAGGGCAAAAGCCCATTCATGTAAGAAACCTATAAATACCTCCTCCCTTGTAGGGAGAGGGTTGGTTGGTTAATTGAGATTATCATTTCATTATTATTAAGAAACCTTCAACTCTCTTTCTCTCTCTAACTTTCTCTCTCTAGATCTAAGGTAGCTTGTGTGATAAATCTAAGTAACAACAAGTGGTATCAATCGCCAAGGGGTAATTTAGTTTGTTTCAGATTAGATCTAAGTTAAATTGGAAGAATTTGGATTTCGGTACTGTTCATTTGCACGTTTCTCCGAGTTAGGAGCAAACGTCGAGTAACTCTTCGAGTATCTAGTATTTCTTCGAGTATCTAGTATTACTTCAAGTTTCGAGTCTTCGAGTTAGAAGACTTTGAGTAAGTACCTGATCCTTCGAGTAACTAACCTTCGAGTTAGAAGTTTATACTCCGAGTAACTAAACTTCGAGTTTAGAGTTAAAGTTTCTCAGTTAGTTTCACTCTTCGAGAAAGTATTCTTCGAGTTAGAAGAAATATTCTTCGAGAAACATAGCTCCGAGTATCAATAAAATCCTTCGAGAAAGTATCATTCGAGTAAGAAGTTTATTCACCGAGAAACTTAACTTCGAGTTAGAAGTATAAGGCTTCGAGTTCCAAAGCTTCGAGTTTCAAAGTTTCGAGTTTCAAAGCTTCGAGTTTCAAAGCTTCGACTTTCCAAGCTTCGACTTTCCAAGCTTAAGATTTCTTCGACTTAGGGATACTTCGAGTAACAGTTCTTCGACTTTGTAAAGGATTATTTTCTTCGACATTGTCTTCGACTTTGGTTTCTTCTACTTAGGATTTTGGTTTCTTTGACTTTGGATTTTCTTGGATTTTCTTCAAGTTCTTCTACTTACAAACCTAATCTTCAACAACAACCGTCGTTATCCTTTAAAGATCCTACATCCACAAGTTACTTCAAGATGTCTCAACCACCAAACTATAACTACTTCTATAATCAACAACAACAGTATCGTCAACAACAACCATATCAGCAACAGTGTCCTCAACAACAGTATCAACAACAACACATCTTAATGCAGCAACATCAATTTGTTCCACAACAACAATTCCTTCAACAACAACCATATTCACAACCACCAATGCAGTCTTACCAACTTCCTCCTAAACAACCTCACTGGTTTGACCAGATGTGCGAGGTGATTAGCAGTCAACAATCCAGACCTGAAGCATCCTTAGATACACCACTAATGCTTACTCCATGGAATTATGTACATTGGTCAAGTCGATTTCTTCGGTTTATTGAGCTAAAGAAACCCCATGGAAAGTACTTAAAGAAGGTAATCATTGAAGGCCCATATCCAGTTCCTACTACAACGATTCATGCAGAGCCAAATCACATTCCTCCAAGAGAAGCAACTACAACTCCTATTCCTATTGCTCAACTCACAATAGAACAAGTTCTTCAGCAAGAAGCAAATGAATTAGCAATGTCTTACATACTTCAAGGAATTCCAAATCCCATCTTTCGAAGTATCGATGCACAGAAGACGGCAAAAGACATGTGGGAACATGTACATCTTCTCAGGGAAGGAACATAGTTAAATCAGGAGGATATGAAATATAAGCTTTATCTGGAATATACTATGTTCATGATTGAGGCCAGGGAATCTTTAGGGTCTTACTACCACAGGTTTACAAACATTATTAATGACTTGGACCGTCACAACATTGTACTCCCAAAGATTGCGGTGAATACTAAGTTTCTGAGTTGTCTTGGACCCGATTGGAGAAAGTATGTCACATTCGTTCGACAAGCCAAGAATCTACACAACGCCTCATATGGGTTGTTGTATGATTATTTGAAGCATCACCAATCTGAAGTTGACAAAGACAGAGCAGCTCGTGGAGGATTTTCATCGTTACCTACTTCCAACTCACTTGCTTTGATTGCTCAGTCTCACTTTGCACCACCAACAAATCAGGATCTTGTTCAGCCACCACATCTTTCGGGTTATCCCTCACAACCTTCAACAAACCAACTCGTCCCATATGAAGCATCACAACCATATTCTGATAATCAACTGGTCTCCTATGACAACACCGATTCAATGATGTATTCCAACGTTGACAATGATGAAGACGATGCTTTTAACTCATTGAACGAAGGATTTGCTTTGATTGCTTGAGCTTTCAGCAAATTCTGAAACAAATCCAACAACCGTCTTAGGTCTTCATCAAACACACGGAATCAGGCTGTTGTTCATGATAGAAGAGTTGAAATCCAAAACCGAGCTTCTGGGAGATATGGTTCAGGAAGTTATATGGGGAATTCCGAGGGACAGAGGTTTAGTTCAGTTGGGAATAGTAGGAACAACGTTGGTAACACACAGAGGAGGGCTTCTGGGATTGGAAACACCATGGTCAAATGCTATAATTGTGGAGGAAAAGGTCATATCGCCAATGCTTGCCCAAAGCCGAGAACCCGAGGCGGTGTGTATCACAAAGAAGCTCTTCTTTTGGCTCTCAAAGATGAAGCTGGTGGCACTCTGACTGAGAAAGAGCACAACTTTATGGCAAATGCATACTCAGACGATGACATGGAAGATCTGGAGGCAAATTCAGCTGTAATGTTGATGGCTAACATGCAAGAAATGGATATGGGTGAAACAGGCCCGGTGTATGATACCGACGGCTTATCTCAGGTACCTGAATCTGAATGTCTCATTCATGAAATTGTATCACCCTCTGCATCTGCATCTACTCAAGAAAATATTGGTCAAAATGACTCATCGTTATCCTCTGAAGTCGATGACCAAATAAACACCGTTGTTATATTTGATGAAGATCAAATTAACCCCGTTGTTTCATTTGATGATCCTCTTTATGATGACAACAATGATCACATTGAATAAGATGATCTTTTGCATGATACAGTTCCAGAGCTCATGACGTTGCTTTTGACCACCCAAACACAATTAGATGCACAGAAATCCCAGATTGATAAATGCAATGAAATTAATAGAAACTTAAAAGCTAAAGTTGCATTGTTAACTAAGGATCTTGAGTGCTACAAACTTCAACTTTCGAATTTTGAAAATAAAGAAAAACGGGAGAAAAGCTTTGAGGTTGCATTCCAACAATCATATGTGCAAACCCAAGATTTAGAACATCAAGTACGTGAGTTAACCGTTTCCAAAAATGAGTTAATTTCTCAAAAAGAACAAGAAAGATTAGATTTTCAAAAACAAGTTGACATCTTACACTCTGAACTTTCTAAAACAAAAACAGAGTTGTCAACCTGTAAAAATGATCTTCTTGAACAAAAACAAATTTCAAGGAAATGTGTTGATTCATATCTTGAGGAAATTGTGGCGTTGGAAAGCAAACTTAAAGAATTTCAAAACGTTGTGTATAAAACAGGTGAATCAATAACAACTATTCAAAAATTAACTGTAAAACCACATCCCCAAGGATATGGATTTGCTATTGGAAGTGACAAACCAAGTTTTTTACATAAAGCACTCAAGGAAAATCCAAAGTTGTACAGTGCAGAACTATTGTTTGATGATTCTTTCATGCGTGATGTTGTGTATAATAATGAAGAGGAAATGGAACAAGAGGACGAGAGTCGATCTAAAAAGAGTAATGTCCACTTTAATAAACCTTATGACTACTCAAGAGTACCTCATATTAGTGACACTTTTGTACCTCAAAAAGATAAATCAGAACAAACATTGTCTTTAATTGAAAAGAATGAAACTTCTGAAGTTGTCCCTGTGACCAAAGTAGCACAAGTTAATGGTCCTTTACCAAATCTGGGTGTGATTGCCCCAATGCCAAAACAATGTCGTGTCCTTCGATATTTTAATACATTCATGGACGACATAAAACTTTTGGAAGATGCAATTGAACGAAATTCAGGGATAAAAGTCTCTACTTTTTGTTCTCCCTATGAGAAAGAAAAGAGAGAAGTTTTTCAAAAGCAATTTTTGCCACATGTTCAACACCTGTGACTTTGTGCTACACGTTGGGAACAGGAACTTCAAACAGTGGTTTCATCCATGATGAACATTTTTGAAGCAACAAAAACAAAGATCTCAAAACAAAAATGTAAAAACAAAGCTTTGAAAAAAGAAGCAGATCGAATCTTGGAGAATGTTCTATGTTCTGACATAATTTCTGTTATCATGAATACCATTTATCTGTCGTGTAATGAAATGATTGTTGATGATCACTCTGTTGACATTGAGACTTGAGATTGATAATTTGATACGAGAAAATGAGAGACTTCGACAAGTCAATGATGATGTGGAAAATAATTTTTCAAACGAAATTTTCCAACTCAACAAAAAGTTGCAATGGTATCAGACTCAGAGTCTTGACTTTGAGTTAAGATTACAAAATCAAAAAGAATCATTGTCCTTTCAAAACAGTCATGGGTCCAACGTTCAAATTCTTGAAAAAGAAAATGCTGTTTTAAAGTGTCAAATTGTTGAACAAGAAAAGGACATTGATGAAGTTTGCCAAAACAGAAATGACACTGTTTGATTAAATCGAGAATTGGATTCAAAACTTCAACAACAAAAACACATCATCATCAATTTGAAAGAGAAAATCAGATTACTTGAAAAAGGGAAATGTGTACAAAAGAATGTGATTGCACCCGGCATATATCAAGTAGAGGCAACACCTAAGAAAGCATCTTCACAGACCACTAATGTGCATGCTTCGACTTCTATAGGATTAGGCACCCCTCTTACAGTTAGCAGATCAAAGACCAAAAAGACCAACAAGAAGATTAGTGTCTGGAAACCTAAGAGCGGTTCACCTAAAGATGAAGAAGTAGAAGTTCACACTATGAATTTGAATAAGACGCATGTTATGTCTAAAATAGAATCAAACTTTTCAAAGTGTAATTCTCAATGTGATGTAACGAATTCTAAACCTATGAATGTTCTTAATGATGTTGTTGTTGGTGCTTATTGTGTGTTTTGTCGTACTAGTGTTTTGTCTAGTAATCATCAAAAATGTGTTGCAAAAACCCTTTTGTCTCGTAGACAGAAATGTACTAATGGCATTTCCTCTAGGCCCACTCCCGCTGCTAATTCAATCCTAGGAAAACCGCCAAAAGTAGTTTCTAAGACTACCGTTGACAAAAAACAAATCCATCACCAAGTGCATTTACTAGGAAGAAAGCAGAATCTAGTTGGACATGGCAGCGTTGGTTACAACTTAAACCTATTTTTACTTGGTTACCAAAGATGCATAACAATTGTGCTACTAACCCAACGGGATTCACCGTTACCAACTCTCCATCTGTGTCATCTTCTTGTGATGTAGGTGATTCAATCGTCCTTTGGATTGTTGATAGTGGATGTTCCCGACACATGACAGGCAATTTGAAACTTCTAGTAAACTTTGTCGCAAAGTTCATAGGAACTGTCAGATTCGGGAATGATCACTTTGCCGCTATCATGGGCTATGGGGATTATGTCAACGGGAACATCGAAATAAGCCGTGTATACTATGTTGAAGGCCTTGGACATAACCATTTCTCTGTCGGGCAGTTTTGTGATGGCGACTTGGAAGTTGCATTTAGGGAGAAGACCTGCTTTGTTCGAGACTTACAAGGAAACGAACTTATGACAGAAAAACGCGGGACGGGTCTTTACACCATTTCTTTCTCAGACATGACCGCTTCTTCTTCGATTTGCTTACTATCCAAGGCACACTTCACAAAGGCATGGTTATGGCATAAACGTTTGTCTCATTTGAACTTCAAAACTATGACGAAACTTGCTCGTCATAAGTTAGTAGACGGTCTTCTAAGATTCCGGTACGCCAAAGATCATCTCTGTCCAGCTTGTGAACAAGGGAAGAGTACTCGTGCTCACTTTCCTCCTAAAACCGAGCACAATACGGATCATGTACTCCAACTTCTCCATATGGATCTTTGTAGCCCAATGCGTGTTCAGAAAATCAATGGGAAGCGATATATATTGGTAATCGTAAATGATTTTTTGAGATGGACTTGGGTCTACTTTCTTCGCACCAAAGATCAAGCTCCTTCGATGATCATCACCTTTCTCACCAAAATTCAGGTTCAGCTCCGCAACACCGTCAGAAAAGTTAGAACAGACAACGAAACCGAATTTAAGAATCACACTCTTCGTGAGTTCTTTGAGAAAGTAGGGATTGAACACCAAACATCAACTGCACGCAGCCAGAACAGAACGGAGTGGTCGAAAGACGAAACCGAACGTTAGTGGAAGCTGCAAGAACGATGTTGATAAATGCTCAATTACCGGATTACCTCTGGGCTGAAGCTGTCTCCACCGCCTGCTACACCCAAAACCGATGTATGATCACCAAAAGGCATAACAAAACCCCATATGAACTTCTTCACCGAAGAAAACCAAACATAAATTACTTTCATGTATTTGGGGCTCTCTATTACCCGAATAATGACCGTGATGACCTTGGTAAGTTAAAAGCCAAAGTTGATATAGGGATTTTTGTTGGATATTGTGAGAATTCCAAAGGATTTCGTATCTGGAACCGTCGAACCCGAGAAATTCAAGAGACCAAACACGCTCATTTTGATGAACTTACGGCTATGGCTTCTGAGCAAAACAGCTTAGGACCCGATTCTAACTGTCTAAACTTCCCTGATCAATCAGCTGCACCTCTCTCTCTCAATCGTAAGGACTTGGAAGATTTGTTTGCTCCGCTATTTGATGATTCTCTCATTAGTCGTGCTTCTGAAGTATCCACCAGTTCCGATGCACAACCCGTCAACATTCAAGCACCTGATACAACAGTAACTACTACAACAGCAGTTGCTGAAGATGCACCACCAACAGAAACATCATCATCAGTAGAACAAACAGCTTCAAATACTGCGATTGCAGCTGTTGATCCCTCTCTATCTTCTGAAGTACCCACACCCGCAAATTATGATGGCAATGCTTTCTTTAATCCATTTGATCCGGCTCCAACCATTCCTGATATTGCTGAGTTGTCAACAAGCAATTTGGATCCGTCAAATATGCACCAAAATTTTCAACACTACCCATCAACCCACAAATGGACTAAGGATCACCCTCTTGTGAATGCGATTAGCAATCCAGACAACCCAGTAATGACAAGAAAAATACTCCACACAGACGGTGAAACCTGCATCTATGCACACACTGTTTGTCAAGCAGAACCGAAAAATATTAAAGAAGCCCTTACTTACGACAATTGGATTGAGTCAATGCAAGAGGAACTTGATCAATTCAAGCGTCTAGAAGTTTGGGAACTGGTAGAAAGACCGGATGGAGTATATGTTGTCGGACTGAAATGGATCTGGAAAAACAAGTTGGATGCTGATGGCATGGTTATTCGTAACAAATCTCGGTTGGTTGCTAAAGGATTCAGTCAAGAAGAGGGAATCGACTTTGAGGAATCTTTCGCACCAGTGGCAAGACTTGAGGCCGTTCGAATGTTTCTGGCATATGCACCTCACAAGAATATCACTGTATACCAAATGGACGTGAAGACGACATTCTTAAATGGACAACTCCGTGAAGAGGTGTACGTCACACAACCAGAAGGCTTCATTAACCCAGAACATCCGAATCGCGTTTACCAGCTCAAGAAAGCCCTCTATGGCCTTAAGCAAGCCCCGAGGGCATGGTACGATAAGCTATCTGCATTCCTAATTGCTAATCATTTCACAAAAGGCTCTGTTGACCCAACATTGTTTATACAAAAACATGGGGAGGACATCTTAATTGTTCAAATTTATGTGGATGACATCATTTTTGGGTCTACCCATAAAAAGTACTCAAATGCTTTTTTTAGATTAATGAAACAAAACTTTGAGATGTCCATGATGGGTGAACTGAAGTTCTTCTTAGGACTGCAAGTTCATCAATCACCCCGTGGTATTTTCTTAAATCAGTCCAAATATGCTCAAGAGATTTTGAAAAAACATGGCATGACAAGCTGTGACACCTATAATACACCAATGTCTGCATCATCCCCTAAGCTAGATGCTGACTTACATGGGACACCCATTGACTCTACCAAATACCGTAGTATGATTGGGTCACTCATGTATTTAACAACTAGTAGACTAGATATAGTATTTGCCACTTATCTTTGCTCCCGCTATCCGTCTAGACCAACTGAACGACACCAGAGAATCCTTCGATAAATAAAGGGAACCATTCATTTGGGGATCTGGTATCCGAAGGATTTTGGTTTTGAACTTATTGCCTTTTCAGACGCTGACCATGCAGGATGCTTAAACTCAAGGAAAAGTACATCTGGGGGAGTGCAATTCTTAGGTGACAAGCTTGTCTCTTGGCAGTCAAAGAAGCAGGACTGTACATCACTGTCATCTACTGAATCAGAATACGTAGCTATGTCAGCATGCTGTGCTGAAGTCATCTGGATGAGGTCACAACTGATGGACTATGGATACGTCTTCAATAAGATTCCGATGTATTGTGACTCCAAGAGCGCCATTGTTGGGAATTAAACTTAAGCAGTTAGTACGGTTGAAGAATACAAGAACAGTTAGGACTGCTGATGGAAGAACAGTTAGGACTGCTTAAGAGATCAAGGTGAAACCGTGTGAAGATAAATATAGAAAAGAAATGGTATATATCTTATTTGTATAGAGTGATACGGTTAGATGTTTTACTTGTATAAGACTCTTTGCATTATAAAAAGAGATCCTTAGATTAGGGTTTATATATACATCGAATACATCTAATACCGAATATCTAATATCCTATATCCCTTCATACGAATTATCATGTGTTCTTCACGTTCATATTGTAATCGTTTGATATATTGAAGTGATAGTTTGGTTGATATCGTTTTGTGTTATTATTGTCTTACTCAATCAATCACCAAACACAAACTCATATTCTTCTAAGTACTTGGTAGTAAATTCCGCGTGCTATCAAGTATATACTCAAAGTATCCCCAACACAACGTGTGTGTTTAGATCCGGTCAAGTGGTATCAGAGCCAGGTTTCTGATACTTTGAGTTTAGAAGAACTAGAAGTATTTACTCACTAGCAACCAAGAAGATGGACATGGAGACACCTCAAACCTCAATTCTTGCTAAATTCCCCATACTGAAACAGAATGAATACGATTTATGGCGGCTCAGAATAGAGCAATATTTCATGGTGCAAGACTATGCATTATGGGATATTATTATCAATGGTGATTCCTTCAAACCAATTGCTGTTGAAGAAACACATGCTGATGGTTCCAAGATCACAAAGCTTAACACTGAGCCGGTTACAAACGAGGAGAGAATCAAAAAGAAGAATGATCAGAAGGCTAGGAATTTGTTACTAATGGCAATTCCTAATGATCAAGTGCTGAACTTTAGCCATTACGAGACGGCTAAAACTCTTTTTGAAGCAGTGGTGGAAAGATTTGGTGGCAATGAAGATACCAAGAAGGCACAGAAAACCCTACTTAAGCAAAGTTATGAGAACTTCACTGCATCAAGCAACGAAACTTTGGATCATATCTTTAATAGGCTTCAGAAGATCATCAGTCAACTTACTGTGTTGAAGATTGTGATAGCTCAAGAAGACCTCAACATGAAGTTTCTAAATAGTTTACCTGCTGAATGGAACACTTATGTTGTGGTCTGGAGCAATAAACCAGAGCTGGAGAAAATGACAATGAATGAGCTTTACAATAATCTTAAGATTGTTGAGCAAAAGGTCAAGAAGAGTGGTATCACCAGTTCCAGTTCAGGGAATATGGCTTTTGTATCTTCTTCAAACAGTTCGAATTATGAAGATGAAGAAGCAGTTGGTACTGCTATACCAACAGTTAGCACTGCTAGTGTAAAAACTAGTACTGCTGGTTTGACTGAAGAGACCATATATGCATTTGTATCAGAACAGTCTGGTGGGTCAAAGATCTTTAATGAAGATCTTCTTCAAATTGCTGAAGATGATTTGGAAGCTATGGATTTAAAGTGGCAGTTGGCTTTGATAAGCATCAGGGCTAAGAAGTATTACCAAAGGACTGGGAATAAGATTACCTTCAATGGAAGAGATGTTGCTGGGTATGATAAGTCTAAGGTGGAATGCTTTAATTGTCACAAGATGGGGCACTTTGCCAGGGAATGTAGAGGTCTAAGACAACAAAGCAACCAGGGTCAAGGGTTTAAGAATCAGCAAGGATCAAGAAGTAGATGAAGCTGGATTTGATTGGAGCTTCATGGAGGAAGAAGAGGAACCAGCTAACTTGGGTTTGATGGCTTTCTCAGACACTGAGGTATATACACCTGAAAAATGTTCAAACTCTTGTCGTGCTTTAAAAGATTATGAAAATGTTAAGAAACAGTATGATGATCTTAGAGTTGAATTTAATCAAATAAGTTTTAGTCTGTCAAATCATAAAAGAGGATTAGCTGTTTTGGAAGAACAAATTGTGTTTTATAAACAGAATGAGTCAAACTTTTCTGATGAGATAGGTATTTTAAAGAGGGAATTGCAAATAAAAGATAATAAAATGAGTGGACTTGTATATGAACTAGAGAAGCTTAAAAAGGAAAAAGAAAACATCCAGTTAAGTGTAGACACTCTTGAATATACTTCAAACGGAGTTAAGAAGATTGTAGAGAGTCAAATACTTAACAAAGCTAAATCTGGTTTAGGTTATAAGTCAGTTGCACCCCCTTTTAGAGGAATGTTTGCTCCACCAGGAATTAATTTATCTCATACTGGTTTAGAAGAGTTTAAGGATATGGATTTTCCTGGATATGGTGCTAAGGTTAGTGAAAATCCGTTCAAATTTGTTAAGGCAGAAGATTCTTTTGTGAGTGCTAGTGATAAATCTCTTTCTGAGGAAAAGATGTCCTCTGATAGGAACTCAGATGCACCAACTATTGAGGAGTGGATATCTGATGATGAGAATGTAGAGGTTAAGGATAAACCTAATGTTGTTAAGGTAGAAGTTAAACATGCTCCTAAAGTGGTTAAGACTGAAAACATAAAACCAGTTAGGAAAAATGTTAGATATGCTGAGATGTATAGGACTAAGAACAGATCATCAAGTTCTGAGAGTAGTCATAGGAACTGGAATCACTCAAAATCTAAGAAAATGGATGATAAGTTTGCTATGATTAGAAAAGTATGTTTTGTTTGTGGAAGTTTTGATCATATGGCTGCTTATTGTGATTCAAACCCATGGAAAAAGAGGGTTACCGGGAATCCAAGGGTGAACAGGAATAACAATGCTAGGGTAACTCAAAATAGTCCAACTAGATTGACAAACCCTAATGCAAATCATAAGATGTCACCTAAAGCTGTTATGTTAAAGAGTGGCATCAAAACAGTTTCAACTGCTAGTCAAAATAAGTGGTTTAATAACAAGCAAACTGTTTCTAGTGCAAAACAATTTTCAAATCATGCACGAACAGTTAAAAGGCATTTTTATCAGAAAACAACAATGACTAATCAGAAGTGGGTGCCTAAGATTAAACAAGCAGTTCCAACTGCTAGGTCAGCAGTTCCAACTGCTAGACCAGCAAATCCTACTGCTAGGCACTTAAATGTTAAGGGAAAAAGGGGCAATGCTGTCAAGGCCTCAGCACATTGGGTTAAATATTCTACCAAACCCAATGGTGCATCAAAGACCTCAAACAAGTTTTCTCATCTTGATGCACAAGGCAGATCCAAACCAGTGATGGTTTGGATCCCCAAAAGAAACTAATACCTTTATTTTGTGTGCAGGAACATCCCTCAAATGGCAAAGAAGATAGAGGATATTCAGACAGTGGATGTTCAAGGCACATGACAGGTAACATGTCATATCTTTCAGACTTTATTGCTCTGGATGGAGGACCAGTTGTCTTTGGTGGTGGTGTTGGAGGAAGAATTACTGGTAAAGGTGTAATTAAAATGGTAACCTTGATTTTGAAAATGTGTATTATGTACCAGAACTTAAGTACAATCTTTTCAGTCTATCACAAATTTGTGATAAACAGAACAAAGTTTTATTTACTGATACTGATTGTCTTATACTTTCTCCTGATTTCAAGCTACCTGATGAAAGTCAAGTATTGCTTAAAATCCCTAGAAAGGATAATACATACAGTGTTGAGATGAATAAACTAGTTCCTAAGGTTGGACTTACTTGTCTTGCTGCAAAAGCCACATTGGAAGAATCAATGTTGTGGCACAGGAGGCTTGGTCATGTTAATTTTAAAACCATTAACAATATTGCTAAAAATGGGTTGGTAAGAGGTTTACCAAACAAAATTTTTCTAAATGACCAAACTTGTGTTTCTTGCCTTAAGGGTAAGCAACACAGAGCCTCATGTAAGCCAAAGCCCCAGAACTCTATTTCTCAAGCTTTATATATGTTGCATATGGACTTGTTTGGTCCTACCTCTGTGAATAGCTTGAACTTTAAGAGATACTGCCTTGTTGTCACTGATGATTATAGTAGGTTTTCTTGGGTATTCTTTATGAAAACTAAGGATGAAACAAGTGAAATCCTTAAGACCTTTATTGTTGAAGTAGAAAACCTAGTTGATAAGAAAGTTAAAATAATCAGATGTGACAATGGGACTGAATTTAAGAATAGAGTGATGGATGACTTTTGTAGAGAAAAAGGTATTAAGAGGGAGTTTAGTATAGCTAGAACCCCACAGCAAAATGGTGTAGCTGAGAGAAAGAATAGGACTCTTATAGAGGCTGCTAGGACAATGTTAGCTGACTCTAAGCTACCAGTTTCATTTTGGGCTGAAGCAGTTAGCACTGCTTGTTATGTATTGAATAGGGTTTTAGTTGTGCAACCTCACAATAAGACTGCTTATGAGCTTCTTAGAGGTAGAACCCCTGCTTTAAGCTTCATGAGACCTTTTGGTTGTCATGTTACTATCCTTAATACCAAAGACCAACTAGGAAAGTTTGATGGGAAATCTGAGGAAGGTTTCTTTGTTGGTTATTCTCTGCACTGTAAGGCTTTTAGGGTGTACAATACAAGCACTAAGCATGTAGAAGAAAATCTGCACATAGAATTTTTGGAGAATAAACCAAATGTTGCAGGTGTAGGTCCAGATTGGATCTTTGATATTGACAGTCTTTCAGATTCCATGAATTATGTGCCTGTTACAGGTACAAATACTAACAATGATGCAGGTTCAGAGGAGGAAGATGATGATTGCATTTTCATACCAGTCATGGAAGAAAGTCCTGTGAACGAGTCTTCTACAAAGAAAGATGATATTTCTCCATCAAGTGGTGTAGACAAAGAGAAAGATGCTGCTGAAACAAGTGGTCAGAATGGTAAAGAAGCTGAAAATCCAACGAGCAGTTCCAATGGAGTTAGTACTGCTCAACCACAAGTTCCAACTACTGAGCAAAATAGTGATGCTGCTGGACCAAGTCAACCTCATCTTGATTCACCAGTTGATACTGCTTCTCAAGCTGATGAGTTTGATTTCTTTGGAGATAGTCTGCAAAACATGCCTACCAGCTATGCAGCTCCTTCTACTCCCCATACTATTGTACATAGGAATCATCCACTTACCAATATCATAGGAGATGTACAATCTGGAGTCAAGACCAGAAGGCAAATACAAGACCCAGATCATCATGGATTTCTCAGTGTGGTTTATGAGGAGAAACATCATGAAGATGAGCATGAGTGTATGTTTGTATGTTTTCTATCTCAGGTTGAACCCAAGAATGTGTTAAAGGCTTTAGAATCATCAAGTTGGGTTGAAGCTATGCAAGAAGAGCTACTTCAATTCAAAATTTAGAATGTATGGGTTCTGGTTGATCTACCAAAGGGAATGAGAGTGATTGGTACAAAGTGGGTATTCAGGAACAAGAAGGATGAGAGGGGCATTGTGATAAAGAACAAAGCAAGATTGGTTGCTCAAGGCTATACTCAGGAAGAGGGTATAGACTATGAGGAAGTTTTTGCTCCAGTTGCCAGGATTGAAGCAATAAGATTATTTCTTGCTTATGCTTCATTTATGGGGTTTATGGTCTATCAAATGGATGTGAAAAGTGCCTTTCTGTATGTTACTATTGATGAAGAGTTTTATGTTTCACAACCTCCAGGTTTTATAGACCAAGAGCATCCTGACAAGGTTTATAAGGTGGTGAAAGCTCTATAAGGATTGCATCAGGCTCCAAGAGCTTGGTATGAAACTCTTGCTAAATATCTTCTTAAGAATGGGTTTCATAGAGGGAAAATTGATCAAACTCTCTTTATTAAAAAGGACAAGGGTGATATTCTACTGGTACAAGTCTATGTAGATGACATCATTTTTGGTTCTACAAAGAAACAGATGTGTAAGGAGTTTGAAAAGCTGATGAAAGACCAATTTCAGATGAGTTCTATGGGAGAGCTTACCTTCTTTCTAGGTCTTCAAGTACAGCAAAAGTCAGATGGTATATTTATCTCTCAGGATAAATATGTTGGTGAAATATTAAGAAAATTTCAATTTACAGATGCCAAGGTTGCTAGCACACCAATTGACAAGGAGACACATTTGTTATTAAAGGATCACAGTGGTGAAGATGTGGATGTGCACATGTATAGATCTATGATTGGGTCTCTGATGTACCTTACATCATCTAGGCCTGACATTATGTTTGCTGTTTGTGCCTGTGCAAGATTCCAAGTAAATCCTAAGGTGTCTCATCTCACAGTAGTAAAAAGAATCTTCAGATACCTTAAAGGTCAGCCTAACTTGGGGCTATGGTATCCTAAAGAGTCTGCATTTGATCTTGTTGCATTCTCTGATTCTGATTATGCTGGTGCTAGCATGGATAGAAAGTCTACAACAGGTGGTTGTCAGTTCTTAGGTCGAAGATTAATCTCTTGGCAGTGTAAGAAGCAGACTATGGTGGCCACATCTACTACTGAAGCATAATATGTGGCAGCTGCAAGTTGTTGTGCTCAAGTTCTATGGATTCAAAACCAGATGCTTGATTATGGGTACAATTTCTTAAACACAATTATACATATAGACAATAACAGTACAATGTGTATCATTAAGAATCCTGTTCAACATTCAAAAACTAAACATATTGAAATTAGACATCATTTTATAAGAGACTGTGCTGAAAAGAAGTTAATACAAGTTGTTAAAATACACACTGATGACAACTTTGCTGATCTCTTAACTAAAGGTTTTGATGTAAGCAGATTTCAGTACTTGGTAACAGGTATTGGAATGCTTAATCCTTCAAAAGATTAATGTCTAAATGTTTTTGGTTTTTGTACTGTTAGTTGTGCTATTTGTATAGTTGAGACTGCTTGATAATTTTTAGTACTGCTTGTGAATTTGTTAGTCACTTGTGATAACTGTTTGAAGAGAATATTGTGTATTGTGTTTTCTTTAGTTTTGGACTAACATTTCAGGTTAAGAAAAGCTTTTTGCTTTGGATTGTGCTTTGAAAAGTATGGTGGTTTGGATTGTCAAGTGTGAATGCTTGTCACACAACAAATGGTAATTGATTCACCATGTCTAATCAACATAAGAATCAACTAGTCCAGATCAAACGGTTTCTGGTAAAGACTGCTCAAATCCGTTTATGGTTGACAGTTTACCAAAAACTGGTTGGTTATCAACTCACCAAATCTAAGTGTGAAGAGTTGGCTACTCCATAGCAAACGGCTATTGGTAAAGACAAGTCAAATCCGTTCATAGCTGATAGTTTGCTAAAAACTATAAGTGGACAAAAACTGTTTTCGAATCCACATTAAACTTAAAATTTGATTTTATCTCTGAAAACTTTTTGCTAACAGTTAGTACTGCTGGGGTTAACAGTCTGAACTGCTGGCTTCACCAGTTTGTACTGATTGTTCAAACTTAGTTCCTACTGAGTTTATGCTCTGTGATACACCTCTCTCAGAAGGTAATACATCTAGAAGTGTTGAGAGCAGTATTGAAACTAAACAACTGAATTGATGGTAACTTGTACAAATAGTCATATTGGATGCTGAGCTTGGATGGTATATGTTCTAGTTCATCTGATGGTGAAGATTCTTCCAAACAGGGGAGGATTAAAGTTTGTTCTAGTTGCTGTTAAAGATGCTTATGAAATTCAGGGGAGGAATTAAGATTCAGAAATGAATTATAAAGAAGTGCATAAAGTCTATTCATTACAGAGGTGGATTCATTACATAAGAGCTTCACATAAGAAAAACCAACAAAACCAACCAACTCCTAACATCATTAACTACCAACACACAAACCTAAACAAATCTAACACATAACCACTACTCAAGCTTTCCTTTTCCTTTTCCTTGGATATCCGGCATGGTTTTGCTGCGGGCTCCTCTGCTACCCATGACGTCAGACACCTTCTTGCAAGGGAGTGCCAGCACTACTGTTCTTGGTTTTGGAACTTGCTTAAAGTCAGGCTTCTTCTCAGGAACAGGCATCCTTTTCATTGATGATGCAGCTTTTTCAAATTCTTTTGTTAATAAGACTGATAGCTTTTGAAGATCATCATCATCAGACGAGTCAGAAGAGGAGGATGAATCATCCACATAAGGTGGAAGTTCATCTGTTGAAGGTTCTTCAGACGAGGTTATTTCAGCCTTTTTCTTTGAAAGATTAACTCTTGAAGTTGAAGAATAGTTTGGTGGAAAATAGTTTTTCCAACCTGAACTTCCAGAATCTGAAAAAGAGTCGGATGAAATTTCTATAATGTTTGGTGGAGAAGAATTCATTGTGATTGGAAAGTTAAAGAAGATTTGTGTTGAAGATTTTGTGTGGATATGTGAGTTTTTATAGAGTTAATGAAGGTTTAATGATATTAAATGCGGGGTTGATATGAGGAATTAACTCTTGGGTTGGTATAAGGAATTAATTCTTTGATGGGATTAAATTAATTTTGGTAATTTTTGAAGCGTTGACCAAAAAGAGTATGATATGTGAAGATAATTCCCAAAGTGTTTCGAGTTTAAAGATAAGTGTTTGAAAGAATCCACCCCATCAACATAATCAGAAGTTTAATTCAAGAAACTTATTGATTTGCATCGAAATCATAAGTTTAGGGGAGGATTGTTGGGAATTAAACTTAAGCAGTTAGTACGGTTGAAGAATACAAGAACAGTTAGGACTACTGATGGAAGAACAGTTAGGACTGCTGATGGAAGAACAGTTAGGACTGCTTAAGAGATCAAGGTGAAACCGTGTGAAGATAAATATAGAAAAGATATGGTATATATCTTATTTGTATAGAGTGATACGGTTAGATGTTTTACTTGTATATGACTCTTTGCATTATAAAAAGAGATCCTTAGATTAGGGTTTATATATACATCGAATACATCTAATACCGAATATCTAATATCCTATATCCCTTCATACGAATTATCAAGTGTTCTTCACGTTCATATTGTAATCGTTTGATATATTGAAGTGATAGTTTGGTTGATATCGTTTTGTGTTATTATTGTCTTACTCAATCAATCACCAAACACAAACTCATATTCTTCTAAGTACTTGGTAGTAAATTCCGCGTGCTATCAAGTATATACTCAAAGTATCCCCAACACAACGTGTGTGTTTAGATCCGGTCAGCCATTGCTATCTTGTGCAACACCGTTCAACACTCAAAATCCAAGCATATTGCTGTTCGTTACCACTTCATCAAAGAGCACGTGGAACAGGGTACAATTGAACTTTACTTTGTGGGTACAGAATACCAACTGGCTGACTTATTCACCAAAGCCTTGCCTCATGCAAGATTTGTGAAATTAGTTCACCAGATTGGTATGAGATGTTTGACTCCAGATGATTTAAACAATTTTCTTAAACAAAGTTAAGTGAGTCAAACATCAAAACTATCTTTGTAAATAATTTCTCAAAAACACAAAAAGATTTTCCAATTATTATTAAGAAAAAAAAAAAAAAAAAAAAAAAAAAAAAAAACCTCTTTAAATGTGCAAAAGTCAAAACGAATCAAAGTATGTTCTCGTTATTTCAAATTTAATCAATTTCAAATCACGAACATATTTTGAGGGGGACAATTTTTTCTAACTTTTGCACATTTTGTCTTAAATTCTTCATCATTATCAAAATCTTCATCAAACTGTATTTTTGTGATCTCTTGAACTACAAGCTTGTCACAATTTCAAAAATATGTCTTAGTTCAAGGGGGAGAAATAGAAATAAATCAAGTTTACAACAAATTGGATCAAAGGTTTTAACCATTATAAACCTCAAGGGCTGTTATTGTCAAAGTGTCAAAAGTTTGTCACATTAGGATATTGAGTGAACTAGAGAACAAGTTAAGGGACTGGAATTGTCAAATGGTCAAACCTATTTCAATATAAGTCAAACTCAGTTTATTAAAAACACACAGAAGTTTTTTCCCTCTTTGCAAAAACCCGCCAAAAACACTCTCTATATCAAGATTTTTCATTCTTTCGACTTTGATCTGAAAACTCAACTGTAAGTGTTCATAATGATCATGTGTGTCTTGTAATCACTTGCTTAATTTTTCTGTGGCCAAATTTCATGATTTTTGAAATTAGGGTTTATACGATCGATTTGGGTTTTTCTGGTTTATAGGTTTTTGATCTAATTAAGTTAGTGAAAAAGCTTAACAACATGTCCTTATGAGTATATCAATCGTTTAATTGATACTAATAACATCAATTGACCTAATTCGAGTAAGTTAGGGCTTAGATAGTCGAAGTTCTTTTTTCTGATGCTTGTTGATGCTTTGCTTGAGTGTTTGAATGGTGGGATATGATTATATGTATGCCAAATGTATGCGCTTTAACTGTCATCTCTTGAATATCACTCATAAGCTTAGTTGAATGATTACATATGGTCGTATTTTTTTTATTTGATTAATGTGTTGCTGTGAATGGAGTTCTAAGTGTTTTACTATGATTAGAACATGGTTAGGATGGTATTTGATCATTTCTTATAACGTATATCTGATTTACATGAAATCTGAATAAAATGTGTTTAAGTCAAGAAAATTCTTTGACTTTGTCTCCGAGTATGGAGGTTGTTTTTACTTCTTCGACTTTGTCTCTAAGTTTGATTAATAACTGGATGTCTTCGACTTTGACTCCGAGTTAGGAGGTCAATGTTATCCTTCGACTTTCTCTCCGAGTAAGGAGTAAAGTTAGAAACTTTATAAAAATCCTCCGACTTTGTATTTATTCTTTATTCTCCGAGTATTGAATAAATTCTTCGACTTTGGATTTTTATTAAAATTTTCTAAGTTTACTTTTTCCTCCGAGTAAGTCATGGATTTTTCAAATCCTTCGAGTAACTGTAACTTTCTCCGAGTAAGGATCAAAGTTACAATTTTCTCCGAGTAACTGTCACTTTCTCCGAGTAAGGATCAAAGTCACAATTTTCTCCGAGTAATTGTCATTTTCTCCGAGTAACTGTTGCTTTCTTTGAGTAAATTTCAAAACCGTCGAGTTTGCCATTTATCAGACTTAGAAATTTTTTAAGTTCAGAAATCATTGAATGGAAAATATGCTTGCTTCAGTATGGATTGCTTGTTTGATATGTAAATGTTATTCATTATTAAGTCTCACTATGTGATGAATCGTATTAGTTAGTCTTAGATCGTGTAATAAGAAACTTACACTAACATAGATATGCAATTTCCATTGTGTGTTGTTGTTTGTGTATGTGCCTCACAGGTTAATCATGTCTCAAGCATCCGTTACTAGAAAGGATATGATCCCAGAAGGAGATGAGCGAAAGATCAGTGACTCTAACTCAAGAGTCGACTTTGAGACACTACCATGTCATCAGTCATGTCAAATAATGGTGGAAATACTCAAGAGGCACTACGTCAGTTTTGTTATGACCAAGACAGCAAGTGTACCTGAAGTTTACATGAATCAGTTCTGGTACACCTTGATCATAGGCAGAGACAACAAAACCATGACAGTCACCATTGATAGCACAGAGATCCAATTTGGTGTTG